>OX608078.1:52938233-53518163 GCA_951509765.1 Sphenella marginata | reverse complement strand
TGGAAGGTCCGCGTTGATCCCTTTTAGTCGTAAGCGTTTATAATTGCAAACGACCTACTCATGGCACGGATGGCTTCACGCAAGTAAGCAGAAGATCAATTGGAGGAATTGAACCCCTTCGAATCAGTCATCCCACACCAGTGAGAAAAGTGGAATTGAACCACTATAACTTCAACGACTACAAGTGCGGAAACACTTGCATTCCGGACCACCGGATTCTAATGATCCTAAGCTTATGACTAACCTTTTGACCAATGTTATCTACACATATTTTAAATCAGTTTTGTGAACTTTTTTCCACTTTGAGTAACAACTGTTACATTTCTATCTTCAGCGACGGCCTCTTTTTTGTAAAGAGCCTTTTGCTTACTTTTTATTTGTTTGTTGGCGACGAATAACTCATCGCCGCTATTAAAATTGCGTGGTGGCGCGCGTTTTGAATTGATCCTCGCATTTCTAGTTTCCTGCTCATGTAACAACAGTGCCTTAATGTTCTCATGAGTTCTATCCCTAAAGTCCCTCAAGCCTTGATAGTTAACCCTAGCTGTTCTGTTGAAGAATACATCTACCGGCTTCCTTTTTGTTGTGGAATGGACGGTATTGTTGTACCTGTCAACAACTATCGCTATCTTTTCTTTAGGGGTCATCCTAGGGAAGTCTTTAGAAATATACCGATAAATTTCTATTAAGGTTGAGTGCAACCTCTCTACTTGACCATTGGCTTCACTCCGTTGAGTGGGCGTTGATAGATTTCAATCCCGAGGGATCTAATGTAGTTGAGAACGAGTGGGGTGAGGAATCCTCTCTCATTGGCCATGACCAAGATTTTTGGCACGGAAAAGTAATGCAAAACTTCAGTGAGTTTCCTGCGGATATAAATAGACGATTTGTTTTTAATAGCGAATAGCTTTGGAAATTTTGAAAATTTGTCTATACAACTGAGGAAATTCTGTTTCTCAATTTCAAAGATATCAATGAGGACGATTTCACATGGATAGCTGGGAATTGGTGTTGGTTGCAAATGAGGCTTGGCCGGATGCCTGTCATATTTATTAAATTGCACATCTCACATCGCCTAACGTATTCCCTAATCTTCTTTGACATCCCTGGAAAGTAGTTTTTCTCTAAAATCTGTTCGCGGTTTTCCTTCGGATTCCGATGGGCCCTGCGATGCTCTTCCTCAATTATATTAAAGATCCTATCAGGTATGGTCACATCCTCCACTATCTGTTGAGTTATCTTAACCCTATACCTTTGAAAATGATTGGCATATACGTTCTGCAATTGTTGCAGATATTCCTCAGGTATTTTTATACCATTTGCGACGTGGGGATTCAGGCATTCCCTAGGGATTGGAATAATGTTCGTGCTTTTAATTTTTTGCAGGGAAATGAAATATCTGCAGTAACCATGGTGCGGTTGTTCCTGGCATCGAGATTCTTGACCTATCCTGAATATTACCTGGTTCCTAAAGACATTTATGGGGTCTTCCACATGTGGTATCAAATCAGAACTGTCTTGTTCGGCAGAGTGCATCGTTGCTGCTGAAGACGCACCACAGAATCCGTTAACGCATTGACTTCGGTCTTAAGACGGGAAAGGGCATCGGCGACAACGTTTGCTTTCCCTGGCTTGTATACTATTTCGCAGTTATATTCTTCGATGCGCGCCTTCCAGCGCTTCAGTTTAGAGTTGTAATTGCGACAACTTAAAGAAAATGTTAACGGCTGGTGATCGGTGTGAATATTAATTTTCTTCGCACCATAAAGATAGGACCTTAGGTTATCAAGAGCCCATACGATGGCTAGCATCTCCTTTTCATTCGTCGCGTAATTTTCTTTGGCCTTTTGGAGTGACCGAGAGATGAATGCTTTGGGCTTATCATGTCCCATGTCCCCTGGGAGAAGACCGCGCCAATTGCGTAGTTTGAGGCGTCTGTGGTGAGATTGAAAGGCTTTTCGGAGTCTGGGAAGGCAAGAACATATGCAGAGGTAAGCATCATTTTTAGATTCCTAAAGGCTTGCATCGCCTCATTGTCAAGCGTAATAGAAACCTTCCTTGAGGCATTCGCCCTAATTTGAGCATTTTCCTCACGTGTTAAGTTTGTCAAAGGCTTGGCTATTTTCGCATAGTTGCGAATGAATTTCCTATAAAAAGATGTCATGCCAAGAAAACTTTTTAGGTCCTTTAAATTACATGGTGGTAGTATGGAATTCATTGCCCCAACCTTTTTTGGGTCAGGACGAATTCCATCCGGAGTGATGACATACCCTACGAATTCAACCTCAGTTTGAAGGAAGCATGTCTTTTCTAGGTTTACCTTAAATTAGCCTCTAGCAATCTTGAAAATATGGTTTCGACGTTTTTCAAATGGTCATCAGCATCTCTTCCAAAAACGATGACATCGTCAATGTATCTATACATAACAAATTTTCCCAATATATTGTTTAAGTACATCGTCAATCATTCGCTGGAAAATCGCTGGAGCGTTCTTAAGGCCGAAAGGCGGTTCAAAAATTCATACTTTCCATTGATCGTGGAAAATGCGGTTTTCGGTATATCGGATTGCTTCATGGGAATTTGATGGAATCTTGACGTTAAGTCAATCAGGGCTGTCATGGAATCCAAGTCGGTTTTGCATTTTATCGGAATTGCAAATCAATATTGATTTCATATGGTGTCATGAAACCGTGTCGGTTTTGTTATTTTCGAACGTAAACAAAACCGATGTTCGAATCAGCTGTTTTGTGTGGATCGCAAATTTTATTTTCGGTTTTTTGACAAAAATTTGTGAAATTCCATTGTTTTCTTCAATAAATCATTAAAAATTGAATAGAAATAAAAGTATACGAGTTAGCTGAGCTGTAGCGTTCATGTTGATGGAAGAAGGAAGTTGCGGGAAGGTCAAAATGAAATTTTGAGGGATTGCAGCAACCCGCTTGAGCTGCCGGACACAGCGTAGGTAGATTTATTACAAGGTGCGCTTGTAAATACTTATATGATATTTGCAGGTTCATAGTGTGTTATACATAAAGAAGCTTTCCAAATGGTACTTGACACTATTGGCGAACACTTGGCACGATCTCAATTTCCACCAATACTGCAGCTGGCAGCTAAGTTGCGATTTTTATATTTTCCCCAAGTACGAATAAAAATATGAGCCTCATTAATATTTAGTTTTATTTAAAACCATCATTTACTAACATTTTTATTAAATTTTCTATCAGCATTTGAAAAAAAAGCAAATCCAATAGCTGCTAGCTGCTTGGTTTATTTCCGACAGCAAAACCGATATTATCGGTTTCTGTGACACCTAAATCCGACATAATTCCGATTCGAACATGAAACCGATAGCATTGGATTTCATGACACCAAAGCAATTTTTCTGTCGGTTTTAAATCCAATTCCGACAACTATTGGATTCCATGACAGGGGTGAATAGTCGGGACTTTCCCAAACTGCATAAAGTCGAGTTGATATCTGGAATAGGATAGGAGTCGGATATAGTCACGTCGTTAAGCCTTTTATAGTCAATTACCATCCGGTACTGTTCTGTTTCTCTCCGTTGGGCTTTCTCTTCTGTTTCAAGAGGAAGATCCTAGGACAACGTATAATTAACTTGTGTGGACATACAAGCTTCTAAGGGGATTTTGAATTTGTTCACAGTTAAGGTATTCGATTTTCTATCGACTATCGCGCCTATATCCCTAAGTGTGTCATCCCCTATGATTCCATCAAAGGATGTTAACCCCGAGAGCACAAAGAAAGTTACCTATATCCGAGCTAACACCTACATCTTTAACTATTTTTAAATACATTTTTTCATTTACTGGTATATTCCCGCCAGTCGATTTCACAGAAAAAGGGTTGTCGACTGCGATGCTTTATTTGGCGACCGCTTGTTTGATAAAGTTTTTGTTGGCACCTGTGTCAACAAGGAAATCTAGTTTGCGGCCGCCAGGAAGAACGTACTCTATGTATGGTACGCTAGATGGTATTCAGCGGCCTCCACATAATTGGTCATATTTTCGTTATCCGCCGTTGTCTCTAGATTGAAGAGCTTTTGTTGTTTGCGCGGAATATTTTTGGATTTTGCACCCCGCTTGAATGGATTCGGGTGATTCATGTAATTTACTTTGCGTGAACGTACTGATTGATCTACGTTCATTTTTTCGACAGCCGGTTGTGACGTTGAGGGCGCGTCCCGTTTTGGAGCGAACTGGTGACTTCGTCTATCAGATTGGAACCTGCGTTCCTGAGGACGCCATATTGGTTTCGGTATAATTGGAGGTGCCTTGCTACCACCAAAGCCATGCATACGATCTGGAATTGAATTGGTTGGTATCACGACATGATTATTGGGTCGTGCCGTGTGCAATGTAAAATTGCGAAAGTTGGTATTTTTAATCTCAATGCATGCTGAGTAAGCCTCTGGAAAAGTCTTGGGGCGTTAAATCAGGCGCAATTTGGTCAGTTCACCGTTCAACCCACGGATGAACACATCCAGAGCACGGTTCCGATAAGTGTCTATCAACACCTTAACCGTTTCTTCGGAGTATGACTCCGTTTTGAGCTTATTTATGATAAGCGAAAATTGGTGGTTCACGGCAGCCTAGAACTCGTCCAGCCGTGAATCCTTTTACGAAAGTTGGTGGAGTTGATACTCCAATGTACGTACATATATCGCGTTTATCAGCATAGTGGAGAGATAGACACTCCTGTATGGCGCTCCAGTTGGAGTCGAAAATATTGTAAGAGATTAGGGCAGCATCGGCTGCACCTCGCACCTTTTGCCGTATGTGCTGAAGAATTGCACGGTATATCGGCTTATCCCTAACCACCTTGAAATAAGCCAGTATGCTTTCCACAGAATGTATCCAGGATACATACTGCACTGGGCTGCCGTCAAATGGTCGAAGCTCCTTAACAGAGTCTGGAAGACGCGAGATGTCCTTCAAGTCAGCCTCTGTCGTTGGGCTACGTGGTACTATTTCTACTTCCTGTGTCGGAGTCTTAGATGCCTCACCTACGGTGAGTCATGACCTAAGGCTGTCCAAGGAAGACACTCGCCTTTCTATATTCGTCATCTGCTCTAAGAGAGCGTTGACCGCTCCGGTCAGGTTTGTCACCGTAGATTGTAGTGAGTCCATGTTTGACCTAATCAGCATCTGTAGGTAAAAAGAAAAAAATAGTTATGATACTCACAGGATCCACACGATCATTTGCTGTTGACTATCTTTGCCTTTCGGGGCTATTTGTCCACCACCAGCAACCTTGTTGCTTTCTACTTTTCCTTTAAAGTTTCACTTTTAGCAACCTTGTTGCTTTTAATTTTTCCTTTCACTTTTTGCAACCTTTTCCTTTTACTTTTAGCAACCTTGTTGCTTTTCTTATTTCTTTTTCACTTCCAGCAACCTTGTTGCTTTTCTTATATTTTTAATTTTTTTTTTTTTTCACTTCTAGCAACCTTGTTGCTCTCTTTATATTTTTAATAATTTTTTTCCACTTCTAGCAACCTAGTTGCTTTTTAGAATTCTGCCCTTAAGGCTATTTTTCACTTCACTCTTCCTAATACTTTTTCACTTCACTACTGGTCCCTGCTCGGACGCCAGTTAAGCACTCAAGGTCCTAGTACACTAAAAAAATTAAAGGGCCTACTTGCCATGGAAATAAAACACAAGAGATTGGAGCTTTACAAATTTAATGGGTTAATAGCTTCACGAAGACTTAAAGAACGATTACTAACTAGAATAGTAGTCCACACGCAACTGCCCCTAAATTCTGCCCTGCTCCCTTTTATAACGTTTCGCGCTGCTGTCTTCATGCGCAGAGTTTTGGTGCGCCGGCTTAGAATCCCGCTTCCCACGGTTAGCATGCACCGACGTCATGTGCAGGTATTTCACAATCGTGTGAAACATATTTTGCTGACGCTATGTCTGGCTAGGTTCCTATTGCATGAGCCCACAGGTAAATACGGTGGGAAGCGACTGGCCTTGAGTTAGGGTGTTAGGTTGTAGCTAACTGCAATTATGCTGACATGGCGGCACGTGTATTGGTATAGTGTATATAACTTTACCCTTAGTCCTATATCAATTAGAAAAAAGCAAATTCCTTAAAAAAATGCATAAAACTATGTGAGTACATATTGTGTTATGGTTACCCTTAGTCCTATATCAATTACGAAAAACAAATTCCTTAAAAAAAAGCATAAAATGCATATTGGCGACGGTGAGTACCGAAAAGATTTAATGGTGACTTGTATGAGCTTTACGCAGACGTCGACATAGTACAGCGCATTAAAACGCAGCGGCTTCACTGGCTAGGCCACGTCGTGCGAATGAACGAAGACTCTCCAGCCCAGAAGTTATACTTATCGGCACCCGCCGGTGGAAGCAGAGGAAGAGGAAGACCACCCTTCCGATGGAAGGACCAAGTGGAGACCGACCTGCGATCTCGTGGGGTCTCCAATTGGCGCCAGTTGGAGCAACGAAGAAATGACTGGCGAGCTATGTTGGACGGTCAAAATCGCTCAGGCGGTTAGATGGCCATTTAAAGACGAAGAAATATACCATGTCAAATACTATACCTAAGCGCTAAAGGTTCAGCAAATATTTCCACCGCTAAATATGTAAGGATTCCGGTTATATGTCGACTCTTTTACAAATAAAAATTTTACGGAAGAAAATAGTTGATGTCTTTAGGAAAATTAAAGCGATTTCTAACTACTTCGTAAATATAAAATTGAAGAAGCTACAAACTGTGTTTTTACTTTTTGTATATTAAATATGATTTATTTCTTAAAATAAAAAAAGAGAAATAATGATAAATTGGAATCTTTTTTTAGCTTTTTTTTCAAAAAATTAAATTTTTTCACCTCAAGAAAGATGTCATCAACAGAAAAATATTAGGTTACAACTAAAGGGATTCGGATTATATGTCGACTCTTTTACAAATTAAAATTTTTAGGAAGAAAATAGTTCACGTCTTTAGAAAATTAACGCGATTTCTAACTAAATACTTCGTAAATATAAAATTGAAGAAGCTACAAACTATGTTTTTACTTTTTATACCTAGTAGTGCTTCGCACACAAGGTATATTAACTTCATTCGCCTAACGCTAGTATGTAACGGCATAAACGAATCGAGATAGATATTGACTTATATATATCAAAATGTTCAGGAGGAAAAGAGAAATTGATTGAGCCATGTCCGTCCGTCCGTCTGTGAACACGATAACTTGAGTAAATCTTGAGTTATCTCAATGAAATTTGGTATGTAGGTTCCTTTTCACTTATCTCCGAGCGCTATTGAAAATAGGTAAAATCGGTTAAGAGCCACGCCCTTTTTCTATATATATAATATTTTCAAAAATACAAAAAGAGTGATTATTCAGTACATTATACACCTATAAGGATCCTCAAAAGAACATTTTTGAAAAACGGTTTTTAATACTCTTTTTTCAAAATTTTAAAAATATTCGAATTTTGGTAAATTATTCAGTAGGCAATAATCCTACTAATATTATAAATGTGAATGTAGCGATGTTTGGATGTTTGGATGTCCAGACGTTTGCTTTTGTTCCCTAAAAACGTGAGAATGGCTAGACGGATTTTGTTGAAATTTGGCACGCCTACAGGTTTTAGTCTGGAAGGAGCTACAGGCTATTTTTTTTTAATTTTGGGGGTTCCGACCCTGCTAGGGACAGTTACTTTTCGAAATTTTTTTATTCCATATTACTCTAAGTATATATAAAACCTTAAACTTGCCCTACAATATGGGTATCAAACGAAAGGGGATGGCCCCAGGTTTCATTTGGACTTCGACAGGTTTCGATAAATGTATCGATAACTGAGTTATCGGTGAAAATGTTATTGCACAAGAACCTTAAAATTACCCTACAATATGGGTATCAAACGAAAGTGGTGCACCCAGGTTTCATTTGGACTTCGACATGTTTCGATAAATTTATCTATAACTGAGTTATCGGTAAAAATGCGATTGCAGAAAAACCTTAATATTACCCTACAATATGGTATCAAATTAACATTTGAATTTGCATTCATCCTGGCACAATTTGTCAAAATTGAGTTCTTTAAAGGCCCCCTAACGTTACCAATGAATACCGCAAAAGAAAAGTTTTGAAAACCGGTTTTTAATACTCTTTTTTTAAAAAATATTCGAATTTGGTAAATTATTCTGTAGGCAATAATCCTACTAATATTATAAATGTGAATGTAGCGATGTTTGGATGTACAGACGTTTGCTTTTGTTCCATAAAAACGTGAGAATGGCTAGACGGTTATTTTTGAAATGTGGCACGCCTACAGGTTATAGTCTGGAAGGAGGTATGGGCTATTTTTTTTTTTAATTTTGGGGGGTCCGACCCTGCTAGGGACCGTCACTTTTCGAAATTTTTTTATTCCATATAACTCTAAGTATATTGAACCTATACTTATGATATTTCGCATATAGGTATAGAAAGATCGTACAATATGGGTATCAAACGAAAGGGGAAGGCCCCAGGTTTCATTTGTACTTCGATATATTTCGCTAAATTGATCGATAACTGAGTTATCGGTGAAAATGTTATTGCACAAAAGGGCCCCAGGTTTCATTTGTAATTCGATATATTTCGATAAATTTATCGACAACTGAGTTATTGGTCAAAATGCGATTGCCGAAAAACCTTAAAATTACCCTACAATATGGGTATCAAACGAAAGGGGATGCCCCCAGGTTTCATTTGGACTTCGACAGGTTTCGATAAATTTATCGATGACTGTGTTATCGGTGAAAATGTTATGGCACAAAAACTTTAAAATTACCCTGCAATATGGCTATCAAACGAAAGGGGATTTTGACTTCGATATATTTCGATAAATTTATCGATAACTGAGCTATCGGTGATTGTCCAAAAAAACTTTACATTACCCTATAAGGTAAATGTCCATAATTTCGTGGTACTAAGGAATTTTCTGACTTTCTACCTCTCTTGCGTAAAAACGGATGAAGGAAAACTAAAAAAGTAAATTTTTCCCATTGAGTTGATCTATTAAGATAGCTTTCCATTTAATTTCAAACAAAACTAACAAATGTTTTAATTTATATAAATAAAAATGTGTGAGTACCTCAAATGTCCCTAATTTCGTGGCAAAAATTTTCTGATGTACCTAACTTCGTGGTAAAGTGTCCCTAATTTCGTGGTGTTTGGTTAAACTCTAATTTTATGGAAAATGAAAGTTATTTTAAACGCGAATTCCTAAAATTTATTTATTAAAATTTATGTTCAAAAATTTAAAATTTTAAATAATTTTTTTATTGTTATTGTATTTATGAAAAGAAAGCGTTTTAAGACCAAGTAAGTATTAACTTGTTTAGTACTTAGTAATCAATTGATTAGACGAATTTTTTAATTGTTAATGATTACTTCAATTGGTTTTTGAGAAAAGGCAATTAGTAATTGCTTGCGATTGAAAAAATCAAAAAAAAACCAATAAAAAAAATTTATTTAACTGATGTAATTTGTTACTTTTCTCAAAATTTCTTTTATTTATTATTACTAAAAATGTTTTTTTTTTTAATTTTTGTGTTTTTTTGGTCTTTTAAGTTTTTTTTATTTTTAAACAAAATAAATAATTAAAAAAAAAGTTTTAAAAAAAATTAGTTCAATTGATGTAGCTAATTATTTTTTATTATTTCAAAAAATGTTTTTTTTTTTTAATTTTTTTGGTATATTTTTAATTTATTTGTATTTTTTTAATTTTTTTTAAATTTAATTTGGTTTTTTATTTTTTTTTTAATTTTTTGGTTTCTTGTTAACAATGTATCTAAATGCGCAGTATACCACGAAATTAGGGGCATGCGATAAAATTGATGTACGTAATTTCGTGGTATCGCTTTAAGCGGTAATATGAGTTTTATATTTAAATTTTTTTGTTTATTATCGCTATTCATTCATAACAAAAGCAAAAAAGTATAAATCTTGGCATATTTTTTTAAATTAAATGAAAAATTATTGAATAAACAAAAGTTCTATAATGCCATTATTTCGTTAAAACACAAGCACAAGCAGAGCTTTTCGATTAAAATATTAACGAATGGGTTAATAAAAGTGTACCACGAAATTACGTCAAAATCTTCCTCAGGGGTTTATTTAATAATTAAAATACTTAAAATAATAGGGTATCTTATGAAATGTGAAAGAAAATAAGGAAAACATAAAATATTATATTCCCATAATTTCGTGGGTACCACGAAATTAGGTACATCACAAAAAACATGTGTCCCTAATTTCGTGGTATTTAAATATTAAATAAAATGTAAATGAAATGTTATTGAAATAAGTTTTACAGTATTAAAAACGTTTAAGAAATGTTAAACAAAACCAAAAAATTATCGCCAAAAAAAAAAATTTAAAGATACAATTTTTACAGGCTTAACAAATTCTACTGGTCTCCTTAACAGTTTCCTTAAGAGGCCTCCCTACAAAAGGCTCATTTTCTGAGCTTCCAACTTTATAATGATTGTTGTTGTCATAGGTTCAATTTTAAAAAATTTGTAAAATATCCATTATTACAATCGAAAAGTTAATCTTTATTATAAAATTTTCAGTTTTAAAAAAAACTCGCCAAATTTCTTGTTTGAAAGAAAAAATCGAAATACCACAAAATAACGTACTACCACGAAATTATGGACATTTACCTTAATATGGGTATAAAACGAAAGAAGAAGGCCACAGGTTTCATTTGGACTTCGATATATTTCGATAAATTTATCGATAACTGAGTTATCGGTCAAAACGCGATTGCCCGAAAACCTCTATATTACCCTACAATATGGGTATCAAACGAAATGGGATGGCCCCAGGTTTCATTTGGACTTCGATAGGCTTCGATAAATTTATCGATGACTGAGTTATCGGTGAAAATATGATTTCCCAAAAACCTTAAACTTGCCCTACAATATGGGTATCAAACGAAAGGGGATGGCCGCAGGTTTCATTTGGACTTCGACAGGTTTCGATAAATTTATCAATAACTTAGTTATCCGTGAAAATGTTATTGCACAAAAACCTTAAAATTACCCTACAATATGGGTATCAAACGAAAGGGGATGGCCCCAGGTTTCATTTGGACTTCGACAGGTTTCGATAAATGTATCGATAACTGAGTTATCGGTGAAAATGTTATTGCACAAAAACCTTAAAATTACCCTACAATATGGGTATCAAACGAAAGTGGATGCACCCAGGTTTCATTTGGACTTCGACATGTTTCGATAAATTTATCTATAACTGAGTTATCGGTAAAAATGCGATTGCAGAAAAACCTTAATATTACCCTACAATATGGTATCAAATTAACATTTGAATTTGCATTCATCCTGGCACAATTTGTCAAAATTGAGTTCTTGAAAGGCCCCCTAACGTTACCAATGAATACCGCAAAAGAAAAGTTTTGAAAACCGGTTTTTATACCTTTCATGAACATGAAATGGTATTATAACTTTGGTCCGATGTTTGTAAGTGTGAGAAGAAGAAGAGATAGACCCACCATTAAGTATACCGAAATGATCAGGGCGACGAGCTGAGTTGATTTAGCCATGTCCGTCTGTCCGTCTGTCCGTCCGTCTGTTTGAACGCAAACTAGTCCCTCAGTTTTAGAGATATCTCGATGAAATTTTGCAAGCAGGCGCCATTTTGCACAGGATTAATCATTTGTCGGAACCAGCAAGATCGGACCGATAGAACGCATAGCTCCCATACAATCGATTGTTCCGATAAACGGGTTTTGGCCTATAACTCTTGCAATTAAAAAGCTATTCGAGCGAAATTTCGCAGGTTTAGTACATACTATAAAAGTAATGTGTGTAGTGAAAATCACCTAGATCGAACCAACATAACATATAGCTCCCATATAATCGATAGTTTCGATAAATGGGTTTTGGGCTATACATGTTGCAAATAGAAAGCTAGAAACTTAAAATTTTGCAGGTTTGGTACTTATTATATATGTGATGTGTGTAGTGAAAATCATACAGATCGGACTTACATAACATATAGCTCCCATATTACCGATTGCTCCGATAAATGTGGTTTGGCTATGTATTTTTAAATTAACAGTTTTGGAGAGTTTGTAAGTAATTTTAAGTAAGGATCGGACACTTAGAAAAGTTGTGCGTATTTATGATATTTCGCATATAGGTATAGAAAGATCGTACAATATGGGTATCAAACGAAAGGGGAAGGCCCCAGGTTTCATTTTGGCTTCGATATATTTCGATAAATTTATCGATAACTAAGTTATCGGTGAAAATGTTATTGCACAAAAACCTTAAAATTACCCTACAATGTGGGTATCAACCGAAAGGGGAAGGCCCCAGGTTTCATTTGTACTTCGTTATATTTCGATAAATTTATCGATGATGAATTATCGGTGAAAATGTTTTTAATACTCTTTTTTCAAAAAATATTCGAATTTGGTAAATTATTCTGTAGGCAATAATCCTACTAATATTATAAATGTGAATGTAGCGATGTTTGGATGTACAGACGTTTGCTTTTGTTCCATAAAAACGTGAGAATGGCTAGACGGTTATTTTTGAAATGTGGCACGCCTACAGGTTATAGTCTGGAAGGAGGTATGGGCTATTTTTTTTTTTTTTTTTTGGGGGGTCCGACCCTGCTAGGGACCGTCACTTTTCGAAATTTTTTTATTCCATATAACTCTAAGTATATTGAACCTATACTTATGATATTTCGCATATAGGTATAGAAAGATCGTACAATATGGGTATCAAACGAAAGGGAAAGGCCCCACGTTTCATTTGTACTTCGATATATTTCGCTAAATTGATCGATAACTGAGTTATCGGTGAAAATGTTATTGCACAAAAGGGCCCCAGGTTTCATTTGTAATTCGATATATTTCTATAAATTTATCGACAACTGAGTTATTGGTCAAAATGCGATTGACGAAAAACCTTAAAATTACCCTACAATATGGGTATCAAACGAAAGGGGATGGCCCCAGGTTTCATTTGGACTTCGACAGGTTTCGATAAATTTATCGATGACTGTGTTATCGGTGAAAATGTTATGGCACAAAAACTTTAAAATTACCCTACAATATGGCTATCAAACGAAAGGGGATTTTGACTTCGATATATTTCGATAAATTTATCGATAACTGAGCTATCGGTGATTGTCCAAAAAAACTTTACATTACCCTATAATATGGGTATAAAACGAAAGAAGAAGGCCACAGGTTTCATTTGGACTTCGATATATTTCGATAAATTTATCGATAACTGAGTTATCGGTCAAAACGCGATTGCCCGAAAACCTCTATATTACCCTACAATATGGGTATCAAACGAAATGGGATGGCCCCAGGTTTCATTTGGACTTCGATAGGCTTCGATAAATTTATCGATGACTGAGTTATCGGTGAAAATATGATTTCCCAAAAACCTTAAACTTGCCCTACAATATGGGTATCAAACGAAAGGGGATGGCCGCAGGTTTCATTTGGACTTCGACAGGTTTCGATAAATTTATCAATAACTTAGTTATCCGTGAAAATGTTATTGCACAAAAACCTTAAAATTACCCTACAATGTGGGCATCAAACGAAAGGGGATAGCTCCAGGTTTCATTTGGACTTCGATATATTTCTATAAATTTATCGACAACTGAGTTATTGGTCAAAATGCGATTGCCGAAAAACCTTCTTAATATTACACTACAATATGGGTATCAAACGAAAGGGGATGGCCCCAGGTTTCATTTGGACTTCGACAGGTTTCGATAAATTTATCGATGACTGAGTGATCGGTGAAAATATGATTTCCCAAACACCTTAAACTTGCCCTACAATATGGGTATCAAACGAAAGGGGATGGCCCCAGGTTTCATTTGGACTTCGACAGGTTTCGATAAATGTATCGATAACTGAGTTATCGGTGAAAATGTTATTGCACAAAAACCTTAAAATTACCCTACAATATGGGTATCAAACGAAAGTGGATGCACCCAGGTTTCATTTGGACTTCGACATGTTTCGATAAATTTATCTATAACTGAGTTATCGGTAAAAATGCGATTGCAGAAAAACCTTAATATTACCCTACAATATGGTATCAAATTAACATTTGAATTTGCATTCATCCTGGCACAATTTGTCAAAATTGAGTTCTTGAAAGGCCCCCTAACGTTACCAATGAATACCGCAAAAGAAAAGTTTTGAAAACCGGTTTTTATACCTTTCATGAACATGAAATGGTATTATAACTTTGGTCCGATGTTTGTAAGTGTGAGAAGAAGAAGAGATAGACCCACCATTAAGTATACCGAAATGATCAGGGCGACGAGCTGAGTTGATTTAGCCATGTCCGTCTGTCCGTCTGTCCGTCCGTCTGTTTGAACGCAAACTAGTCCCTCAGTTTTAGAGATATCTCGATGAAATTTTGCAAGCAGGCGCCATTTTGCACAGGATTAATCATTTGTCGGAACCAGCAAGATCGGACCGATAGAACGCATAGCTCCCATACAATCGATTGTTCCGATAAACGGGTTTTGGCCTATAACTCTTGCAATTAAAAAGCTATTCGAGCGAAATTTTACAGGTTTAGTACATACTATAAAAGTAATGTGTGTAGTGAAAATCACCTAGATCGGACCAACATAACATATAGCTCCCATATAATCGATAGTTTCGATAAATGGGTTTTGGGCTATACATGTTGCAAATAGAAAGCTAGAAACTTAAAATTTTGCAGGTTTGGTACTTATTATATATGTGATGTGTGTAGTGAAAATCATACAGATCGGACTTACATAACATATAGCTCCCATATTACCGATTGCTCCGATAAATGTGGTTTGGCTTTGTATTTTTAAATTAACAGTTTTGGAGAGTTTGTAAGTAATTTTAAGTAAGGATCGCACACTTAGAAAAGTTGTGCGTATTCATGAAAGGTATAAAGCCTTCGCCACAGCCGAAGACAGCCCTTTCCTTACTTGTTAATACTCTTTTGTCAAAATTTTCAAAATATTCGAATTTGGTAAATTATTCAGTAGGCAATAATCCTACTAATATTATAAATGTGAATGTAGCGATGTTTGGATGTTTGGATGTACAGACGTTTGCTTTTGTTCCATAAAAACGTGAGAATGGCTATTAGGTTTTTTTTGAAATGTGGCACGCCTACAGGTTATAGTCTGGAAGGAGAAATGGGCTATTTTTTGTTTTTAATTTTGGGGTCCGACCCTGCTAGGGACCGTCACTTTTCGAAATTTTTTTATTCCATATAACTCTAAGTATATTGAACCTATACTTATGATATTTCGCATATAGGTATAGAAAGATCGTACAATATGGGTATCAAACGAAAGGGGAAGGCCCCAGGTTTCATTTTGGCTTCGATATATTTCGATAAATTTATCGATAACTAAGTTATCGGTGAAAATGTTATTGCACAAAAACCTTAAAATTACCCTACAATGTGGGTATCAACCGAAAGGGGAAGGCCCCAGGTTTCATTTGTACTTCGTTATATTTCGATAAATTTATCGATGATGAATTATCGGTGAAAATGTTTTTAATACTCTTTTTTCAAAAAATATTCGAATTTGGTAAATTATTCTGTAGGCAATAATCCTACTAATATTATAAATGTGAATGTAGCGATGTTTGGATGTACAGACGTTTGCTTTTGTTCCATAAAAACGTGAGAATGGCTAGACGGTTATTTTTGAAATGTGGCACGCCTACAGGTTATAGTCTGGAAGGAGGTATGGGCTATTTTTTTTTTTTTTTTTTTGGGGGGTCCGACCCTGCTAGGGACCGTCACTTTTCGAAATTTTTTTATTCCATATAACTCTAAGTATATTGAACCTATACTTATGATATTTCGCATATAGGTATAGAAAGATCGTACAATATGGGTATCAAACGAAAGGGAAAGGCCCCACGTTTCATTTGTACTTCGATATATTTCGCTAAATTGATCGATAACTGAGTTATCGGTGAAAATGTTATTGCACAAAAGGGCCCCAGGTTTCATTTGTAATTCGATATATTTCTATAAATTTATCGACAACTGAGTTATTGGTCAAAATGCGATTGACGAAAAACCTTAAAATTACCCTACAATATGGGTATCAAACGAAAGGGGATGGCCCCAGGTTTCATTTGGACTTCGACAGGTTTCGATAAATTTATCGATGACTGTGTTATCGGTGAAAATGTTATGGCACAAAAACTTTAAAATTACCCTACAATATGGCTATCAAACGAAAGGGGATTTTGACTTCGATATATTTCGATAAATTTATCGATAACTGAGCTATCGGTGATTGTCCAAAAAAACTTTACATTACCCTATAATATGGGTATAAAACGAAAGAAGAAGGCCACAGGTTTCATTTGGACTTCGATATATTTCGATAAATTTATCGATAACTGAGTTATCGGTCAAAACGCGATTGCCCGAAAACCTCTATATTACCCTACAATATGGGTATCAAACGAAATGGGATGGCCCCAGGTTTCATTTGGACTTCGATAGGCTTCGATAAATTTATCGATGACTGAGTTATCGGTGAAAATATGATTTCCCAAAAACCTTAAACTTGCCCTACAATATGGGTATCAAACGAAAGGGGATGGCCGCAGGTTTCATTTGGACTTCGACAGGTTTCGATAAATTTATCAATAACTTAGTTATCCGTGAAAATGTTATTGCACAAAAACCTTAAAATTACCCTACAATGTGGGCATCAAACGAAAGGGGATAGCTCCAGGTTTCATTTGGACTTCGATATATTTCTATAAATTTATCGACAACTGAGTTATTGGTCAAAATGCGATTGCCGAAAAACCTTCTTAATATTACACTACAATATGGGTATCAAACGAAAGGGGATGGCCCCAGGTTTCATTTGGACTTCGACAGGTTTCGATAAATTTATCGATGACTGAGTGATCGGTGAAAATATGATTTCCCAAACACCTTAAACTTGCCCTACAATATGGGTATCAAACGAAAGGGGATGGCCCCAGGTTTCATTTGGACTTCGACAGGTTTCGATAAATGTATCGATAACTGAGTTATCGGTGAAAATGTTATTGCACAAAAACCTTAAAATTACCCTACAATATGGGTATCAAACGAAAGTGGATGCACCCAGGTTTCATTTGGACTTCGACATGTTTCGATAAATTTATCTATAACTGAGTTATCGGTAAAAATGCGATTGCAGAAAAACCTTAATATTACCCTACAATATGGTATCAAATTAACATTTGAATTTGCATTCATCCTGGCACAATTTGTCAAAATTGAGTTCTTGAAAGGCCCCCTAACGTTACCAATGAATACCGCAAAAGAAAAGTTTTGAAAACCGGTTTTTATACCTTTCATGAACATGAAATGGTATTATAACTTTGGTCCGATGTTTGTAAGTGTGAGAAGAAGAAGAGATAGACCCACCATTAAGTATACCGAAATGATCAGGGCGACGAGCTGAGTTGATTTAGCCATGTCCGTCTGTCCGTCTGTCCGTCCGTCTGTTTGAACGCAAACTAGTCCCTCAGTTTTAGAGATATCTCGATGAAATTTTGCAAGCAGGCGCCATTTTGCACAGGATTAATCATTTGTCGGAACCAGCAAGATCGGACCGATAGAACGCATAGCTCCCATACAATCGATTGTTCCGATAAACGGGTTTTGGCCTATAACTCTTGCAATTAAAAAGCTATTCGAGCGAAATTTTACAGGTTTAGTACATACTATAAAAGTAATGTGTGTAGTGAAAATCACCTAGATCGGACCAACATAACATATAGCTCCCATATAATCGATAGTTTCGATAAATGGGTTTTGGGCTATACATGTTGCAAATAGAAAGCTAGAAACTTAAAATTTTGCAGGTTTGGTACTTATTATATATGTGATGTGTGTAGTGAAAATCATACAGATCGGACTTACATAACATATAGCTCCCATATTACCGATTGCTCCGATAAATGTGGTTTGGCTTTGTATTTTTAAATTAACAGTTTTGGAGAGTTTGTAAGTAATTTTAAGTAAGGATCGCACACTTAGAAAAGTTGTGCGTATTCATGAAAGGTATAAAGCCTTCGCCACAGCCGAAGACAGCCCTTTCCTTACTTGTTAATACTCTTTTGTCAAAATTTTCAAAATATTCGAATTTGGTAAATTATTCAGTAGGCAATAATCCTACTAATATTATAAATGTGAATGTAGCGATGTTTGGATGTTTGGATGTACAGACGTTTGCTTTTGTTCCATAAAAACGTGAGAATGGCTATTAGGTTTTTTTTGAAATGTGGCACGCCTACAGGTTATAGTCTGGAAGGAGAAATGGGCTATTTTTTGTTTTTAATTTTGGGGTCCGACCCTGCTAGGGACCGTCACTTTTCGAAATTTTTTTATTCCATATAACTCTAAGTATATTGAACCTATACTTATGATATTTCGCATATAGGTATAGAAAGATCGTACAATATGGGTATCAAACGAAAGGGGAAGGCCCCAGGTTTCATTTTGGCTTCGATATATTTCGATAAATTTATCGATAACTAAGTTATCGGTGAAAATGTTATTGCACAAAAACCTTAAAATTACCCTACAATGTGGGTATCAACCGAAAGGGGAAGGCCCCAGGTTTCATTTGTACTTCGTTATATTTCGATAAATTTATCGATGATGAATTATCGGTGAAAATGTTATTGCACAAAAATCTTAAAATTACATTACAATATGGGTATCAAACGAAAGGGGAAGGCCCCAGGTTTCATTTGTACTTCGATATATTTCGATAAATTGATCGATAACTGAGTTATCGGTGAAAATGTTATTGCACAAAAACCTTAAAATTACCCAACAATATGGGTATCAAACGAAAGGGGAAGGCCCCAGGTTTTTTTTGTAATACGATATATTTCGATAAATTTATCGACAACTGAGTTTTTGGTCAAAATGCGATTGCCGAAAAACCTTAAAATTACCCTACAATATGGGTATCAAACGAAAGGGGATGGCCCCAGGTTTCATTTGGAGTTCGACAGGTTTCGATAAATTTATCGATGACTGAGTTATCGGTGAAAATGTTATGGCACAAAAACTTTAAAATTACCCTACAATATGGCTATCAAACGAAAGGGGATAGCTCCAGGTCTCATTTTGACTTCGATATATTTCGATAAATTTATCGATAACTGAGCTATCGGTGATTGTCCAAAAAAACTTTACATTACCCTATAATATGGGTATAAAACGAAAGGAGAAGGCCACAGGTTTCATTTGGACTTCGATATATTTCGATAAATTTATCTATAACTGAGTTATCGGTAAAAATGCGATTGCAGAAAAACCTTAATATTACCCTACAATATGGTATCAAATTAACATTTGAATTTGCATTCATCCTGGCACAATTTGTCAAAATTGAGTTCTTTAAAGGCCCCCTAACGTTACCAATGAATACTGCAAAAGAAAAGTTTTGAAAACCGGTTTTTAATACTCTTTTTTCAAAAAATATTCGAATTTGGTAAATTATTCTGTAGGCAATAATCCTACTAATATTATAAATGTGAATGTAGCGATGTTTGGATGTACAGACGTTTGCTTTTGTTCCATAAAAACGTGAGAATGGCTAGACGGTTATTTTTGAAATGTGGCACGCCTACAGGTTATAGTCTGGAAGGAGGTATGGGCTATTTTTTTTTTTTATTTTGGGGGGTCCGACCCTGCTAGGGACCGTCACTTTTCGAAATTTTTTTATTCCATATAACTCTAAGTATATTGAACCTATACTTATGATATTTCGCATATAGGTATAGAAAGATCGTACAATATGGGTATCAAACGAAAGGGGAAGGCCCCAGGTTTCATTTGTACTTCGATATATTTCGCTAAATTGATCGATAACTGAGTTATCGGTGAAAATGTTATTGCACAAAAGGGCCCCAGGTTTCATTTGTAATTCGATATATTTCGATAAATTTATCGACAACTGAGTTATTGGTCAAAATGCGATTGACGAAAAACCTTAAAATTACCCTACAATATGGGTATCAAACGAAAGGGGATGGCCCCAGGTTTCATTTGGACTTCGACAGGTTTCGATAAATTTATCGATGACTGTGTTATCGGTGAAAATGTTATGGCACAAAAACTTTAAAATTACCCTACAATATGGCTATCAAACGAAAGGGGATTTTGACTTCGATATATTTCGATAAATTTATCGATAACTGAGCTATCGGTGATTGTCCAAAAAAACTTTACATTACCCTATAATATGGGTATAAAACGAAAGAAGAAGGCCACAGGTTTCATTTGGACTTCGATATATTTCGATAAATTTATCGATAACTGAGTTATCGGTCAAAACGCGATTGCCCGAAAACCTCTATATTACCCTACAATATGGGTATCAAACGAAATGGGATGACCCCAGGTTTCATTTGGACTTCGATAGGCTTCGATAAATTTATCGATGACTGAGTTATCGGTGAAAATATGATTTCCCAAAAACCTTAAACTTGCCCTACAATATGGGTATCAAACGAAAGGGGATGGCCGCAGGTTTCATTTGGACTTCGACAGGTTTCGATAAATTTATCAATAACTTAGTTATCCGTGAAAATGTTATTGCACAAAAACCTTAAAATTACCCTACAATGTGGGCATCAAACGAAAGGGGATAGCTCCAGGTTTCATTTGGACTTCGATATATTTCTATAAATTTATCGACAACTGAGTTATTGGTCAAAATGCGATTGCCGAAAAACCTTCTTAATATTACACTACAATATGGGTATCAAACGAAAGGGGATGGCCCCAGGTTTCATTTGGACTTCGACAGGTTTCGATAAATTTATCGATGACTGAGTGATCGGTGAAAATATGATTTCCCAAACACCTTAAACTTGCCCTACAATATGGGTATCAAACGAAAGGGGATGGCCCCAGGTTTCATTTGGACTTCGACAGGTTTCGATAAATGTATCGATAACTGAGTTATCGGTGAAAATGTTATTGCACAAAAACCTTAAAATTACCCTACAATATGGGTATCAAACGAAAGTGGATGCACCCAGGTTTCATTTGGACTTCGACATGTTTCGATAAATTTATCTATAACTGAGTTATCGGTAAAAATGCGATTGCAGAAAAACCTTAATATTACCCTACAATATGGTATCAAATTAACATTTGAATTTGCATTCATCCTGGCACAATTTGTCAAAATTGAGTTCTTGAAAGGCCCCCTAACGTTACCAATGAATACCGCAAAAGAAAAGTTTTGAAAACCGGTTTTTATACCTTTCATGAACATGAAATGGTATTATAACTTTGGTCCGATGTTTGTAAGTGTGAGAAGAAGAAGAGATAGACCCACCATTAAGTATACCGAAATGATCAGGGCGACGAGCTGAGTTGATTTAGCCATGTCCGTCTGTCCGTCTGTCCGTCCGTCTGTTTGAACGCAAACTAGTCCCTCAGTTTTAGAGATATCTCGATGAAATTTTGCAAGCAGGCGCCATTTTGCACAGGATTAATCATTTGTCGGAACCAGCAAGATCGGACCGATAGAACGCATAGCTCCCATACAATCGATTGTTCCGATAAACGGGTTTTGGCCTATAACTCTTGCAATTAAAAAGCTATTCGAGCGAAATTTCGCAGGTTTAGTACATACTATAAAAGTAATGTGTGTAGTGAAAATCACCTAGATCGGACCAACATAACATATAGCTCCCATATAATCGATAGTTTCGATAAATGGGTTTTGGGCTATACATGTTGCAAATAGAAAGCTAGAAACTTAAAATTTTGCAGGTTTGGTACTTATTATATATGTGATGTGTGTAGTGAAAATCATACAGATCGGACTTACATAACATATAGCTCCCATATTACCGATTGCTCCGATAAATGTGGTTTGGCTATGTATTTTTAAATTAACAGTTTTGGAGAGTTTGTAAGTAATTTTAAGTAAGGATCGGACACTTAGAAAAGTTGTGCGTATTTATGATATTTCGCATATAGGTATAGAAAGATCGTACAATATGGGTATCAAACGAAAGGGGAAGGCCCCAGGTTTCATTTTGGCTTCGATATATTTCGATAAATTTATCGATAACTAAGTTATCGGTGAAAATGTTATTGCACAAAAACCTTAAAATTACCCTACAATGTGGGTATCAACCGAAAGGGGAAGGCCCCAGGTTTCATTTGTACTTCGTTATATTTCGATAAATTTATCGATGATGAATTATCGGTGAAAATGTTTTTAATACTCTTTTTTCAAAAAATATTCGAATTTGGTAAATTATTCTGTAGGCAATAATCCTACTAATATTATAAATGTGAATGTAGCGATGTTTGGATGTACAGACGTTTGCTTTTGTTCCATAAAAACGTGAGAATGGCTAGACGGTTATTTTTGAAATGTGGCACGCCTACAGGTTATAGTCTGGAAGGAGGTATGGGCTATTTTTTTTTTTTTTTTTTGGGGGGTCCGACCCTGCTAGGGACCGTCACTTTTCGAAATTTTTTTATTCCATATAACTCTAAGTATATTGAACCTATACTTATGATATTTCGCATATAGGTATAGAAAGATCGTACAATATGGGTATCAAACGAAAGGGAAAGGCCCCACGTTTCATTTGTACTTCGATATATTTCGCTAAATTGATCGATAACTGAGTTATCGGTGAAAATGTTATTGCACAAAAGGGCCCCAGGTTTCATTTGTAATTCGATATATTTCTATAAATTTATCGACAACTGAGTTATTGGTCAAAATGCGATTGACGAAAAACCTTAAAATTACCCTACAATATGGGTATCAAACGAAAGGGGATGGCCCCAGGTTTCATTTGGACTTCGACAGGTTTCGATAAATTTATCGATGACTGTGTTATCGGTGAAAATGTTATGGCACAAAAACTTTAAAATTACCCTACAATATGGCTATCAAACGAAAGGGGATTTTGACTTCGATATATTTCGATAAATTTATCGATAACTGAGCTTTCGGTGATTGTCCAAAAAAACTTTACATTACCCTATAATATGGGTATAAAACGAAAGAAGAAGGCCACAGGTTTCATTTGGACTTCGATATATTTCGATAAATTTATCGATAACTGAGTTATCGGTCAAAACGCGATTGCCCGAAAACCTCTATATTACCCTACAATATGGGTATCAAACGAAATGGGATGGCCCCAGGTTTCATTTGGACTTCGATAGGCTTCGATAAATTTATCGATGACTGAGTTATCGGTGAAAATATGATTTCCCAAAAACCTTAAACTTGCCCTACAATATGGGTATCAAACGAAAGGGGATGGCCGCAGGTTTCATTTGGACTTCGACAGGTTTCGATAAATTTATCAATAACTTAGTTATCCGTGAAAATGTTATTGCACAAAAACCTTAAAATTACCCTACAATGTGGGCATCAAACGAAAGGGGATAGCTCCAGGTTTCATTTGGACTTCGATATATTTCTATAAATTTATCGACAACTGAGTTATTGGTCAAAATGCGATTGCCGAAAAACCTTCTTAATATTACACTACAATATGGGTATCAAACGAAAGGGGATGGCCCCAGGTTTCATTTGGACTTCGACAGGTTTCGATAAATTTATCGATGACTGAGTGATCGGTGAAAATATGATTTCCCAAACACCTTAAACTTGCCCTACAATATGGGTATCAAACGAAAGGGGATGGCCCCAGGTTTCATTTGGACTTCGACAGGTTTCGATAAATGTATCGATAACTGAGTTATCGGTGAAAATGTTATTGCACAAAAACCTTAAAATTACCCTACAATATGGGTATCAAACGAAAGTGGATGCACCCAGGTTTCATTTGGACTTCGACATGTTTCGATAAATTTATCTATAACTGAGTTATCGGTAAAAATGCGATTGCAGAAAAACCTTAATATTACCCTACAATATGGTATCAAATTAACATTTGAATTTGCATTCATCCTGGCACAATTTGTCAAAATTGAGTTCTTGAAAGGCCCCCTAACGTTACCAATGAATACCGCAAAAGAAAAGTTTTGAAAACCGGTTTTTATACCTTTCATGAACATGAAATGGTATTATAACTTTGGTCCGATGTTTGTAAGTGTGAGAAGAAGAAGAGATAGACCCACCATTAAGTATACCGAAATGATCAGGGCGACGAGCTGAGTTGATTTAGCCATGTCCGTCTGTCCGTCCGTCTGTTTGAACGCAAACTAGTCCCTCAGTTTTAGAGATATCTCGATGAAATTTTGCAAGCAGGCGCCATTTTGCACAGGATTAATCATTTGTCGGAACCAGCAAGATCGGACCGATAGAACGCATAGCTCCCATACAATCGATTGTTCCGATAAACGGGTTTTGGCCTATAACTCTTGCAATTAAAAAGCTATTCGAGCGAAATTTCGCAGGTTTAGTACATACTATAAAAGTAATGTGTGTAGTGAAAATCACCTAGATCGGACCAACATAACATATAGCTCCCATATAATCGATAGTTTCGATAAATGGGTTTTGGGCTATACATGTTGCAAATAGAAAGCTAGAAACTTAAAATTTTGCAGGTTTGGTACTTATTATATATGTGATGTGTGTAGTGAAAATCATACAGATCGGACTTACATAACATATAGCTCCCATATTACCGATTGCTCCGATAAATGTGGTTTGGCTATGTATTTTTAAATTAACAGTTTTGGAGAGTTTGTAAGTAATTTTAAGTAAGGATCGGACACTTAGAAAAGTTGTGCGTATTTATGATATTTCGCATATAGGTATAGAAAGATCGTACAATATGGGTATCAAACGAAAGGGGAAGGCCCCAGGTTTCATTTTGGCTTCGATATATTTCGATAAATTTATCGATAACTAAGTTATCGGTGAAAATGTTATTGCACAAAAACCTTAAAATTACCCTACAATGTGGGTATCAACCGAAAGGGGAAGGCCCCAGGTTTCATTTGTACTTCGTTATATTTCGATAAATTTATCGATGATGAATTATCGGTGAAAATGTTATTGCACAAAAATCTTAAAATTACATTGCAATATGGGTATCAAACGAAAGGGGAAGGCCCCAGGTTTCATTTGTACTTCGATATATTTCGATAAATTGATCGATAACTGAGTTATCGGTGAAAATGTTATTGCACAAAAACCTTAAAATTACCCAACAATATGGGTATCAAACGAAAGGGGAAGGCCCCAGGTTTTTTTTGTAATACGATATATTTCGATAAATTTATCGACAACTGAGTTATTGGTCAAAATGCGATTGCCGAAAAACCTTAAAATTACCCTACAATATGGGTATCAAACGAAAGGGGATGGCCCCAGGTTTCATTTGGAGTTCGACAGGTTTCGATAAATTTATCGATGACTGAGTTATCGGTGAAAATGTTATGGCACAAAAACTTTAAAATTACCCTACAATATGGCTATCAAACGAAAGGGGATAGCTCCAGGTCTCATTTTGACTTCGATATATTTCGATAAATTTATCGATAACTGAGCTATCGGTGATTGTCCAAAAAAACTTTACATTACCCTATAATATGGGTATAAAACGAAAGGAGAAGGCCACAGGTTTCATTTGGACTTCGATATATTTCGATAAATTTATCGATAACTGAGTTATCGGTCAAAACGCGATTGCCCGAAAACCTCTATATTACCCTACAATATGGGTATCAAACGAAATGGGATGGCCCCAGGTTTCATTTGGACTTCGATAGGCTTCGATAAATTTATCGATGACTGAGTTATCGGTGAAAATATGATTTCCCAAAAACCTTAAACTTGCAGGTATCATTTGGACTTCGATACATTTCGATAAATTGACCGATAATTGAGTTATCGGTGAAAATGTTATTCCAAAAAAACCTTAAAATTACCCTACAATATCTGTATCAAACGGAAGGGGATTGCTCCAGGTTTCATTTGGACTTCGATATATTTCTATAAATTTATCGATAACTGAGTTATCGGTAATTGCCCAAAAACCTTAAACTTGCCCTACAATATGAGTATCAAACGAAAGGGGAAGGCGCCAGGTTTCATTTTTACTTCGACATATTTCGATAAATTTATCTATAACTGAGTTATCGGTAAAAATGCGATAGCAGAAAAACCTTATTATTACCCTACAATATGACATCAAATCATCATTTGAATTTGTATTCATCCTGGCTCAATTTGTCAAAATTGAATTCTTGAAAGGCCCCCTAACGTTACCAACGAAAACCGCAAAAGAAAATTTTTGAAAAGCGGTTTTCAATACTCTTTTTTAAAAATGTTCAAAATATTCGAATTTGGTAAATTTTTCAGTAGGCAATAATCCTACTAATATTATGGATGTGAATGTAGCGATGTTTGGATGTCCAGACGTTTGCTTTTGTTCCCTAAAAACGTGAGAATGGCAAGACGGATTTTGTTGAAATTTGGCACGCCTACAGGTCATAGTCTGGAAGGAGCTATAGGCTATTTTTTTTTTTATTTTAGGGGCTCCGACCCTGCTAGGGACCGTTACTGTTCGACATTTTTTTATTCCATATAACACTAAGTATATTGAACCTATACTTATGATATTTCGCATATAGGTATAGAAAGATCGTACAATATGGGTATCAAACGAACGGGGAAGGCCGCAGGTTTCATTTTGGCTTTGATATATTTCGATGAATTGATCGATAACTAAGTTATCGGTCAAAATGCGATTGCCCGAAAACCTTAATATTCCCCTAAAATATGAGTACCAAACGAAAGGGGATGACCCCAGGTTTCATTTGGGCTTCGACAGGTTTCGATAAATTTACCGATGACTACATAAGTTATCGGTGAAAATATGATTGCCCAAAAAATTTAACATTACCCTATAATATGGGTATAAAACGTAAGGAGAAGGCCGCAGGTTTCATTTGGACTTCGATAAGTTTCGATAAATTGACCGATAACTGAGTTATCGGTGAAAACGTTATGGCACAAAAACTTTCAAATTACCCTACAATATGGCTATCAAACGAAAGGGGATGGCCCCAGGTTTCATTTGGAGTTCGACAGGTTTCGATAAATTTATCGATGACTGAGTTATCGGTGAAAATGTTATGGCACAAAAACTTTAAAATTACCCTACAATATGGCTATCAAACGAAAGTGGATAGCTCCAGGTCTCATTTTGACTTCGATATATTTCGATAAATTTATCGATAACTGAGCTATCGGTGATTGTCCAAAAAAACTTTACATTACCCTATAATATGGGTATAAAACGAAAGGAGAAGGCCACAGGTTTCATTTGGACTTCGATATATTTCGATAAATTTATCGATAACTGAGTTATCGGTCAAAACGCGATTGCCCGAAAACCTCTATATTACCCTACAATATGGGTATCAAACGAAATGGGATGGCCCCAGGTTTCATTTGGACTTCGATAGGCTTCGATAAATTTATCGATGACTGAGTTATCGGTGAAAATATGATTTCCCAAAAACCTTAAACTTGCAGGTATCATTTGGACTTCGATACATTTCGATAAATTGACCGATAATTGAGTTATCGGTGAAAATGTTATTCCAAAAAAACCTTAAAATTACCCTACAATATCTGTATCAAACGGAAGGGGATTGCTCCAGGTTTCATTTGGACTTCGATATATTTCTATAAATTTATCGATAACTGAGTTATCGGTAATTGCCCAAAAACCTTAAACTTGCCCTACAATATGAGTATCAAACGAAAGGGGAAGGCGCCAGGTTTCATTTTTACTTCGACATATTTCGATAAATTTATCTATAACTGGTAACTGAGTTATCGGTAAAAATGCGATAGCAGAAAAACCTTATTATTAACCTACAATATGACATCAAATCATCATTTGAATTTGTATTCATCCTGGCACAATTTGTCAAAATTGAATTCTTGAAAGGCCCCCTAACGTTACCAACGAAAACCGCAAAAGAAAATTTTTGAAAAGCGGTTTTCAATACTCTTTTTTAAAAATGTTCAAAATATTCGAATTTGGTAAATTCTTCAGTAGGCAATAATCCTACTAATATTATGGATGTGAATGTAGCGATGTTTGGATGTCCAGACGTTTGCTTTTGTTCCCTAAAAACGTGAGAATGGCAAGACGGATTTTGTTGAAATTTGGCACGCCTACAGGTCATAGTCTGGAAGGAGCTATAGGCTATTTTTTTTTTTATTTTAGGGGCTCCGCCCCTCCTAGGGACCGTTACTGTTCGACATTTTTTTATTCCATATAACACTAAGTATATTGAACCTATACTTATGATATTTCGCATATAGGTATAGAAAGATCGTACAATATGGGTATCAAACGAACGGGGAAGGCCGCAGGTTTCATTTTGGCTTTGATATATTTCGATGAATTGATCGATAACTAAGTTATCGGTCAAAATGCGATTGCCCGAAAACCTTAATATTCCCCTAAAATATGAGTACCAAACGAAAGGGGATGACCCCAGGTTTCATTTGGGCTTCGACAGGTTTCGATAAATTTACCGATGACTACATAAGTTATCGGTGAAAATATGATTGCCCAAAAAATTTAACATTACCCTATAATATGGGTATAAAACGTAAGGAGAAGGCCGCAGGTTTCATTTGGACTTCGATAAGTTTCGATAAATTGACCGATAACTGAGTTATCGGTGAAAACGTTATCGCACAAAAACCTTAAAATTACCCTACAATATGGGTATCAAACGAAAGGGCATAGCTCCAGGTTTAATTTGGACTTCGATATATTTCGATAAATTGATCGATAACTGAGTTATCGGTGATTTTCCAAAAAACTTAACCCTCAGGCGCGTAGCCAGAAAAAAAATTCGGGGGGGGGGTTTTGGCCAAAGTCTCAGTAAATAAGAATTAGCTGTAAATACATACATATTTATATTTTTACATATTACATATTTATATTTATTTGAAATTTTTCTCTTTCTACACGGCTAAAAATTTGAGCCTAACTTTTAAACCATTCATTGCTTTACACAATTTTTAAACTTTTTGGTAATAATTTCCAATTCTTTCAATTTCCTACAAAAATTCTCAATTTTTTAAAACTTTACTAGGATAAACAGCGAATATGTGTACTTTTCGCACAAAATTCATTTAACTTTTACTAATTTTATTATTTTTGTATGAAAGTTTGTGTAAAAACACAATAAAAATACTGGAACTCAAAGTTAAGAACTTTGTGGAAAATTCATGAAAATTTAAGAAAACTCGAAAAATTTTCATCAAAATTTCTAACTTTTTAGTAAAATTTTAGTTTTGTAGTTCGTTCAATTGTAGTGAACAAAGATACCAATCTTAAGCTGCTAGAAGATTTATCCGATTCTAGCAATTTTAAAAACTTTTACTAAAAAGGTAGAAATTTTGATGAGAATTTTGCGAGGTTTCTTGAATTTTCATGAATTTTCCACAAACCACCCTTTGAACGCAGACATACTGATCTAGGTGTATATGCAACCCCAAAAAGTTTTAAATCTAGGCTAAAACTTTTAGCCGTGTACAAATTAATATTTATTTTTCTTGTTATACCTAGTAGTGCTTCGCACACAAGGTATATTAACTTCATTCGCCTAACGGTAGTATGTAACGGCATAAACGAATCGAGATAGATATTGACTTATGTATATCAAAATGCTCAGGAGGAAAAGAGAAATTGATTGAGCCATGTCCGTCCGTCCGTCTGTGAACACGATAACTTGAGTAAATCTTGAGATATCTCAATGAAATTTGGTATGCAGGTTCCTTTTCACTTATCTCGGAGCGCTATTGAAAATAGGCAAAATCGGTTAAAAGCCACGCCCACTTTCTATATATATAATATTTTCGAAAATACAAAAAGAGTGATTATTCAGTAAATAATACACCAATAAGGATAAAATTTGGTGTGCACTTTAGCGTTAAGGCAAAAAGTAAATTTTTGAAGAAATTTTTAATAATTAATTAATTTTTGATTAAGTCAATTTTGGAAATATTATTAATCATAAATCAAAAACCGCTCAAGATAGCAAAACGAAATTGAGCACACATATTTGTATCAATACTGGCAATATTTCGAAAAAAAATTACCGAAATCGGGTAAGGCCACGCCCAATTTTATACAAAAGATTTTGAAAAGGATCATAGATATATTGAATATGCAATAACTTTGCTTAAACTACCTGTATATCATTTCTATTTCACCTCTAAAGTGTTCGTGGGCAAAGAGAGTCGAAAGCACAAAATTTTTGGAAAATGGGAATGGCCCCGCCCCTTTATGGTGGATTATTCCACAAAACTTTCCATGCCATAACTCCTGTAAAAATTAATTTATTGAAACGATATTTGGAGAAATTGTTCAACATATAAAGCTTACTCTTTGCTGTAAAAATTAACAAAATTGGTTAAAGGACACGCCCACTTTTCGAATACAGTTCTGAAAAATTTCTTTGTAAAATTAAAATCGCGATATTTCCATAATTGTATAAGTTATATAAATAAGATTTTACACACATAATAGGCTTTTTAGGGAAAACTAAGCTGTAAAAAAATTTTGCGGATTTTGTTGAAGTAGGCGTGGCGCCGCCCACTTTTCAGCAAAAAAGGTCTGTTATTTTCAAAAGCGATTGCTTAAAATTTCAAGAAGGTATTTCAATGAAAGTAAGTGAGATGCTTCCCAATTGTATGTAGTATACTCCTGCCAAAAATTACGCAAATCGGATAGCAAATACGCAAAATATACGGACAAGTAGTTAACACCCTACTGCCTTTTTTTTAATTTTTTTTATTTTCATACCTTTCATGAACATGAGGAAAGCTTTTTATATTTTGTTATTTAGTGATAATTGAATTTACCACTCACAAAATAAGTGTTTTTAATCGAAAACAATCAGTTGCCTTAATAACAACTTTTCCGTTATTAAAATAGACCTGAGTAAATTGGGATACCAAAACAGATCACTACTAGGTATTTAATGTTCGGTTACACCCGAACTTAGACTTCCTTACTAGTTTGTTTTGAAATTTTGTTTAGGATTTCTTCAGGAGTTACTTCAAAAGTAGAGTGGATGTTGAGTAGAGCCAGCATCTCCTGGGGAAGGGAAGAGAAGGATCGTTCGCTAGGAGCAACGGAAACTGGAAGCGTTGAAGCAATTTTTATATATCGATATACCATAGGAAAAAAAGACACGGAACAATTATTTAATGCATCAATAAACGTGCTCGGTCGCTCCTCCTTTGGGATTGGAAAATATTATTCTTTTTCAGGGCTTTAGGCTGTTTAAAAGAAATCCAAAAACTCTATATAAAATGACACCTATGAAACGCTTAAGAAAAATTTCTTGTGTCAGAATCTCTTCTACTTTTCTACTGCTAATTTCTGGAAAATGTTTTCAAAAACGAGACCTGCGGCACTCTGACTTTGGCAAGAAATAAATAGTTGTCGCTTTAGAAAAACTGAAGCTTCGGAAAAACAAAAAAAAAATATAGCAAAATAACATTGAAATTCATAGAAAAAGCGGGTTATTTGCAATTATTCAACATGCAAAACGGAACGTCAAAACCTCTTGGCTATTCATGACAATTTCATGGTCAAGAAATAATTGAAAATATTTCATGAGCATTTTCTTTTCAAAAGCATACCGGGCTTTTACTTTTAAATTTTTCAATCCTTTTTTGCCAAATTAGCGTCACTTTTTATTATCAGCCAACAAGTATAAGTACAATTTAATTGTCACTTGCTCTGGTAATTCTATACCACTGCGTTGTGTACTGCTTGGGAATTTTTGGTATTTTTTTTTAACTTCTTGGTAATGGTTTTGGTTAAGCTTATGGCAACCGTGACTACAATAACGAGAGGCACTCATTCTTACGATTTTTGCCTGCTGTATTAATAACTCGAAAAGCAGTTAATTTGAATTTCAACAGACTTCAGTTCTTGCTGTTTTTAACATGGTATGTAGTTGAGATGCTAAGTTGATCTTATGCAGAGCAAGTCTGATAATTTTGCGCGAGTTTCTTAATGCGCCAAATGAGTGAACCGTTGCAGGAATTTAGTTTCGATCTCACAGACTTGCTCTGGTAATTGATTAGCGACTACTAATATCTTCTCTCAGTGTGAAATATTATTTAATTTTATTCTTTCGTGTTTTTATTTTGCAATCAATGCTAATTTCTTAACAGGGGTTTTAAAAATGAATAGAGTAATAATTATAGTACAGACGTATATTTTTTAATTTTCCGCAATTGCGGGGGGGTTGAAACCCCGAAACCGACCCCCCCCCCCAATACGCGCCTGATTACCCTATATGGGTAAAAAACGTAAGGAGAAGGCCGCAGGTTTCATTTGGACTTCGATAAGTTTCGATAAATTGACCGATAACTGAGATATCGGTGAAAATGTGATTGCCCAAAAACCTTAAACTTGCCCTACAATATGGGTATCAAAAGAAAGCGGATAGCTCCAGGTTTCATTTGGACTTCGACAGGTTTCGATAAATTTACCGATGACTAAGTTATCGGTGAAAAAATGATTTCCCAAAAACCTTAAACTTGCCCTACAATATGGGTATCAAACGAAAGGGAATAGCTCCAGGTTTCATTTGGACTTCGATAAGTTTCGATAAATTGATCGATAACTGAGTTATCGGTGAATTTCCCAAGAACTTAACATTACCCTATAATATGGGTATAAAACGTAAAGAGAAGGCCGCAGGTCTCATTTAGACTTCGATAAGTTTCGATAAATTGACTGATAACTGAGCTATCGGTGAAAATGTTATTGCACAAAAACCTTAAAATTACCCTACAATATGGGTATCAAACGAAAGGGGATAGCTCCAGGTTTCATTTGGACTTAACATAATTAACATTATCCTATATGGGTATAAAACGTAAGGAGAAGGCCGAAGGTTTCATTTGGACTTCGATAAGTTTCGATAAATTGATCGATAACTGAGTTATCGGTGATTGCCCAAAAAAATTAACATTACCCTATAATATGGGTATAAAACGAAAGGGGATAGCTCCAGGTTTCATTTGGACTTCGATAAGTTTCGATAAATTGATCGATAACTGAGTTATCGGTGATTTTCCAAAGAACTTAACATTACCCTATATGGGTATAAAACGCAAGGAGAAGGCCGAAGGTTTCATTTGGACTTCGATAAGTTTCGATAAATTGATCGATAACTGAGTTATCGGTGATTGCCCAAAAAAATTAACATTACCCTATAATATGGGTATAAAACGAAAGGGGATAGCTCCAGGTTTCATTTGGACTTCGATAAGTTTCGATAAATTGATCGATAACTGAGTTATCGGTGATTTTCCAAAGAACTTAACATTACCCTATAATATGGGTATAAAACGTAAAGAGAAGGCCGCAGGTCTCATTTAGACTTCGATAAGTTTCGATAAATTGACTGATAACTGAGTTATCGGTGAAAATGTTATTGCACAAAAACCTTAATATTACCCTACAATATGGTATCAAATCAACATTTGAATTTGTATTCATCCTGGCACAATTTGTCAAAATTGAATTCTTGAAAGGCCCCCTAAAGTTACCAACGAATACCGCAAAAGAAAATTTTTGAAAACCGGTTTTAAATAATTTTTTTTTAAATTTTCAAAATATTCGAATTTGGTAAATTCTTCAGTAGGCAATAATATTATATAAATATGAAATCTTAAATATATTATTGATTTTGAAAGGACCCCTAACTACTTACATCCCAAGCAACGCCGGGTACCCTGCTAGTATGGGTATAAAACGAAAGGAGAAAGCCGCAGGTTTCATTTGGACTTCGATAGGTTTCGATAAATTTATCGATGATGAGTTATCGGTGAAAATTTTATTGCACAAAAACCTTAAAATTGCCCTACAATATGGGTATCACACGAAAGGGGAAGGCCCCAGGTTTCATTTGTACTTCGATATATTTCGATAATTTGATCGATAACTAAGCTATCGGTCAAAATGCGATTGCCCAAAAAACTTAACATTACTCTATAATATGGGTATAAAACGAAAGGGGAAGGCCGCAGGTTTCGTTTGTACTTCGATATATTTCGATAAATTGATCGATAACTAAGTTGTCGGTCAAAATTCGCTTGCCCGAAAACCTTAATATTCGTTTGATACCCATATTATAGGGTAATGATAAGTTTTGTGGGCAATCACCGATAACTCAGTTATCGATAAATTTATCGAAATATATGGAAGCCCAAATTAAACCTGGGGCCATCCCCTTTCCTTTGATACCCATATTGTAGGGTAATATTAAGGTTTTCGGGCAATCGAACTTTGACCGATAACTCAGTTATCGATAAATGTATCGATATATAATATATATATATAATAAGCCAAGATGAAACCTGGGGCCTTCCCCTTTCGTTTGATACCCATATTATAGGGTAATGTTAAGTTTTGTGGGCAATCACCGATAACTCAGTTATCGATAAATTTATCGAAATATATCGAAGTCCAAATGTAACCTGGAGCTATCCCCTTTCGTTTGATACCCATATTGTAGGGCAATTTTAAGGTTTTTGTGCAATAAAATTTTCACCGATAACTCAGTTATCGATACATTTATCGAAACCTATCGAAGTCCAAATGAAACCTGGAGCTATCCCCTTTCGTTTGATACCCATATTGCAGGGTAATATTAAGGTTTTCGGGCAATCGAATTTTGACCGATAACTTAGTTATCGATCAATTTATCGAAATATATCGAAGCTAAAATGAAACCTGGGGCCTTCCCCTTTCGTTTGATACCCATATTGTACGATCTTTCTATACCTATATGCGAAATATCATAAGTATAGGTTCAATATACTTAGAGTTATATGGAATAAAAAAAATTTCGAAAAGAAACGGTCCCTAGCAGGGTCGGAACCCCCAAAACTAAAAAAAAAAATAGCCTATAGCTCCTTCCAGACTATAACCTGTAGGCGTGCCAAATTTCAACAAAATCCGTTCAGCCATTCTCACGTTTTTAGGGAACAAAAGCAAACGTCTGGACATCCAAACATCCAAATATCGCTACATTCACATTTATAATATTAGTAGGATGTATGGGGATAAATTATAATATTGGATATTTGTGTGCTTGCGATTGCAGAAAAACTTTACATTGCAGTTTTTACAATGAAACCGTTGCTAAAAGAAGTTAAAGATTTGTTGGTGGAAGAGCGTGGGAAGGAAAATAGTGCAGAAACATAAATTGCTAAAAACAACCAAAAGTTTATGGGTATAAAACGAAAGGGGAAGGCCGTAGGTTTCGTTTGTACTTCGATATATTTCGATAATTTGATCGATAACTGAGTTATCGTTCAAAATACGATTGCCCGAAAACCTCTATATTACATTACAATATGGGTATCAAACGAAAGGGGATAGCTCCAGGTTTCATTTGGTCTTCGATATATTTCGATAAATTTATCGATAACTGAGTTATCGGTGATTGCCCAAAAAACTTAACATTACCCTATAATATGGGTATAAAACGAAAGGAGAAGGCCGCAGGTTTCATTTGGACTTCGATAGGTTTCGATAAATTTATCGATGATGAGTTATCGGTGAAAATGTGATTGCCCAAAAACCTTAAACTTGCCATACAATATGGGTATCACACGAAAGGGGAAGGCAGGTTTCATTTGTACTTCGATATATTTCGATAATTTGATCGATAACTGAGCTATCGGTCAAAATGCGATTGCCCAAAAAACTTAACATTACTCTATATTATGGGTATAAAACGAAAGGGGAAGGCCGCAGGTTTCGTTTGTACTTCGATATATTTCGATAATTTGATCGATAACTGAGTTATCGTTCAAAATACGATTGCCCGAAAACCTCTATATTACATTACAATATGGGTATCAAACGAAAGGGGATAGCTCCAGGTTTCATTCGCACTTCGATATATTTCGATAAATTTATCGATAACTGTGTTATCGGTGATTGTCCAAAAAACTTAACATTACCCTATAATACGGGTATAAAACGAGAGGAGAAGGCCGCAGGTTTCTTTTGGACTTCGATAGGTTTCGATAAATTTATCGATGATGAGTTATTGGAGAAAATGTGATTGCCCAAAAACCTTAAACTTGCCCTACATTATGGGTATCAAACGAAAGGGGAAGTCCCCAGGTTTCATTTGTACTTCGATATATTTCAATAAATTGATCGATAACTGAGTTATCGAAATATATCGAAGTCCAAATGTAACCTGGAGCTATCCCCTTTCGTCTGATACCCATATTGTAGGGCAATTTTAAGGTTTTTGTGCAATAACATTTTCACCGATGACTCAGTTATCGATCAATTTATCGAAATATATCGAAGCCAAAATGACACCTGGGGCCTTCCCTTTCGTTTGATACCCATATTATAGGGTAATGTTAAGTTTTTTGGGCAATCACCGATAACTCAGTTATCGATAAATTTATCCAAATATATCGAAGTCCAAATGTAACCTGGAGCTATCCCCTTTCGTTTGATACCCATATTGTAGGGCAATTTTAAGGTTTTTGTGCAATAACATTTTCACCGATAACTCAGTTATCGGTCAATTTATCGAAATATATGGAAGCCCAAATTAAACCTGGGGCCATCCCCTTTCATTTGATACCCATATTGTAGGGTAATATTAAGGTTTTCGGGCAATCGAACTTTGACCGATAACTCAGTTATCGATAAATTTATCGAAATATATCGAAGCCAAGATGAAACCTGGGGCCTTCCCCTTTCGTTTGATACCCATATTATAGGGTAATGATAAGTTTTGTGGGCAATCACCGATAACTCAGTTATCGATAAATTTATCGAAATATATCGAAGTCCAAATGTAACCTGGAGCTATCCCCTTTCGTTTGATACCCATATTGTAGGGCAATTTTAAGGTTTTTGTGCAATAACATTTTCACCGATAACTCAGTTATCGATATATTTATCGAAACCTATGGAAGTCCAAATGAAACCTGGAGCTATCCCCTTTCGTTTGATACCCATATTGCAGGGTAATATTAAGGTTTTCGGGCAATCGAACTTTGACCGATAACTCAGTTATCGATAAATTTATCGAAATATATCGAAGCCAAGATGAAACCTGGGGCCTTCCCCTTTCGTTTGATACCCATATTGCAGGGTAATATTAAGGTTTTCGGGCAATCGCATTTTGACCGATAACTTAGTTATCGATCAATTTATCGAAATATATCGAAGCTAAAATGAAACCTGGGGCCTTCCCCTTTCGTTTGATACCCATATTGTACCATCTTTCTATACCTATATGCGAAATATCATTAGTATAGGTTCAATATACTTAGAGTTATATGGAATAAAAAAAATTTCGAAAAGAAACGGTCCCTAGCAGGGTCGGAACCCCCAAAACTAAAAAAAAAATAGCCTATAGCTCCTTCCAGACTATAACCTGTAGGCGTGCCAAATTTCAACAAAATCCGTTCAGCCATTCTCACGTTTTTAGGGAACAAAAGCAAACGTCTGGACATCCAAACATCCAAATATCGCTACATTCACATTTATAATATTAGTAGGATGTATGGGGATAAATTATAATATTGGATATTTGTGTGCTTGCGATTGCAGAAAAACTTTACATTGCAGTTTTTACAATGAAACCGTTGCTAAAAGAAGTTAAAGATTTGTTGGTGGAAGAGCGTGGGAAGGAAAATAGTGCAGAAACATAAATTGCTAAAAACAACCAAAAGTTTATGGGTATAAAACGAAAGGGGAAGGCCGTAGGTTTCGTTTGTACTTCGATATATTTCGATAATTTGATCGATAACTGAGTTATCGTTCAAAATACGATTGCCCGAAAACCTCTATATTACATTACAATATGGGTATCAAACGAAAGGGGATAGCTCAGGTTTCATTTGGTCTTCGATATATTTCGATAAATTTATCGATAACTGAGTTATCGGTGATTGCCCAAAAAAACTTAACATTACCCTATAATATGGGTATAAAACGAAAGGAGAAGGCCGCAGGTTTCATTTGGACTTCGATAGGTTTCGATAAATTTATCGATGATGAGTTATCGGTGAAAATGTGATTGCCCAAAAACCTTAAACTTGCCATACAATATGGGTATCACACGAAAGGGGAAGGCCCCAGGTTTCATTTGTACTTCGATATATTTCGATAATTTGATCGATAACTGAGCTATCGGTCAAAATGCGATTGCCCAAAAAACTTAACATTACTCTATATTATGGGTATAAAACGAAAGGGGAAGGCCGCAGGTTTCGTTTGTACTTCGATATATTTCGATAATTTGATCGATAACTGAGTTATCGTTCAAAATACGATTGCCCGAAAACCTCTATATTACATTACAATATGGGTATCAAACGAAAGGGGATAGCTCCAGGTTTCATTCGCACTTCGATATATTTCGATAAATTTATCGATAACTGTGTTATCGGTGATTGTCCAAAAAACTTAACATTACCCTATAATACGGGTATAAAACGAGAGGAGAAGGCCGCAGGTTTCTTTTGGACTTCGATAGGTTTCGATAAATTTATCGATGATGAGTTATTGGAGAAAATGTGATTGCCCAAAAACCTTAAACTTGCCCTACATTATGGGTATCAAACGAAAGGGGAAGTCCCCAGGTTTCATTTGTACTTCGATATATTTCAATAAATTGATCGATAACTGAGTTATCGAAATATATCGAAGTCCAAATGTAACCTGGAGCTATCCCCTTTCGTTTGATACCCATATTGTAGGGCAATTTTAAGGTTTTTGTGCAATAACATTTTCACCGATGACTCAGTTATCGATCAATTTATCGAAATATATCGAAGCCAAAATGACACCTGGGGCCTTCCCCTTTCGTTTGATACCCATATTATAGGGTAATGTTAAGTTTTTTGGGCAATCACCGATAACTCAGTTATCGATAAATTTATCCAAATATATCGAAGTCCAAATGTAACCTGGAGCTATCCCCTTTCGTTTGATACCCATATTGTAGGGCAATTTTAAGGTTTTTGTGCAATAACATTTTCACCGATAACTCAGTTATCGGTCAATTTATCGAAATATATGGAAGCCCAAATTAAACCTGGGGCCATCCCCTTTCATTTGATACCCATATTGTAGGGTAATATTAAGGTTTTCGGGCAATCGAACTTTGACCGATAACTCAGTTATCGATAAATTTATCGAAATATATCGAAGCCAAGATGAAACCTGGGGCCTTCCCCTTTCGTTTGATACCCATATTATAGGGTAATGATAAGTTTTGTGGGCAATCACCGATAACTCAGTTATCGATAAATTTATCGAAATATATCGAAGTCCAAATGTAACCTGGAGCTATCCCCTTTCGTTTGATACCCATATTGTAGGGCAATTTTAAGGTTTTTGTGCAATAACATTTTCACCGATAACTCAGTTATCGATATATTTATCGAAACCTATGGAAGTCCAAATGAAACCTGGAGCTATCCCCTTTCGTTTGATACCCAGGGTAATATTAAGGTTTTCGGGCAATCGAACTTTGACCGATAACTCAGTTATCGATAAATTTATCGAAATATATCGAAGCCAAGATGAAACCTGGGGCCTTCCCCTTTCGTTTGATACCCATATTGCAGGGTAATATTAAGGTTTTCGGGCAATCGCATTTTGACCGATAACTTAGTTATCGATCAATTTATCGAAATATATCGAAGCTAAAATGAAACCTGGGGCCTTCCCCTTTCGTTTGATACCCATATTGTACCATCTTTCTATACCTATATGCGAAATATCATTAGTATAGGTTCAATATACTTAGAGTTATATGGAATAAAAAAAATTTCGAAAAGAAACCGGTCCCTAGCAGGGTCGGAACCCCAAAACTAAAAAAAAATAGAGTATAGCTCCTTCCAGACTATAACCTGTAGGCGTGCCAATTTGAACAAAATCCGTTCAGCCATTCTCACGTTTTTAGGGAACAAAAGCAAACGTCTGGACATCCAACATCCAAACATCCAAACATCCAAACATCCAAACATCCAAACATCACTACATTCACATTTATAATATTAGTAGGATGTATGGGGATAAATTATAATATTGGGTATTTGTGTGCTTGCGATTGCAGAAAAACTTTACATTGCAGTTTTTACAATGAAACCGTTGCTAAAAGAAGTTAAAGATTTGTTGGTGGAAGAGCGTGGGAAGGAAAATAGTGCAGAAACATAAATTGCTAAAAACAACCAAAAGTTTTAAAAGTATGTGTGGCCGGATGCAAGCGACAACTAAACAAGAGGACCGAAAAATTATTAGAAAGGCAAAAAAATTCCCACTTAATTCAGCAGGGAAATAAAAGAAGTCACCAAGTTAAACATATCGTCGCGCACAATGCAAAGAAGACTGGTTGAAGTCGGATTGAATAGCTATTTCGCAAAGAAAAAGCCTCTTTTGCGTGCCGCGAATATCAAAAAGCGTCTGAATTTCGCGAAAAAGTATGTGGACATGGATTTGGTCAGACGAGTCCAAATTTGAGCTAAAAAAACTCAAAAAGCGAAAACGAGTACGATGTGAGCCTTCAAATAGACTGAAGTCAAGGAATGTTACTCCCACAGTTAAGCATGGCGGAGGGTCCCTAATGGTATGGGGATGTTTCTCCGTCAAAGGAGTTGGGCAACTTGTGAAAATTACAACTAAAATGACTGAATCACATTATGTACATATTTTGCAGGAAAATATCGAGAAAAGCTCCATGGACATGTGCTTGGGCGACTATATCTTCCAGCAAGATAACGATCCGAAGCACACGAGCAAAGTTGCAAAAAAGTTTTTATAGAAAGTGGTATTGAGACGTTATGGACAATTCTGGCCGGTAAAATCCCATTTGAGGCTCGTAAAAATTTAGACAAGTATACAAGACGAGTGGGCTAAATACCCGTGACTATCTTAAGAAATTTAGTAACAAGCATTCCTAAAAGATTGGCAGCGGCGATAAAAAAAAGGGCATCATACAACATATTAATTTAAGCATTTATCTAATTAAAAATTGCATCTATTAAACTACTTTCTGTATTAAAATGTTGCGTTGCACTTTATTTTGTCCAAATTGAATTAAGGACCCTGTTAAATTTGTTATTTTTTCTACAAATCTTTGAAAACTGAATAAATACATTTTTGTTTAAAATGAACTGTGTGAAATAGAAAAGTAAATTATTTTCCATTTATTTGCATTTTTGTGTTTCTCTATCAGGAGCGTTCCTTGGGTACTTTTGCACTTTATTTTGTCCAACAGTGTATATGGAATAAAAAAATTTCGAAAAGTAACGGTCCCTAGCAAGGTCGGAACCCCCAAAATTAAAAAAAAAATTGCCCATAGCTCCTTCCAGACTATAACCTGTAGGCGTGCCAAATTTCAACAAAATCCGGCTAGCCATTTTCATGTTTTTAGGGAACAAAAGCAAACGTCTGGACATCCAAACATCGCTACATTCACATTTATAATATTAGTAGGATTATTGCCTCCTGAATAATTTACCAAATTCGAATATTTTGAAAATTGTTGTTGGTTTTTGCGGTCTTTCTTGTTTTTACATATTTGTAAGTTTGGCAAGCTCGAGACCAGAGAAAACAATAATTCGTAATGAATTTTAATTGTCAGTTTTTGAAATTTTGAAAAAAGAGTATTAAAAACCGGTTTTCAAAAATTTTCTTTTGCGGTATTCGTTGGTAACGTTAGGGGGCCTTTCAAGAATTCAATTTTGACAAATTGTGCCAGGATGAATGCAAATTCAAATGTTGATTTGATACCATATTGTAGGGTAATATTAAGGTTTTTCTGCAATCGAATTTTTACCGATAACTCAGTTGTCGATAAATTTATCGAAATATATCGAAGTCCAAATGAAACCTTTGTCCATCCCCTTCGTTTGATACCCATATTGAAGGGTAATATTAAGGTTTTTTGGCAATCGCATTTTGACCAATAACTCAGTTGTCGATAAATTTATCGAAATATATCGAAGTCCAAATGAAACCTGGGGCATCCTATACCTGTATGCGAAATATCATAAGTATAGGTCAAGTATACTCAGAATTGTATGGGGGAAAAAAAATTTCAAAAAGTAATGGTCCCTAGAAGCGTCCGAACCCCCAAAATTAATAAAAAACAAGTAAGGAAGTCTAAGTTCGGGTGAACCGAACATTAAATACCCAGCGTTAGTTTTCAGAAAAAGGGGGCGTGGTTTTCATCCGATTTCACCCATTTTAAAAACCAATCTATGCCGAGCCTAAACAATAGCGAATTTGGTGGGCGCGGCCACGCTCCTTGCTTATAAAGCTTTAACCGCTTACATGAGCCAAAAGTACTGAATCGATCTTTTCAAGGGTTATACCATGTCCTATATATAACTTTGGAAAAGAAGGCGTGCCATGCCCATAACTTTTAACGTATTTTGTGAAATTTTTCGATGTACGGATATATGTGTCCATTAATCAATATTTACATAATTTTAAAAAAGTGGGTGGTGGCACGCCCACGGATTTTATTATGTTGTTTGTCCCTATTGAAGATCAGTTTTCATTGCAGATCTTTATGATACTTTCACAGTGGCTTGTTAATAGTGAAATGTTGATATTTTGTTTATTCACTTGTGGGCGGTGCCACGCCCATTTTCCAAAATATTACCAAAAAACCTTTAAACATCACTAATAACATCATCAGGTGAATGAGTGTACTAAATTTTAGCATTATATCTTTATCAGTTAAACAGATATTGCATATTCCGGTTTCCTAACTCTCGTTTAGAGAACTTTAGTCCAAAAAGGGGCGTGGTCGTTCACCGATTTTTCTTATTTTCTGTGGTAATACTCTACATAAACATAACATGCCTGGAACCTAGTTTCGTAAACCTATCTCACACCGTTCTGAAGTTATTAGCAGTGAATTTGAAAATTGCTTGACTCATAAGTGGGCGGTGCCACGCCCACTTTCCAAAATTTTGCAAAAATAATGTAAAGAATATGAAAATTGATGTATGTACAAAATTGTATTATTATAGCGGTATCAGTTAATTAGATATGGACTTTTCAATATTTCCACCTCCTTTCAATATAACTTTTATAAAAAAGTAGGCGTGGTCGCCAAGCGATTTCGTTTATTTTCTATATCTGAATTTAACACAACAATAGTATGCCCTCTACAAAATTTCGTTATACTAGCATTAACGGTTCTCAAGTTATTAGGAGTCAAAATTTTAAAATTTCTTCAAATATATGGGGGCGGTGCCACGCCCCTTTTCAAAAAATTTGGTAAAATCCGCCTTAGAACATATAAATCAATACATATTGCAAATTTTATCATTGTAGCTGCTTCTGATATTGAATTAACCCGTTTTACACGTTTTTCAAAATTTTCGATATCGAAAAAGGAGGCGTGGTTATCATCGGATTTCGCCAATTTTCAATAGCAACCTACCTTGGCCAGAAAGTAACCTGTATGCAAAATTTCATGCAAATATCTCAATTTTTACTCAAGTTATCGTATACACGGACGGACAGACGGACAGACGGACGGACATGCCTTAATCAATTCCTCTTTTCAACCTAAGAACTTTCATATATGGAACTCTATATCTAACTCGATTATTTTGTGCCGTTACATAGTACCGTTATGTGGACAAAATTAATATACCCTTGTACTAGTACTAGTACGCTGGGTATAAAAATAGCCTATAACTCCTTCCAGACTATAACCTGTATGCGTTCCAAACTTCATCAAAATCCGTCTTGCTATCCCCGTCTTCTCACGTGATTGAGTAACAGAAGCAAACGTCTGGACATCCAAACATCGCTACATTCACATTTCTAATATTAGTATGATTATTGCCTACTAAAGAATTTGCCAAATTCGAATATTTTGAAAATTTTGAAAGAGAATATTGAAAACTGTTTTTTAAAAATGTTCTTTTGAGGTATTCGTTGGTAACGTTAGGGGGCCTTTCAAGAATTCAATTTTGACAAATTGTGCCAGGATGAATGCAAATTCAAATGTTGATTTGATACCATATTGTAGGGTAATATTAAGGTTTTTCTGCATTCGCATTTTTACCGATAACTCATCATCGAAAAATTTGTCGAAACCTGCCGAAGTCCAAATGAAACCTGGGGCCATCCCCTTTCGTTTGATACCCATATTGTATGGCAAGTTTAAAGTTTTTGGGCAATCACATTTTCACCGATAACTCATCATCGAAAAATTTATCGAAACCTATCGAAGTCCAAATGAAACCTGCGGCCTTCTCCGTTCGTTTTATACCCATATTATAGGGTAATCTTAAGTTTTTTGGGCAATCACCGATAACTCAGTTATCGATAAATTTATCGAAATATATCGAAGTCCAAATGAAACCTGGAGATATCCCCTTTCGTTTGATTCCCATATTGTAGGATAATTTTAAGGTTTTTGCGCAATAACATTTTCACCGATAACTCAGTTATCGATAAATTTATCGAAACCTGTCGAAGACAAATGGAACCTGGGGCCATCCCCTTTCGTTTGATACCCATATTGTAAGGCAAGTTTAAGGTTTTCGGGAAATCATATTTTCACCAATAACTCAGTCATCGATAAATTTATCGAAACCTGTCGAAGTCCAAATGAAACCTGGGGCCATCCCCTTTCGTTTGATACCCATATTGTAGGGTAATATCAAGGTTTTTGTGCAATCACATTTTGACCGATAACTTAGTTGTCGATAAATTTATCGAAATATATCGAAGTCCAAATGAAACCTGGGGCATCCTCTATCTATATGTGAAATATCATAAGTATAGGTCAAGTATACTCAGAATTGTATGGGGGAAAAAAAATATCAAAAAGTAATGGTCCCTAGAAGCGTCCGAACCCCCAAAATTAATAAAAAAAATAGGCTATAGTTCCTTCCAGACTATAACCTGTATGCGTTCCAAACTTCATCAAAATCCGTCTTGCCATTCTCACGTGATTGAGTAACAGAAGGAAACGTCTGGACATCCAAACATCGCTACATTCACATTTCTATGTAATATTAGTATGATTATTGCCTACTGAAGAATTTGCCAAATTCCAATATTTTGAAAATTTTGAAAGAGAGTATTGAAAACTGGTTTTTAAAAATGTTCTTTTGAGGTATACGTTGGTAACGTTAGGGGGCCTTTCAAGAATTCAATTTTGAAAAATTGTCCCAGGATGAATGCAAATTCAAATGTTGATTTGATACCATATTGTAGGGTAATATTAAGGTTTTTCTGCACAAGCATTTTTACCGATAACTCAGTTATAGATAAATTTATCGAAATATGTCGAAGTACAAATGAAACCTGGGGCCTTCCCCTTTCGTTTGATACTCATATTGTAGGGCAAGTTAAGTTTTTGGGCAATCACATTTTCACCTATAACACATCATCGATAAATTTATCGAAGTCCAAATGAAACCTGCGGCCTTATCCTTTCGTTTTATACCCATATTATAGAGTAATCTTAAGTTTTAGGGGCGATCACCGATAACTCAGTTATCGACAAATTTATCGAAATATGTCGAAGTCCGAATGAAACCTGGAGCTATCCCCTTTCGTTTGATACCCATATTGTAGGGTAGGTTTGAGGTTTTTGGGAAATCATATTTTCACCGATAACCCAATCATCGACACATTTGTCGAAACCTGTCGAAGTCCAAATGAAACCTGGGGACATCCCCTTTCGTTTGATACCCATATTGTAGGGCAAGTTTAAGGTTTTCGGGAAATCATATTTTCACCAATAACTCAGTCATCGATAAATTTATCGAAACCTGTCGAAGTCCAAATGAAACCTGGGGCCATCCCCTTTCGTTTGATACCCATATTGTAGGGTAATATCAAGGTTTTGGGGCAATCGCATTTTGACCGATAACTTAGTTATGGATCAATTTATCGAAATATATCGAAGTCCAAATGAAACTTGCGGCCTTCTCCTTTCGTTTTATACCCATATTATAGGGTGCTGTTAAGTTTTTTGGGCAATCACCGATACTCAGTTATCGATAAATTTATCGAAATATATCGAAGTCCAAATGAAACCTGGAGCTATCCCCTTTCGTTTGATACCCATATTGTAGGGTAATTTTAAGGTTTTTGCGCAATAACATTTTCACCGATAACTCAGTTATCGATAAATTTATCGAAACCTGTCGAAGTCCAAATAAAACCTGGGGCCTTCTCCTTTAGTTTTATACCCATATTATAGAGTAATTTTAAGTTTTTTGGGCAATCACCGATAACTCAGTTACCGATCAATTTATAGAAATATATCGAAGTCCAAATGAAACCTGGGGCCATCCCCTTTCGTTTGATACCCATATTGTAGGGTAATATCAAGGTTTTCGGGCAATCGCATTTTGACCGATAACTTAGTTATGGATCAATTTATCGAAATATATCGAAGTCCAAATGAAACCTGCGGCCTTCTCCTTTCGTTTTATACCCATATTATAGGGTGCTGTTAAGTTTTTTGGGCAATCACCGATAACTCAGTTATCGATAAATTTATCGAAATATATCGAAGTCCAAATGAAACCTGAGGCCTTCCCCTTTCGTTTGATACTCATATTGTAGGGCAAGTTGAAGGTTTTTGGGCAATCACATTTTAACCGATAACACATCATCGATAAATTTATCGCAACCTATCGAAGTCCAAATGAAACCTGCGGCCTTCTCCTTTAGTTTTATACCCATATTATAGAGTAATATTAAGTTTGTTGGGCGATCACCGATAACTCAGATATCGATAAATTTATCGAAATATATCGAAGTCCGAATGAAACCTGGAGCTATCATCTTTCGTTTGATACCCATATTGTAATGTAATATAGAGGTTTTCGGGCAATCGCATTTTGACCGATAACTCTGTTATCGATCAATTTATCGAAATATATCGAAGTAAAATGGAACCTGGGGTCTTCCCCTTTCGTTTTATACTCATATTGTAGGGTAATATCAAGGTTTTCGGGCAATCGCATTTTGACCGATAACTTAGTTATGGATCAATTTATCGAAGTCCAAATGAAACCTGCGGCCTTCTCCACTCGTTTTATACCCATACTAGCAGGGTACCCGGCGTTGCTCGGGATGTAATCAATAATATACTTTAAGATTTCATATTTATGTAATAAAGCTGACCCGGCAAACTTCGTTCTTCCCAAAATACCCGCGAACTATTGATATCATTAATCTCCTGATCAATTTTCAGGTCCTAACTTTAAACGCTTTTACGATAACCCCACTTTTATGCGCAAAAACTGTTTTGATATCATTTAGCTCTATACCAATTTCCAGGTTCTTGCCTTAAATACTTTTAGAGATATTTAGCTTGAAAAATTAAATTAATTAATCGTATAACTCCCCACCAAATTTCATTGGTGTAACCCGAATACTTAGAGAGATATGGACAATGAAAGTTCCATTTGTATGGGAGGTGCCACGCCCACTTTTTCGTTACAGCCAGTTGTTTTGGAGGTGGAAGGGATCGATTCCATATAACCCCTCACCAAATTTCAGTGGTCTAACCTTAAAACTTCCAGAGATATCGACTAAGAAGTATTTCATTCGTATGGGAGGTGCCACGCCCACTTTGTCGTTATCCCCAGTTTTTTTTGGAGGTGGTAGGGATCGATTCCATATAACCTCTCACCAAATTTCAGTGGTCTAACCTTAATACTTCCAGAGATATCGACTAAGAAGTATTTCATTCGTATGGGAGGTGCCACGCCCACTTTGTCGTTATCCCCAGTTTTTTTTGGAGGTGGTAGGGATCGATCTCATATAACCTCTCACCAAATTTCAGTGGTCTAACCTAAAAACTTCCAAAGATATCGACTAAGAAGTATTTCATTCGTATGGGAGGTGCCACGCCCCTTTTTCGTTATCCCCAGTTTTTTTTGGAGGTGGTAGGAATCGATCTCATATAATCTCTCACCAAATTTCAGTGGTCTAACCTAAATACTTCCGGAGATATCGACTTAGAAGTATTTCATTCGTATGGGAGGTGCCACGCCCACTTCGTCGTTATCCCCAGTTTTTTTGGAGGTGGTGGGGAACGATTCCATATAACACTTCACCGAATTTCAGTGGTCTAACCTAAATACTTCCAGAGATATCGACTAAGAAGTATTTCATTCGTATGGGAGGTGCCACGCCCCCTTTTTCGTTATCCCCAGTTTTTTTGGAGGTGGTAGGGATCGATCTTATATAACCTCTCACCAAATTTCAGTGGTCTAACCTAAATACTTCCAGAGATATCGACTAAGAAGTATTTCATTCGTATGAGAGGTGCCACGCCCACTTTGTCGTTATCCCCAGTTTTTTTTGGAGGTGGTAGGGATCGATCTCATATAATCTCTCACCAAATTTCAGTGGTCTAACCTAAATACTTCCGGAGATATCGACTTAGAAGTATTTCATTCGTATGGGAGGTGCCACGCCCACTTCGTCGTTATCCCCAGTTTTTTTGGAGGTGGTGGGGAACGATTCCATATAACCCTTCACCAAATTTCAGTGGTCTAACCTAAATACTTCCAGAGATATCGACTAAGAAGTATTTCATTCGTATGGGAGGTGCCACGCCCACTTTGTCGTTATCCCCAGTTTTTTTTGGAGGTGGTAGGGATCGATCTCATATAATCTCTCACCAAATTTCAGTGGTCTAACCTAAATAGTTCCAGAGATATCGACTAAGAAGTATTTCATTCGTATGGGAGGTGCCACGCCCACTTTGTCGTTATCCCCAGTTTTTTTGGAGGTGGTAGGGATCGATTCCATATAACCCCTCACCAAATTTCAGTGGTCTAACATGAATACTTCCAGAGATACGGACAATGGAAAATTCCATTTGTATGGGAGGTGCCACGCCCCCTAAATATATCAAAATATTTTTTAGCCTGTGACCATCCCTGGAAGATGTACAGTGGGTGCGTAAAATTTGGTTACGATCGGTTTATAAGTTTAGGACGCAAGTCGATCTATACCTTCATACATACATATATATTTACATAATTTGAATTTTATATATATAGATTATAGAGTAATGTTAAGTTTTTTGGGCAATCACCGATAACTCAGTTACCGATCAATTTACAGAAATATATCGAAGTCCAAATGAAACCTGGGGCCATCCCCTTTCGTTTGGTACCCATATTGTACGATCTTTCTATACCTATATGCGAAACATCATAAGTATAGGTTCAATACACGTAGAGTTATATGGAATAAAAAATGTCGAAAAGTAACGGTCCCTAGCAGGGTCGGAACCCCCAAAATTAAAAAAAAAATACCATATAGCTCCTTCCAGACTATAACCTGTAGGCGTGCCAAATTTCAACAAAATCCGTCTAGCCATTTTCACGTTTTTAGGGAACAAAAACAAACGTCTGGACATCCAAACATCCAAACAGCCAAACATCGCTACATTCACATTTATAATATTAGTAGGATTATTGCCTACTGAATAATTTACCAAATTCGAATATTTTGAAAATTTTGAAAAAAGAGTATTAAAAACCGGTTTTCAAAAATTTTCTTTTGCGGTATTCGTTCGTAACGTTAGGGGCCTTTCAAAAATTCAATTTTCACAAATTGTGCCAGGATGAATGCAAATTCAAATGTTGATTTGATACCATATTGTAGGGTAATGTTAAGGTTTTTCTGCAATCGCATTTTTACCGATAACTCAGTTATAGATAAATTTATCGAAATATGTCGAAACCAAATGAAACCTGGGTCCATCCCCTTTCGTTTGATACCCATATTGTAGGGTAATTTTAAGGTGTTTTACGCAATAACATTTTCACCGATAACTCAGTTATCGATAAATTTATCGAAACCTGTCGAAGTCCAAATGAAACCTGGGGCCATCCCCTTTCGTTTGATACCCATATTGTAGGGTAATTTTAAGGTGTTTGCGCAATAGCATTTTCACCGATAACTCAGTTATCGATAAATTTATCGAAACCTGTCGAAGTCCAAATGAAACCTAGGGCCATCCCCTTTCGTTTGATACCCATATTGTAGGGTAATATTAACTCAGTTATAGATAAATTTATCGAAATATATCGAAGTCCAAATGAAACCTGGGGCCATCCCCTTTCGTTTGATACCCATATTGTAGGGTAATATTAACTCAGTTATAGATAAATTTATCGAAATATATCGAAGTCCAAATGAAACCTGGGGCCATCCCCTTTCGTTTGATACCCATATTGTAGGGTAATATTAACTCAGTTATAGATAAATTTATCGAAATATATCGAAGTCCAAATGAAACCTGGGGCCATCCCCTTTCGTTTGATACCCATATTGTAGGGTAATATCAAGGTTTTCGGGCAATCGCATTTTGACCGATAACTTAGTTATCGATCAATTTATCGAAATATAGCGAAGCACAAATGAAACCTGGGGCCTTCCCCTTTCGTTTGATACCCATATTGTAGGGCAAGTTTATGGATTTTGGGCAATCACATGTTCACCGATAACACATCATCGATAAATTTATCGAAACCTATCGAAGTCCAAATGAAACCTTCGGCCTTCTCCTTTCGTTTTATACCCCTATTATAGAGTAATGTTAAGTTTTTTGGGCAATCACCGATAACTCAGTTATCGATAAATTTATCGAAATATATCGAAGTCCAAATGAAACCTGGAGCTATCCCGTTTCGTTTGATACCCATATTGTAGGGTAATTTTAAGGTTTTTGTGCAATAACATTTTCACCGATAACTCAGTCATCGATAAATTTATCGAAACCTGTCGAAGTCTAAATGAAACCTGGGGCCATCCCCTTTCGTTTGATACCCATTATGTAGGGTAATATCAAGGTTTTCGGGCAATCGCATTTCGACCTAAAACTTAGTTATCGATCAATTTATCGAAATATATCGGAGTACAAATGAAACCTGGAGCTATCCCCTTTCGTTTGATACCCATATTGTAGGGTAATTTTAAGGTTTTTGCGCAATAACATTTTCACCGATAACTCAGTTATCGATAAATTTATCGAAACCTGTCGAAGTCCAAATGAAACCTGGGGCCTTCCCCTTTCGATTGATACCCATATTGTAGGGCAAGTTTAAGGTTTTTGGGCAATCACATTTTCACCGATAACACATCATCGATAAATTTATCGAAACCTGTCGAAGTCCAAATGAAACCTGGGGCCATCCCCTTTCGTTTGATACCCATTTTGTAGGGTAATTTTAAGGTTTTTGCGCAATAACATTTTAACCGATAACTCAGTTATCGATAAATTTATCGAAACCTGTCGAAGTCCAAATGAAACCTGGGGCCATCCCCTTTCGTTTGATACCCATATTGTAGGGTAACTTTAAGGTTTTTGCGCAATAACATTTTCACCGATAACTCAGTTATCGATAAATTTATCGAAACCTGTCGAAGTCCAAATGAAACCTGGGGCCTTCCCCTTTCGATTGATACCCATATTGTAGGGCAAGTTTAAGGTTTTTGGGCAATCACATTTTCACCGATAACACATCATCGATAAATTTATCGAAACCTGTCGAAGTCCAAATGAAACCTGGGGCCATCCCCTTTCGTTTGATACCCATATTGTAGGGTAATATTAAGGTTTTTCGGCAATCGCATTTTGACCAATAACTCAGTTGTCGATAAATTTATCGAAATATATCGAAGTCCAAATGAAACTTGGGGCATCCTATACCTATATGCGAAATATCATAAGTATAGGTCAAGTATACTCAGAATTGTATGGGGGAAAAAAAATATCAAAAAGTAATGGTCCCTAGAAGCGTCCGAACCCCCAAAATTAATAAAAAAACAAGTAAGGAAGTCTAAGTTCGGGTGAACCGAACATTAAATACCCAGCGTTAGTTTTCAGAAAAAGGGGGCGTGGTTTTCATCCGATTTCGCCCATTTTAAAAACCAATCTATGCCGAGCCTAAACAATAGCGAATTTGGTGGGCGCGGCCACGCTCCTTGCTTATAAAGCTTTAACCGCTTACATGAGCCAAAAGTACTGAATCGATCTTTTCAAGGGTTATACCATGTCCTATATATAACTTTGGAAAAGAAGGCGTGCCATGCCCATAACTTTTAACGTATTTTGTGAAATTTTTCGATGTACGGATATATGTGTCCATTAATCAATATTTACATAATTTTAAAAAAGTGGGTGGTGGCACGCCCACGGATTTTATTATGTTGTTTGTCCCTATTGAAGATCAGTTTTCATTGCAGATCTTTATGATACTTTCACAGTGGCTTGTTAATAGTGAAATGTTGATATTTTGTTTATTCTCTTGTGGGCGGTGCCACGCCCATTTTCCAAAATATTACCAAAAAACCTTTAAACATCACTAATAACATCATCAGGTGAATGAGTGTACTAAATTTTAGCATTATATCTTTATCAGTTAAACAGATATTGCATATTCCGGTTTCCTAACTCTCGTTTAGAGAACTTTAGTCCAAAAAGGGGCGTGGTCGTTCACCGATTTTTCTTATTTTCTGTGGTAATACTCTACATAAACATAACATGCGTGGAACCTAGTTTCGTAAACCTATCTCACACCGTTCTGAAGTTATTAGCAGTCGAATTTGAAAATTGCTTGACTCATAAGTGGGCGGTGCCACGCCCACTTTCCAAAATTTTGCAAAAATAATTTAAAGAATATGAAAATTGATGTATGTACAAAATTATATTATTATAGCGGTGTAGTGTACTCATACAAACATATGTACATAGCGTGCAACAGCCACGACCTACATGCATGTCTGTTTGTATAGCCGCATTTGAAAAATGCATTTGACACCTTTGACCAATAGCGTTGCTTAAAGTATGTCAATACTTTAGCTGAGCCAGCATTTATTCTGGAGCTCTGCTTGGTCTGACGCTAAGCGCTTCTATTGGCTAATGCAAGTAATTGCCAAGCTGAAGTTGAATTCAGCTACATAGAAGCCGAGAAAGAGGAGGAGTCTAGCAAATAACTTTCTGTGACAAATTTCTGTATAAATAGAATAAGATTTGTTAATAAAGACTCAGACATGATTTGAAGTGAACCACATGATTATCTCTCACATTTATTCCGGCTGTCTCCCCGATAGCCTATTTGATCGGCCGAATCTCTCCGGCCTTTACAATGAGAGAGATACTTTTTAAAATTAAAACCATTCACCCCTTGGGTCCACCACATGGCGATCCTGCCAAATCAATGGAACAAAAAGGAAATTGTATACATTCCTTATTAATCAAAGCTTAGTGAGATACAATGAAGGAACATAAAATGATAACATCAGCAAATTCAGATGGATTTGCAAAACTGCGTGCAAGCAAAAGGTCCACGTCGTTATGTTTTGATAAAAATGAGAACTTCTCAGTTGACGAATTCTTACACAAAAATCGTAACGCGCCAACCCTTGAACAATTGCGCGATGATTTGGGATTATATCTAAAGGGCTTGCGTGCTTCAATGATTGATCTCATAAATGCTGATTATGCAGACTTTGTTAGCCTGTCTGCAAATCTCGTCGGTTTGGATCAATCTATTGCCAAAATAGAATTCCATTAATGGTGTTTCGTAAGGAAGTTGAAAATGTCCGTTCACTTGCTAAAGATGCTACTACTGATGCACGAAATAGCTTGGAGAGAAAACAGCAACTACGCAAACAAAGACGAAATTTAGAATGTTATCAAAAAGTTATAGATACAATGCATAAGTTGGAAAGCTTATTACAGCATTCAACAACTTAAAAGACAAACTAATTAACCCGCCCATTTTACAGTATCCAGACTTTGACAAACCTTTTATACTAACAACAGATGCTTCTGATTTTGCATTAGGAGCCATACTATCACAAGGAGAAATTGGGCACGATTTACCAATTTCCTATGCAAGCAAATCCCTACAAAAACATGATATCAACAAGCCAATTATCGAAAAAGAACTGTTGGCAATTCATTGGGGAATAAACTATTTTAGAACATACCTGTATGGTAGAAAATTTATTGTTGTCACTGACCATAGGCCCCTAAGTATCACTATTCTCACACAGAAATCCGTCATAGAAAATGGCGAGAATTAGAATAGATCTATCAGAATATGATTTCGAAATTGTATACAAACAAGGTAAAATTAACACAAATGCTGACGCACTATCACGAATTAAGTTAGATAGTGACGTACTTAAATCAATGATTCCCACTAGTAAAATTGAAAAAGAAGATAAGAAAATTAACGTAGTAACAAGGAGCAAGGCCGCGAATTTAAAAGAAATGAAAGAAAAGAATTTAAAAGAAAACGATAATAAGGAAACCGGTAGACGCATTAAGGAAAGCACATCTCATAAGAAGCCTGCGCAACTTCACATTTGGGAATGCACATCCTTTAATGACGTAAAGAATATGAAGAAATTAAAATTTAATATTGAAAAAGAAAGTGGTACCACAATTGAATTAATGAATGATGAAGTGCACGTAACTTGTAGCGATGACCCTTTGAATCTAGATTCAATGTTGGAGAAACTACATAGTTTGCTAAGGAATTCACATATAAAGGAGCTAGCCCTTTGTGAAAAAGATTATATATATAAAAATATTGATATAAATGTATTCAAGAGGAAATACAATGAGCTAGAAATGAATAAACGCGCGCCGATACAAATACTAATATACAAAGCTCCAAGGGAAATAAACAGCATGATAACAAAATACAAACTGATAGACGAATTTCACTGCTCAAATATCGCAGGCCATTTAGAAATTCGAAAAACAATTTTAAAACTAAAACAAAGATACATTTGGAAAAATATGAGACAAATGGTAAAAGAATTTGTAAACAATTGCAAAAAATGCACTCAAAACAAAATTGTTAGACACACAAAAGAGCCTCTTGTGGTGACAGACACCCCGGCATCTACATTTGACACTATCGCGATTGACACGGTCGGTCCGCTTCGCATATCAAACGGCTATAGATACATATTGACAATGCAATGTGATCTATCAAAATTCGTAATAGCACACCCCATTGAGTCAAAAGACGCAAAAACAATTGCGACCACGCTGGTTGAACAACTGATTCTCAAGTACGGTTTCATAAAAACATTGAAATCAGATAGGGGTACGGAATTTGTAAATGAGTTAATGAAACATGTGTGCAACATACTTAACACGAAACAAGTATTTTCCACACCATACCACCACGAAACTATGGGCTCACTTGAGAAAAACCATAGGACACTTAACGAATTTTTACTTTCCTTTGCAGACGATTATGAATGGGATAAATGGGTTCCATATTACACTTTCGCTTACAACACAACCCCACACGTAGATACATTGTATTCACCGTATGAGTTAGTTTTCGGTAAATTACCCGCGCTACCAAACGACAATATAAATAAACAAACAAAAATTTACGACATTGATGACTATGCCAATGAGTTGAAATTGAGACTCCAAAGGTCAATACTCAATGCCAGGAACATTATCAAAACTGTTAAAGAGAAACGAAAGTCAAAATATGACAATAAAATAAACAAGGTTGAGTTGGAAATAGGAGATCTAGTGTATGTAAGACTAGAAAATAAGAAAAAAAGCCAAAGCCCATATCATGGCCCGTATAGAATTGTAAAACGAAACGGCGTAAATTCCATAATAGACATAAATGGCAAACACAAAGAACTGCACAATAATATTTTAAAGAAATACTTAGAAATAACCTAAGGCAAATAAGCCGACATATGTTAGAAATTACATATATATAGATGAAATTACATGTAAGGAAACACTTAGAGATAAGATAAAACAAGTACACCGACATCTGTAAATAGTTATATTAAATATTTTAGAAAATTGTATGTAACCCAATTACACTTAAGCAAACCATACCCATAGATGTAAGTATGTATGTATATTCATATGAAAGGTATTTGCATAGCTCCACACAAAAATTTATTTCATTTTTATCAAACGAAATAAATTTTTCTCTTTTGCGGTAAGGGTGTAGTGTACTCATACAAACATATGTACATAGCGTGCAACAGCCACGACCTACATGCATGTCTGTTTGTATAGCCGCATTTGAAAAATGCATTTGACACCTTTGACCAATAGCGTTGCTTAAAGTATGTCAATACTTTAGCTGAGCCAGCATTTATTCTGGATCTCTGCTTGGTCTGACGCTAAGCGCTTCTATTGGCTAATGCAAGTAATTGCCAAGCTGAAGTTGAATTCAGCTACATAGAAGCCGAGAAAGAGGAGGAGTCTAGCAAATAACTTTCTGTGACAAATTTCTGTATAAATAGAATAAGATTTGTTAATAAAGACTCAGACATGATTTGAAGTGAACCACATGATTATCTCTCACATTTATTCCGGCTGTCTCCCCGATAGCCTATTTGATCGGCCGAATCTCTCCGGCCTTTACAATGAGAGAGATACTTTTTAAAATTAAAACCATTCACCCCTTGGGTCCACCACATGGCGATCCTGCCAAATCAATGGAACAAAAAGGAAATTGTATACATTCCTTATTAATCAAAGCTTAGTGAGATACAATGAAGGAACATAAAATGATAACATCAGCAAATTCAGATGGATTTGCAAAACTGCGTGCAAGCAAAAGGTCCACGTCGTTATGTTTTGATAAAAATGAGAACTTCTCAGTTGACGAATTCTTACACAAAAATCGTAACGCGCCAACCCTTGAACAATTGCGCGATGATTTGGGATTATATCTAAAGGGCTTGCGTGCTTCAATGATTGATCTCATAAATGCTGATTATGCAGACTTTGTTAGCCTGTCTGCAAATCTCGTCGGTTTGGATCAATCTATTGCCAAAATAGAATTCCATTAATGGTGTTTCGTAAGGAAGTTGAAAATGTCCGTTCACTTGCTAAAGATGCTACTACTGATGCACGAAATAGCTTGGAGAGAAAACAGCAACTACGCAAACAAAGACGAAATTTAGAATGTTATCAAAAAGTTATAGATACAATGCATAAGTTGGAAAGCTTATTACAGCATTCAACAACTTAAAAGACAAACTAATTAACCCGCCCATTTTACAGTATCCAGACTTTGACAAACCTTTTATACTAACAACAGATGCTTCTGATTTTGCATTAGGAGCCATACTATCACAAGGAGAAATTGGGCACGATTTACCAATTTCCTATGCAAGCAAATCCCTACAAAAACATGATATCAACAAGCCAATTATCGAAAAAGAACTGTTGGCAATTCATTGGGGAATAAACTATTTTAGAACATACCTGTATGGTAGAAAATTTATTGTTGTCACTGACCATAGGTCCCTAAGTATCACTATTCTCACACAGAAATCCGTCATAGAAAATGGCGAGAATTAGAATAGATCTATCAGAATATGATTTCGAAATTGTATACAAACAAGGTAAAATTAACACAAATGCTGACGCACTATCACGAATTAAGTTAGATAGTGACGTACTTAAATCAATGATTCCCACTAGTAAAATTGAAAAAGAAGATAAGAAAATTAACGTAGTAACAAGGAGCAAGGCCGCGAATTTAAAAGAAATGAAAGAAAAGAATTTAAAAGAAAACGATAATAAGGAAACCGGTAGACGCATTAAGGAAAGCACATCTCATAAGAAGCCTGCGCAACTTCACATTTGGGAATGCACATCCTTTAATGACGTAAAGAATATGAAGAAATTAAAATTTAATATTGAAAAAGAAAGTGGTACCACAATTGAATTAATGAATGATGAAGTGCACGTAACTTGTGGTGCAGTGAAATAACTCCCAAATGAAATAACTCCCAACAAAAAAATGAAATAACTCCCAAATATTTTCCATGCAAGTTGGGACTTATTTCATTATGAAATAGCTCCCAATTCATTGGGACTTATTTCATAATTTTAACTGGGAATTATTTCATAATGAAATAACTCCCAAATGAAATAATCCCCAATAAAATATCTTTGGGAGTTATTTCATAATTTTTGGAAATTGGGAGTTATTTCATTTTTTGGGACTTACTTCATTGCTTGTAATCCAGGCATTGGGAGTTATTTCATTTTTAATGGGAGTTATTTCATTTTTGTTGGGGAATATTTTTAGCGAACTAACGTCATTGACATTCATTCGCAGTACGAAAGCGAACTAAAGTCAGTACATTTTTTTTATATTCCAAATTTTCATTTTTCATTATCACCTTCGACTTATGATCATTATATCAAGAATCTGGAATTTAAAAAATGAATCTGAGATTGGCTTAGGTCAGATCCTCGATTCGGGGCGTGATCAATGGTATTTATGTGCAGAACTCCTTTCCGCATTGGCGGCCTTCGGCCGCGCTTCAAAAAATAACCCTGGGCTACGCCACTCCAACTCCGGGTGGTTGCCATAGCCGTGGCTACCGCCACGGTGATGTCCTTCCGCGTGCCACTCTTTTCTCACAGGGTAATGTGATTACAATAACCACATGAACATGACTTTAACTGCAAATATCTCGCAAACTACTAAAAATATTGGTTCAGCGGAGTTATATTCATGCTCCTGGGACCAAAGCGCGTCTCAACATTTTTGGTTGTGTATTAGCGCTCGGTACCCCACGTAAACGATTACCCATGTCTAGATTTAGAATCTGAAATGAGATTTTTTTCAACAGTTCAAAAGTTATTTCCAGTTAAAGTTCACAATTTTCTGTCATTTTCATGTGGTTGTTGTAATGGCACATTACGCTGAGCCAAAAAAGTAAAAAAGTGGGAAACGTGGCACGCGGAAGGACATCACCGTGGCGGTAGCCACGGCTATGGCACACACCCGGAGTTGGAATGGCGTAGCCCAGGGTTATTTTTTGAAGCGCGGCCGCAGGCCGCCAATGCGGAAAGGAGTTCTGCACATAAATACCATCTATCACGCCCCGAATTGAAGATCTGACCTAAGTCAAATTTTGCCTCAATGACATTAATTCGCATGTCCAAAGCGAACTAAAGTCAAAATATTAAACGAATTAAGGGCACTGACTTTAATTCGTTTTTGGTCATGCGTCTTAATGTCACTGACATTAATTCGCTTTTTGGGTGCGTAATTTGTTTGGAGGTTGAGCCCAATGTACTATTGATGCCGTGCAAACATTTAAAAATATGCAACGCTTGTGTTCTAATGCTTCATGCTAAGAGTATTTCTGAAGGACTAGAAAACTTTAACTGTCCGATTTGCCGTCAAAAGGTCGACAACACTATTCAGGTTTTCATGTAATTGTTACATTCACATATCTATGTACATATTAACTTCCTGTATTTTTCAAATTTCATTGTAACTGATTATGTTGTAAAAATATACCATTTCAAATTTTGATTTGGGATTTATTTCATTTTTTTTGGGACTTATTTCATTTGGGAGTTATTTCATTTTTTTGGGACTTATTTCATTTGGGAGTTATTTCATTTTTTTGGGGACTTGTGGTTTCATTGTGAAATAACTACCAAATATTGGGAGTTATTTCATTTCCTTCTTTGGGAGTTATTTCATTTATTAAAGTTGGGAATTATTTCATTTTTATTGGGACTTATTTCATTGGGAGTTATTTCATGGGAGTTATTTCATTTGGGAGTTATTTCACTGCACCGTAACTTGTAGCGATGACCCTTTGAATCTAGATTCAATGTTGGAGAAACTACATAGTTTGCTAAGGAATTCACATATAAAGGAGCTAGCCCTTTGTGAAAAAGATTATATATATAAAAATATTGATATAAATGTATTCAAGAGGAAATACAATGAGCTAGAAATGAATAAACGCGCGCCGATACAAATACTAATATACAAAGCTCCAAGGGAAATAAACAGCATGATAACAAAATACAAACTGATAGACGAATTTCACTGCTCAAATATCGCAGGCCATTTAGGAATTCGAAAAACAATTTTAAAACTAAAACAAAGATACATTTGGAAAAATATGAGACAAATGGTAAAAGAATTTGTAAACAATTGCAAAAAATGCACTCAAAACAAAATTGTTAGACACACAAAAGAGCCTCTTGTGGTGACAGACACCCCGGCATCTACATTTGACACTATCGCGATTGACACGGTCGGTCCGCTTCGCATATCAAACGGCTATAGATACATATTGACAATGCAATGTGATCTATCAAAATTCGTAATAGCACACCCCATTGAGTCAAAAGACGCAAAAACAATTGCGACCACGCTGGTTGAACAACTGATTCTCAAGTACGGTTTCATAAAAACATTGAAATCAGATAGGGGTACGGAATTTGTAAATGAGTTAATGAAACATGTGTGCAACATACTTAACACGAAACAAGTATTTTCCACACCATACCACCACGAAACTATGGGCTCACTTGAGAAAAACCATAGGACACTTAACGAATTTTTACTTTCCTTTGCAGACGATTATGAATGGGATAAATGGGTTCCATATTACACTTTCGCTTACAACACAACCCCACACGTAGATACATTGTATTCACCGTATGAGTTAGTTTTCGGTAAATTACCCGCGCTACCAAACGACAATATAAATAAACAAACAAAAATTTACGACATTGATGACTATGCCAATGAGTTGAAATTGAGACTCCAAAGGTCAATACTCAATGCCAGGAACATTATCAAAACTGTTAAAGAGAAACGAAAGTCAAAATATGACAATAAAATAAACAAGGTTGAGTTGGAAATAGGAGATCTAGTGTATGTAAGACTAGAAAATAAGAAAAAAAGCCAAAGCCCATATCATGGCCCGTATAGAATTGTAAAACGAAACGGCGTAAATTCCATAATAGACATAAATGGCAAACACAAAGAACTGCACAATAATATTTTAAAGAAATACTTAGAAATAACCTAAGGCAAATAAGCCGACATATGTTAGAAATTACATATATATAGATGAAATTACATGTAAGGAAACACTTAGAGATAAGATAAAACAAGTACACCGACATCTGTAAATAATTATATTAAATATTTTAGAAAATTGTATGTAACCCAATTACACTTAAGCAAACCATACCCATAGATGTAAGTATGTATATTCATATGAAAGGTATTTGCATAGCTCCACACAAAAATTTATTTCATTTTTATCAAACGAAATAAATTTTTCTCTTTTGCGGTAAGGGTGTAGTGTACTCATACAAACATATGTACATAGCGTGCAACAGCCACGACCTACATGCATGTCTGTTTGTAAAGCCGCATTTGAAAAATGCATTTGACACCTTTGACCAATAGCGTTGCTTAAAGTATGTCAATACTTTAGCTGAGCCAGCATTTATTCTGGATCTCTGCTTGGTCTGACGCTAAGCGCTTCTATTGGCTAATGCAAGTAATTGCCAAGCTGAAGTTGAATTCAGCTACATAGAAGCCGAGAAAGAGGAGGAGTCTAGCAAATAACTTTCTGTGACAAATTTCTGTATAAATAGAATAAGATTTGTTAATAAAGACTCAGACATGATTTGAAGTGAACCACATGATTATCTCTCACATTTATTCCGGCTGTCTCCCCGATAGCCTATTTGATCGGCCGAATCTCTCCGGCCTTTACAATGAGAGAGATACTTTTTAAAATTAAAACCATTCACCCCTTGGGTCCACCACATGGCGATCCTGCCAAATCAATGGAACAAAAAGGAAATTGTATACATTCCTTATTAATCAAAGCTTAGTGAGATACAATGAAGGAACATAAAATGATAACATCAGCAAATTCAGATGGATTTGCAAAACTGCGTGCAAGCAAAAGGTCCACGTCGTTATGTTTTGATAAAAATGAGAACTTCTCAGTTGACGAATTCTTACACAAAAATCGTAACGCGCCAACCCTTGAACAATTGCGCGATGATTTGGGATTATATCTAAAGGGCTTGCGTGCTTCAATGATTGATCTCATAAATGCTGATTATGCAGACTTTGTTAGCCTGTCTGCAAATCTCGTCGGTTTGGATCAATCTATTGCCAAAATAGAATTCCATTAATGGTGTTTCGTAAGGAAGTTGAAAATGTCCGTTCACTTGCTAAAGATGCTACTACTGATGCACGAAATAGCTTGGAGAGAAAACAGCAACTACGCAAACAAAGACGAAATTTAGAATGTTATCAAAAAGTTATAGATACAATGCATAAGTTGGAAAGCTTATTACAGCATTCAACAACTTAAAAGACAAACTAATTAACCCGCCCATTTTACAGTATCCAGACTTTGACAAACCTTTTATACTAACAACAGATGCTTCTGATTTTGCATTAGGAGCCATACTATCACAAGGAGAAATTGGGCACGATTTACCAATTTCCTATGCAAGCAAATCCCTACAAAAACATGATATCAACAAGCCAATTATCGAAAAAGAACTGTTGGCAATTCATTGGGGAATAAACTATTTTAGAACATACCTGTATGGTAGAAAATTTATTGTTGTCACTGACCATAGGCCCCTAAGTATCACTATTCTCACACAGAAATCCGTCATAGAAAATGGCGAGAATTAGAATAGATCTATCAGAATATGATTTCGAAATTGTATACAAACAAGGTAAAATTAACACAAATGCTGACGCACTATCACGAATTAAGTTAGATAGTGACGTACTTAAATCAATGATTCCCACTAGTAAAATTGAAAAAGAAGATAAGAAAATTAACGTAGTAACAAGGAGCAAGGCCGCGAATTTAAAAGAAATGAAAGAAAAGAATTTAAAAGAAAACGATAATAAGGAAACCGGTAGACGCATTAAGGAAAGCACATCTCATAAGAAGCCTGCGCAACTTCACATTTGGGAATGCACATCCTTTAATGACGTAAAGAATATGAAGAAATTAAAATTTAATATTGAAAAAGAAAGTGGTACCACAATTGAATTAATGAATGATGAAGTGCACGTAACTTGTAGCGATGACCCTTTGAATCTAGATTCAATGTTGGAGAAACTACATAGTTTGCTAAGGAATTCACATATAAAGGAGCTAGCCCTTTGTGAAAAAGATTATATATATAAAAATATTGATATAAATGTATTCAAGAGGAAATACAATGAGCTAGAAATGAATAAACGCGCGCCGATACAAATACTAATATACAAAGCTCCAAGGGAAATAAACAGCATGATAACAAAATACAAACTGATAGACGAATTTCACTGCTCAAATATCGCAGGCCATTTAGGAATTCGAAAAACAATTTTAAAACTAAAACAAAGATACATTTGGAAAAATATGAGACAAATGGTAAAAGAATTTGTAAACAATTGCAAAAAATGCACTCAAAACAAAATTGTTAGACACACAAAAGAGCCTCTTGTGGTGACAGACACCCCGGCATCTACATTTGACACTATCGCGATTGACACGGTCGGTCCGCTTCGCATATCAAACGGCTATAGATACATATTGACAATGCAATGTGATCTATCAAAATTCGTAATAGCACACCCCATTGAGTCAAAAGACGCAAAAACAATTGCGACCACGCTGGTTGAACAACTGATTCTCAAGTACGGTTTCATAAAAACATTGAAATCAGATAGGGGTACGGAATTTGTAAATGAGTTAATGAAACATGTGTGCAACATACTTAACACGAAACAAGTATTTTCCACACCATACCACCACGAAACTATGGGCTCACTTGAGAAAAACCATAGGACACTTAACGAATTTTTACTTTCCTTTGCAGACGATTATGAATGGGATAAATGGGTTCCATATTACACTTTCGCTTACAACACAACCCCACACGTAGATACATTGTATTCACCGTATGAGTTAGTTTTCGGTAAATTACCCGCGCTACCAAACGACAATATAAATAAACAAACAAAAATTTACGACATTGATGACTATGCCAATGAGTTGAAATTGAGACTCCAAAGGTCAATACTCAATGCCAGGAACATTATCAAAACTGTTAAAGAGAAACGAAAGTCAAAATATGACAATAAAATAAACAAGGTTGAGTTGGAAATAGGAGATCTAGTGTATGTAAGACTAGAAAATAAGAAAAAAAGCCAAAGCCCATATCATGGCCCGTATAGAATTGTAAAACGAAACGGCGTAAATTCCATAATAGACATAAATGGCAAACACAAAGAACTGCACAATAATATTTTAAAGAAATACTTAGAAATAACCTAAGGCAAATAAGCCGACATATGTTAGAAATTACATATATATAGATGAAATTACATGTAAGGAAACACTTAGAGATAAGATAAAACAAGTACACCGACATCTGTAAATAATTATATTAAATATTTTAGAAAATTGTATGTAACCCAATTACACTTAAGCAAACCATACCCATAGATGTAAGTATGTATATTCATATGAAAGGTATTTGCATAGCTCCACACAAAAATTTATTTCATTTTTATCAAACGAAATAAATTTTTCTCTTTTGCGGTAAGGGTGTAGTGTACTCATACAAACATATGTACATAGCGTGCAACAGCCACGACCTACATGCATGTCTGTTTGTAAAGCCGCATTTGAAAAATGCATTTGACACCTTTGACCAATAGCGTTGCTTAAAGTATGTCAATACTTTAGCTGAGCCAGCATTTATTCTGGATCTCTGCTTGGTCTGACGCTAAGCGCTTCTATTGGCTAATGCAAGTAATTGCCAAGCTGAAGTTGAATTCAGCTACATAGAAGCCGAGAAAGAGGAGGAGTCTAGCAAATAACTTTCTGTGACAAATTTCTGTATAAATAGAATAAGATTTGTTAATAAAGACTCAGACATGATTTGAAGTGAACCACATGATTATCTCTCACATTTATTCCGGCTGTCTCCCCGATAGCCTATTTGATCGGCCGAATCTCTCCGGCCTTTACAATGAGAGAGATACTTTTTAAAATTAAAACCATTCACCCCTTGGGTCCACCACAGCGGTATCAGTTAATTAGATATGGACTTTTCAATATTTCCACCTCCTTTCAATATAACTTTTATAAAAAAGTTTATTTTCTATATCTGAATTTAACACAACAATAGTATGCCCTCTACAAAATTTCGTTATACTAGCATAAACTGTTCTCAAGTTATTAGGAGTCAAAATTTTAAAATTTCTTCAAATATATGGGGGCGGTGCCACGCCCCTTTTCAAAAAATTTGGTAAAATCCGCCTTAGAACATATAAATCAATACATATTGCAAATTTTATCATTGTAGCTGCGTCTGATATTGAATTAACCCGTTTTATACGTTTTTCGAAATTTTCGATATCGAAAAAGGGGGCGTGGTTATCATCCGATTTCGCCCATTTTCAATAGCAACCTACCTTGGCCAGAAAGTAACCTGTATGCAAAATTTCATGCAAATATCTCAATTTTTACTCAAGTTATCGTGTACACAGACGGACAGACGGACGGACATGCCTTAATCAATTCCTCTTTTCAACCTAAGAACTTTCATATATGGAACTCTATATCTAACTCGATTATTTTGTGCCGTTACATAGTACCGTTATGTGGACAAAATTAATATACCCTTGTACTAGTACTAGTACGCTGGGTATAATAGCCTATAGCTTCTTCCAGACTATAACCTGTATGCGTTCCAAACTTCATCAAAATCCGTCTTGCCATTCTCACGTGATTGAGTAACAGAAGGAAACGTCTGGACATCCAAACATCGCTACATTCACATTTCTATGTAATATTAGTATGATTATTGCCTACTGAAGAATTTGCCAAATTCGAATATTTTGAAAATTTTGAAAGAGAATATTGAAAACTGGTTTTTAAAAATGTTCTTTTGAGGTATACGTTGGTAACGTTAGGGGGCCTTTCAAGAATTCAATTTTGACAAATTGTGCCAGGATGAATGCAAATTCAAATGTTGATTTGATACCATATTGTAGGGTAATATCAAGGTTTTCGGGCAATCGCATTTTGACCGATAACTTAGTTATCGATCAATTTATCGAAATATATTGAAGCCAAAATGAAACCTGGGGCCTTCCCCTTTCGTTTGGTACCCATATTGTACGATCTTTCTATATCTATATGCGAAATATCATAAGTATAGGTTCAATATACTTAGAGTTATATGGAATAAAAAAATGTCGAAAAGTAACGGTCCCTAGCAGGGTCGGAACCCCCAAAATTAGCCAAACATCGCTACATTCACATTTATAATATTAGTAGGATTATTGCCTACTGAAGAATTTGCCAAATTCGAATATTTTGAAAATTTTGAAAAATAATATTGAAAACTGGTTTTTAAAAGTGTTCTTTTAAGGTATTTGTTGGTAACGTTAGGGGGCCTTTCAAGAATTCAATTTTGACAAATTGTGCCAGGATGAATGCAAATTCAAATGTTGATTTGATACCATATTGTAGGGTAATATTAAGGTTTTTCTGCAATCGCATTTTTACCGATAACTCAGTTATAGATAAATTTATCGAAATATGTCGAAGTACAAATGAAACCTGGGGCCTTCCCCTTTCGATTGATACTGATATTGTAGGGCAAGTTTAAGGTTTTTGGGCAATCACATTTTCACCGATAACTCAGTCGATAACCTGTCGATACCGATAACCTGTCGAAGTCCAAATGAAACCTGGGGCCATCCCCTTTCGTTTGATACCCATTATGTAGGGTAATATCAAGGTTTTCGGGCAATCGCATTTCGACCTATAACTTAGTTATCGATCAATTTATCGAAATATATCGGAGTACAAATGAAACCTGAGGCCATCCCCTTTCGTTTGATACCCATATTGTAGGGCAAGTTTAAGGTTTTTGGGCAATCACATTTTCACCGATAACACATCATCGATAAATTTATCGAAACCTATCGAAGTCCAAATGAAACCTGCGGCCTTCTCCTTTCGTTTTATACCCATATTATAGGGTACTGTTAAGTTTTTTGGGCAATCACCGATAACTCAGTTATCGATAAATTTATCGAAGCCTGTCGAAGTCCAAATGAAACCTGGGGCCATCCCCTTTCGTTTGATACCCATATTGTAGGGCAAGTTTAAGGTTTTTGGGAAATCATATTTTCACCGATAACTCAGTCATCGATAAATTCATCGAAACCTATCGAAGTCCAAATGAAACCTGGGGACATCCCCTTTCGTTTGATACCCATATTGTGGGGTAATATCAAGGTTTTCGGGCAATCGCATTTTGACCGATAACTTAGTTATCGATCAATATATCGAAATATATCGAAGTACAAATGAAATCTGGGGCCTTCCCCTTTCGTTTGATACCCATATTGTACGATCTTTCTATACCTATATGCGAAAAATCATAAGTATAGGTTCAATATACTTAGAGTTATATGGAATAAAAAAATTTCGAAAAGTAACTGTCCCTAGCAGGGTCGGAACCGAAAAAATTAAAAAAAATATATAGCCTATAGCTCCTTCCAGACTATAACCTGTAGGCGTGCCCAATTTCAACAAAATCCGTCTAGCCATTTTCACGTTTTTAGGGAACAAAAGCAAACGTCTGGACATCCAAACATCCAAACAACCAAACATCCAAACATCGCTACATTCACATTTATAATATTAGTAGGATTATAGAGTAATGTTAAGTTTTTTGGGCAATCACCGATAACTCAGTGACCGATCAATTTATCGAAGTCCAAATGAAACCTGGGGCCATCCCCTTTCGTTTGATACCCTTATTGTAGGGTAATATCAAGGTTTTCGGGCAATCGCATTTTGACCGATAACTTAGTTATCGATCAATTTATCGAAATATATCGAAGCCAAAATGAAACCTGGGGCCTTCCACTTTCGTTTGATACCCATATTGTACGATCTTTCTATACCTATATGCGAAATATCATAAGTATAGGTTCAATATACTTAGAGTTATATGGCAAAAAAAATTTCGAAAAGTAACGGTCCCTAGCAGGGTGGAACCCCCAAAATTGATAAAAAAAATAGCCTATAGCTCCTTCCAGACTATAACATTTTGAAAATTTTGAAAAAAGAGTATTAAAAACTGGTTTTCAAAAATTTTCTTTTGCGGTTTTCGTTGGTAACGTTAGGGGCCTTAAAAATTCAATTTTGACAAATTGTGCCAGGATGAATGCAAATTCAAATGTTGATTTGATACCATATTGTAGGGTAATATTAAGGTTTTTCTGCAATCGCATTTTTACCGATAACTCAGTTATAGATAAATTTATCGAAATATGTCGAAGTACAAATGAAACCTGGGGCCTTCTCCTTTCGTTTTATACCCATACTAGCAGACCCGGCAGACGTTGTTCTGCCTGACCAGTGACTTCCCTAGAAAAACATTTTAAAATATTTTTCTTTAACTTTTAACATTCCATTTATTGCAGTGCTTTAGGATATACAATGTTTCTGGCTTTAAAGTCTTTGGTATAAACAAATAAATTTTTTGGATGTCCAACTCAAAAAACGGATCTTTTGAACTCAATGGGTATGACAAAAACCATTATGCGCTGCTGAGCAGATGTATAGTTAGTACTTATTTAATTATATCCTATATCTACCTATAATACTCTTTATATGTATGAACGGCAATAACAAACAAAAAAAATTAAGTGCTTTGATTAAGATTTAAGAACGTTAAAATGTCACTAAAGCAAATACATTCAGGGATATAACGAATTGATATATTACTTAGCTTGTGGTCTTGGAACTGCCCACTTTTCCAAAGAATTTACAAATGTAGCCTATGTATGTCGTACACAACGAAGATTTTAACGTATTGGAAAAGTTTAAAACAGATCAACCATAAACTTTGGACATTATTGAAGTACAAACAAAGCTTTGAATACAAAAAATGTGGACGTGGCACCGCCCGCATTTCCCAAATTATATAATTCTTGACCAAGGGACACACATATCCAAAAATCTCTAATTTAGACCCAATATGTTCAGAGTTATGAAGAATTAAAATTTTATATAGCCTGGGGGCGTGGCACTGGCTACTTTTCCAAAAAGTGATGTAGCCTGAATCGTACACAACAATTTTCTTAACCAATCTTGAAAGTTTAAAATAGATCGACCATAAACTTTGGGCGTGGGACCGCCCACTTTTCCCAAATTATATCCATCTTGACTAAAGGACACACATATCCAGAAATCATTAATTGAGACCAAATATGTTCAGAGTTATGAAGAATTTAAATTTTATATAGCCTGGGGGCGTGGCATTGGCTACTGTTCCAAAAAGTGATATAGCCTGAATCGTACACAACAATTTTCTTAACCAATCTTGAAAGTTTAAAAGAGATCGACCATAAACTTTGGACATTATTGAAGTACAAACAAAACACAAAAAATGTGGGACACAAATATTTAAAAATCATTAATTTAGACCAAATATGTTCAGAGTTATGAAGAATTGTAGTTTTATATAGGCTGGGGGCGTGGCACCGCCCAAATTTCCAAAAATTAATATAGCCTATGCTTTAACCCATGATCCCAAGAATATACTGTGAAAATTTCATAAAAATCGGTTGAGTACTTTGGACGCCCATAAAGGACACACAGACACACATTCATTTTTATTTATAAGATGGTTCGTTTGATACCCATATTGTAGGGTAATATCAAGGTTTTTGGGCAATCGCATTTTGACCGATAACTTAGTTATCGATCAATTTATCGAAGCCAAAATTAAACCTGGGGCCTTCCCCTTTCGTTTGATACCCATATTGTACGATCTCTACCTATATGCGAAATATCATAAATATAGGTTCAATATACTTAGAGTTATATGAAATAAAAAAAATTTCGAAAAGTAACGGTCCCTAGTAGGGTCGGAACCCCCAAACTTAAAAAAAAAAAAATACCCTATAGCTCCTTCCAGACTATAACCTGTAGGCGTGCCAAATTTCAACAAAATCCGTCTAGCCATTTTCACGTTTTTAGGGAACAAAAGCAAACGTCGGGACATCCATACATCCAAACATCGCTACATTCACTTTTATAATATTAGTAGGATTATTGCCTACTGAATAATTTACCAAATTCGAATATTTTGAAAATTTTGAAAAAAGAGTATTAAAAACCGGTTTTCAATAATTTTCTTTTGCGGTATTCGTTGGTAACGTCAGGGGCCTTTCAAGAATTCAATTTTGACAAATTGTGCCAGGATGAATGCAAATTCAAATGTTGATTTGATACCATATTGTAGGGTAATATTAAGGTTTTTCTGCAATCGCTATTTACCGATAACTCAGTTATAGATAAATTTATCGAAATATGTCGAAGTCCAAATGAAACCTGGGTCCATCCCCTTTCGTTTGATACCCATATTGTAGGGTAATATTAAGGTTTTTCGGCAATCGCATTTTGACCAATAACTCAGTTGTCGATAAATTTATCGAAATATATCGAAGTCCAAATGAAACTTGGGGCATCCTATACCTATATGCGAAATATCATAAGTATAGGTCAAGTATACTCAGAATTGTATGGGGGAAAAAAATATCAAAAAGTAATGGTCCCTAGAAGCGTCCGAGCCCCCAAAATTAATAAAAAAATAGCCTATAGCTCCTTCCAGACTATAACCTGTATGCGTTCCAAACTTCACCAAAATCCGTCTTGCCATTCTCACGCTTTTGAGTAACAGAAGCAAACGTCTGGACATCCAAACATCTGTACCATCACATTTCTGATATTAGTATGATAATTGCCAACTGAAGAATTTGCCAAATTCGAATATTTTGAAAATTTTGAAAAAGAATATTGAAAACTGGTTTTTAAAAATGTTCTTTTGAGGTATTCGTTGATAACGTTAGGGGGCCTTTCAAGAATTCAATTTTGACAAATTGTGCCAGGATGAATGCAAATTCAAATGTTGATTTGATACCATATTGTAGGGTACTATTAAGGTTTTTCTGCAATCGCATTTTTACCGATAACTCAGTTATAGATAAATTTATCGAAATATGTCGAAGTACAAATGAAACCTGGGGCCTTCCCCTTTCGTTTGATACTCATATTGTAGGGCAAGTTTAAGGTTTTTGGGCAATCACTTTTTCACCGATAACACATCATCGATAAATTTATCGAAACCTATCGAAGTCCAAATGAAACCTGCGGCCTTCTCCTTTCGTTTTATACCCATATTATAGAGTAATGTTAAGTTTTTTGGGCAAGCAATGATAACTCAGTTATCGATCAATTTATCGAAATATATCGAAGTCCAAATGAAACCTGGGGCCATCCCCTTTCGTTTGATACCCATATTGTAGGATAATATCAAGGTTTTCGCGCAATCGCATTTTGAGCGATAACTTAGTTATCGATCAATTTATCGAAATATATCGAAGTCCAAATGAAACCTGGGGCATCCTTTACCTATATGCGAAATATCATAAGTATAGGTTCAATATACTTAGAGTTATATGGAATACAACAATTTCGAAAAGTAACGGTCCCTAGCAGGGTCGGAACCCCCAACGAAAAAAAAAAAAATGGCCTATAGCTCCTTCCAGACTATATCCTGTAGGCGTGCCAAATTTCAACAAAATCCGTCTAGCCATTTTCACGTTTTTAGGGAACAAAAGCAAACGTCTGGACATCCAAACATCCAAACATCGCTACATTCACATTTATAATATTAGTAGGATTATTTCCTGCTGAATAATTTACCAAATTCGAATATTTTGAAAATTTTGAAAAAACAGTATTAAAAACCGGTTTTCAAAAATTTTCTTTTGCGGTGTTCGTTGGTAACGTTAGGGGCCTTTCAAGAATTCAATTTTGACAAATTGTGCCAGGATGAATGCAAATTCAAATGTTGATTTGATACCATATTGTAGGGTAATATTAAGGTTTTTCTGCAATCGCATTTTTACCAATAACTCAGTTATAGATAAATTTATCGAAATATGTCGAAGTCCAAATGAAACCTGGGTCCATCCCTTTTCGATTGATACCCATATTGTAGGGTAATATTAAGGTTTTTCGGCTATCGCATTTTGACCAATAACTCAGTTGTCGATAAATTTATCGAAATATATCGAAGTCCAAATGAAACCTGGGGCATCCTATACCTATATGCGAAATATCATAAGTATAGGTCATGTATACTCAGAATTGTATGGGGTAAAAAAATATCAAAAAGTAATGGTCCCTACAAGCGTCCGAACCCCCAAAATTAATAAAAAAAAATAGCCTATAACGTCTTCCAGACTATAACCTGTATGAGTTCCAAACTTCATCAAAATTAGTCTTGCCATTCTCACGTGATTGAGTAACAGAAGCAAACGTCTGGACATCCAAACATCGCTACATTCACATTTCTAATATTAGTATGATTATTGCCTACTGAAGAATTTGACAAATTCGAATATTTTGAAAATTTTGAAAAAGAATATTGAAAACTGGTTTTTAAAAATGTTCTTTTGATGTATTCGTTGGAAACGTTAGGGGGCCTTTCAAGAATTCAATTTTGATAAATTGTGCCAGGATCAATGCAAATTCAAATCTTGATTTGATACCATATTGTAGGGTAATATTAAGGTTTTTCTGCAATCGCATTTTTACCGATAACTCAGCTATAGATAAATTTATCGAAATATGTCAAAGTACAAATGAAACCTGGGGCCTTCCCCTTTCGTTTGATACTCATATTGTAGGGCAAGTTTAAGGTTTTTGGGCAATCACATTTTAACCGATAACACATCATCGATAAATTTATCGAAACCTATCGAAGTCCAAATGAAACCTGCGGCCTTCTCCTTTAGTTTTTTACCCATATTATAGAGTAATCTTAAGTTTGTTGGGCGATCACCGATAACTCAGTTATCGATAAATTTATCGAAATATATCGAAGTCCGAATGAAACCTAGAGCCATCCCCTTTCGTTTGATACCCATATTGTAATGTAATATAGAGGTTTTCGGGCAATCGCATTTTGACCGATAATTCAGTTATCGATCAATTTATCGAAATATATCGAAGTACAAATGAAACCTGGGGCCTTCCCCTTTCGTGTGATACCCAGAATTGTAGCTGTCGTGCGGTACAGACGTGTTCTCTTAAGCTCCGCTATTCATATTTTCAATTGGTTAACCATTCATAAAACGTTTGTATTTAGTATACAAATTTACTTAATTAACTGTTTTCCTCAGTGGATTTTGATCAATCGATACTGAAAGTTTTCATATAAATAAACATTTTTAATAATTGAAATCAAAACTACAGATCTTTAATTTTCTTTATCTACACACATATCATATACAAACATACAAACAATGCCTTGCATCTGTGGTTATAGAGTCGATCGGTTGTCACAAGACAAAGTGCAGTGCGGTAAAATGTATCGAGTTTTTGGCTAGTGAGAACAAAAAGTTCTTTTGTAAAAGCTGCACAGCTGTTCGGCGAAAGTCTATTTGCTCTCTACAACAAAATCCAGCAAATGATGATAAGCCTACCAACAACATCGATAGTAACAACGCTAATGTCGACGACGAACAATTGAGTTTGTCCTCGATTGCTAATTCACTTGCTGCTCTTCGTGACGAAAATTCAAATATTCGTACTCTATTCAATACATTGCAATCAGACAACAAAAACCTGCTTGACAAGATGGATAATTTGCTTGCTGAGTTGTGCTCATTACAACGAAGAATCGACGAAAAAGACGATTTGATCACGGCTCTAAACAAAAAGGTCACTGAACTTCGTGCCCTACATGCTGGTTCTCTGGGTGAACCAAATGACAAATGCAATGTTTTTTTGCCATCGTCGCCTTCTTCGCATTCTTCTGCAGTGACATTATCCATTCCACCTACACTGCCTAACAATGCGCTCTCACTCTCTGACAATTCTTCGTCTGTTTCTTCTGTGCCGCCTTCTCAAAAATCTGATGCTGTTAACGATGTAAACAATGATGGAAGTTTTGCTGATCAACTGCGTACCAGTAAAAGTAACAAATCAGCTGGTGATCACAAAAATATAATAACTGCGCGTCATGAGATAGGTCGGAATGTCTCTGCAGAGTTAGAGGTTGTCCTGAAGAGAAAATGGCTACAACTTGCTTCATTTAAGCCGACGGTTACTGAATCCGATATTATTTCCTATGTAAAAAAACATTCCGGAATTGAGGATGATATTTCTTGCTTCAAGTTAGTCAAGAAGGACACTCCGCTCCAGAACCTGCGGAACATTAATTTCAAACTTGGCGTCTCTCCAGCTTTTTATGCCAAACTATTTGATCCAAGAAAATTTATTTTCAAAATATCTCTGGTATGCGAACTAAGGCGAAAGAAGTATTTTTATTTACGTCTCGTGGCGAGTTTGATGTTTTTGTCCTGGTTGAAACATGGTTAACCAGTGACTTTTTTGACGCGGAGTTCTTCGATCAGAATCTTTTTCAAATTTACCGTAAGGACAGAGATGCGCTTAAAACGGGTTGTAGTAGAGGCGGCGGCGTCCTAATTGCGGTAAAACGTACCTTCAGATCATCAGTTTCTACACTTGTTAACGCTGATTCTCTTCTCGATCAACTTTGTATACGCATCTCCGGCACTTTTGGTAATTTGTTTATTTGCGTTTCTTATATTCCACCAAATAGTTCGGATTCTTTGTATGCGGCTCATACTAACAATATTTTAAAAATCTATGAAAACCATGAAGATGACCATTTTTGCGTTCTTGGCGACTTCAACTTAAACAAGCTCGTTTGGTCAAGCTTACTCAGTAATGTTCTCTAAACAGTTACTAATGTAAGTTTTCCTCATGAGATACATTTTTTAGATAGTCTTTCCAGTATAAATCTTACCCAAATTAATTATATCCCCAACATGCTTGGTAAAATCCTCGATCTTTTATTGATTGATGAGAACCTCATCTTTCAGCTTCGTGAGTGTGATTTCCCAATCTGCAATTCTGATATGCATCATGCCTTTATTTATCCCTTCAATTCTGTACTTTTCCCGCTACCTACATGCTTGATCCTCGATCTTTAAACTTCAAAGATGCGGATTATGACTCTTTAAATAAAATTTTTTGTGATATTGATTGGAACTCTATTTTTCTTGCTCGTAATGTCTCTGAGTGCTTTTAAGCTTTTCTTGAACAAATATTTGAAGTCTTAAACTCCAATCTATCTTTGATTCCTGCTCGGAAGCATAAGTTACCCTGGTACACAAAGAGGCTGAAAAGACTGAAGAATAAAAGAAATAAATATTTTAAGCTTTTCAAGTCCACCAATAATAACACGTGAGCTTTATGCATCAATTCAACGAGCTTGATAAAATTTTGTATAACAACTATATTTCCTGCTACGAAGTTGAGCTTAAGTCCAATCCAAAAGGTTTCTGGAACTACGTTCGATCTAGGAAATGGTGCGCAAATATCCCTAACTGTATGATACTTAACGATGTTGCATCCACTTGTTTGTTAGACACTGTAAACCTTTTTGCAGCCTTTTTCAAATCTAACTTTGTGCGTGACTCTATGAACTCTTCTTATTCATTTAATGATTCTTTTAATGATCAACATTTAGATTTTGGTGGCCTGTTTGTTACTGAGTCAGATATCCAGATCAGTATTTCTTCCCTGAAACTGTCTCTAAAATGTGACCTTGACGGTCTATCCTCCTTATTTTTCAAGAAATGCAGTTTATCCCTTTCTAACCCTATATCCCATATAATTAACCTTTGCCTCTCCTCTGGTGACTTTCTTGACAGATGGAAGGTTGGTTCAATTACGCCCATCCATAAATCAGGTAACAAAAACGATGTTAAAAACTACCGAACAATCTCCAAATTAACTACCTTCTCTAAGCTTTTTGAAAAGGTGGTTAAGGATAAGCTTTTTTTCGTAGTTAAGGAATTAATTGATCGAAATCAACATGGTTTTGTCGGTGGTCGTTCTACACTTACTAATCTCGCTGTGTTCTCCGAGTACTGTATATCAGCTTTTAGGAGTGGATCTCAGGTTGATACGATCTACACCGATTTTAGTAAAGCCTTCGATACAGTCTCCCATGATATTTTATTATATAAACTTGAACGCTTGGGTTTCCATTCAGTGTTTCGTTTGTGGCTTCGCTCCTACCTCACTAATAGAATATCTTTTGTTGAAATCGCTGGGAATAAGTCTTACTCTTTTGTGGCCACTTCCGGTGTTCCTCAGGGTAGTATTCTTGGCCCGCTGCTTTTTGTTATTTTCATAAACGACATTGGTCTACGCTGATGATTTGAAACTGTTTAGTAGTGTGAACTGCTCGTCTGGCGCTCTTCTTCTTCAAAACGAACTTGATAATCTTGCAGCTTGGAGCGTCAAAAACCAACTATCGCTTAATATCCGCAAATGTGTTCATATGACCCTGTCGAAAATCCGAAATCGTATAGACACTAGCTACTTTATCTTTAGCAATCAACTGTCTTCAGTTCAAGTATTTTCCGACCTTGGGGTTTTGTTTGACTCTAGTTTTACCTTTGTAAATCATGTTAATAGTGTTATACCCAAGGCATTCTCGAACCTTGGTTTTTTAAAGCGTTATGCAAAAGATTTTAATGATCCATATAATCGGAAATCCCTTTTCAATTGTCTTGTCCGGTCCAAGTTGGAGTATGGGTCCATTATCTGGAACCCTCTGCACAGTTCCCACTCTGATAGAATCGAGCGTATACAGCGTAGTTTCACTCGGTTTGCTCTGCTCCCGCTTCACTTCGTTGATCCCTATCCATCTTACAATGCCCGTTGTTTGCTTATAAACTTAAAATCTCTAGCTAGCAGGCGAATAATTCAATCTTTAATGTTTATTTACGATGTGGTTAATGGCTTAATTGATTGCGCTTTCCTGCTTGAGCAGTTATGCTTTAATGTCACAAATAGGATTCTTCGTACCCAGTATCATTTTCATGTAATACCAGTTGGATCGAATTACCTCTATTTTGCCCCCATCAATACAGCTGTTAATGAACTCTATAATATCTATCAAAAGCTAAATCTGGACTTTGCTATGCCAAGACCTGAGTTCGCTTATAAAATTACTTCTTTTTACATTTAGTACCTTGCCAGAGTACATTTACTTAGTTAAGTTTAACTCCCAATTTAACTTGTTTGTTTACCTCTAGTCTGTAAGATTTTGTTATCATTGACTGAATAAAGAATAATAATAATATTGTATGGCAAGTTTAAGGTTTTTGGGCAATCACATTTTCACCGATAACTCAGTTATCGATAAATTTATCGAAACCTGTCGAAGTCCAAATGAAACCTGGGGCCATCCCCTTTCGTTTGATACCCATATTGTAGGGAAAGTTTAAGGTTTTTGGGAAATCATATTTTCACCGATAACTCAGTCATCGATAAATTTATCGAAACCTGCCGTAGTCCAAATGAAACCTGGGCCATCCCCTTTCGTTTGATACGGGCATTTCCATCGTAACTCACGTTACATCAGATACAAAATTTCACAAGTTAAAACCATATATTTTCTTATATTGGACATTTTTTTATAATATTGTAACATCGTTATATCCCTCATGTGGAGCTCTGTTGGATATGCCAATTTTTTTAAATTAAATTAATTAAATTAAATAAAAAATAAAAAAAACTTGTTCGTAACTCACGTTACAATTTTGGACAAAGAGTTTTAAAGGGTTTTGTGTTATGCAAAATTCTCTGAAGTGAATATTATTAACTTGTTTTTAATAATGGGACTTTGATTAGAATTGATTGAAGTACGATATATGAAAATTTTGCAAACCTACTTTAATTTGTTTCAAAGATATTTAAAAAAAACCTCCGTAACTCACGTTACAGGCATTTCGTAACTCACGTTACTTGCGAATTGTACAAAAGTAAAACTTTATAAAGTCAATACTGAGACTACAGGCTTGTCGAAAATACCCTAAAACAAAGTAATAGAGACACGCATCTCCTTTTTTTGTTTCTAATCAAAGAATTTTGTACCATTTTATTATCCAGAATGAACATTTTTCCACACATACATTTTTCGGTTCCAAAATTAAAAAAACGGCGTTAATGAAAGAGAGTATACGTATTTTGCAGAAACAGCTTTATTACATTAGTACATGCAAGTAGATACAGATTAAAACATAAGTAAGAGTTCAGTATAAGTTTATTTAATTCTACTTTACGAGCTATAAAAGAGTATTGAATAAAGTTTATAAGCAACTATAAGCATTTATTCCAATAATCTAGCCAAGGGGGCGTCATCTTCGTTGATGTAAAAAAAAACGCAATCTTAAAGGACTTACCCGTTAAATAGGTATATAATATTAAGTTTGAAACAAATTTATTACAACACTTCGATTTAATAATAATAAAATTTATTTGCGCATTTTTATTTATAAACGCGAGCATATCGGCAAACAGGTCAAGTATTATAAAAAATTCACGATTGAGATGCCATTGGGATGAAAACTATGTGCAGGCTACTGAGTTAATCAAAAAGCTATAGGTACACATTCTGAAACGAAGTGAATTTTGTAAAGGTATTAATCCCTCCAAATTTCTATTTGAAAAAACTTAGTATTGTATATAGCAAACTTTTTTTAAATCGACGAAGGACTCCACGCAAAGCCGCTTAGATCTCGAAAGTAAAAAATCATTTACCGTAGGCTACAGAAAATGATCTGTTATCCGGTATTTGGACATCACAATTTGAGAACGGCGGTTAAATGGAATATTGACCAAAAAATATATTTTTGCCCTCTGGCGAAAGTCAACGGCTACAAAACTATTAAAAATTAAATATTTGTTAAAAAATGTAGTTATATTGGTATTTTAGAAGATTTTTATAAAAATCGTAACTCACGTTACAACAATAAATCACTAATAAAAATGTACCTCGATTATATGAAGCGGTAAAAACACATTATACCGAGATGACCTCCTGGTCAAATAGAGAATATGATTTTTTTTTAAATTTTAACAAAAATCTTGGATTTTAAGAGCAAAAACCTGTATTGTCGTAACTCACGTTACATACCGGAACCTACTTTGCATTTTCCTTAATAACAACGAAACTATAAGTAGGCTATTAATTTTTTTTTAGAAATTCACTGTTAAGACAACGGTAATGAATGTAGTAGATATAAAGAAAGATAAAATTAAAAAACAATGACACTAATATCTCCTCAAAAATTGGATTATTTTTACTTTTTTTTTTTTTAATGTAGTCACTATTTTAAGTAGGCATTTAATGTATGTAGTTAGGTTTTAAATTTGACCAAGATAACACCTTTTCATGAAAGTTGCATGTTTTTACTATAACTTACATGCTATATAAATCAAAAGCAAAAGAAAAAAAATTTACGATTTTCACTTTCTCCGGATGGAAATGCCCATACCCATATTGTAGGGAAAGTTTAAGGTTTTTGGGAAATCATATTTTCACCGATAACTCAGTCATCGATAAATTTATCGAAATATATCGAAGTAAAAATGAAACCTGGGGCCTTCCCCTTTCGTTTGATACCCATATTGTAATGTAATTTTAAGATTTTTGTGCTATAACATTTTCACCGATAACTCATCATCGATAAATTTATCGAAATATATCGAAGTACAAATGAAACCTGGGGCCTTCCCCTTTCGTTTGATACCCATATTGTACGATCTTTCTATACCTATATGCGAAATATCATAAGTATAGGACGAATTTTAGATCTCGTCTTTGCGTTCAATGACTTAAATGTTTCTTGCTCGGAATGCTTATCGCCCTTATCTGTTAATAGTTTACACCACAAGGCTCTAGTTATTACCTTCAGATGTTATAACTTCGCTCCAATTAGTGCTGCTACGGATGTGGTTTATGATTATGGCAAAGCAGACAACTACGCTATTTGTGAATTCCTAAATTCAGTTGATTGGTCAATTTTGTACACATTCGATGATCCACATGATTCATATGAACTATTTCGCAGTAAATTGTTATATTGTGTTTCAAATTACGTTCCATCAAAAAAGTCTGTTCTGCGCAATAAGCCTCCGTGGTTTAACAAAAGGTTAAGACATTTAAAAAATTTGAAAAGCAAAGCATATAAGAAATTCAAGGTGTCGAATACTATGGAAGATAATTTACGTCTAACCAAGCTAAAAAAAGACTACGACTGTCTTCACAATTTTTTATATAATAGATACATCTCTAATGTTGACCATGATCTACAATGCAACCCAAGGAACTTTTGGGTTTTCATCAATAATAAACGTAAAACTAATGGTTTTCCAACATGCCTAGAGTTTGACGGAGAGTTGTCGGAAAACACCTTGCAAACCTGCAATCTATTTGCAACGTTTTTTCAAGGGGTGTATGATAACAGTAGTTGGATCCCTGATAGTAGCTCCACATTTTTTAACCAAATTTTTATTTCTAATACAATTACAAACATTGACATAACCCCTGATGAGGTCTCACTAGCATTATCAAATATAACGTCTAGCTCAAGTAGCGACCTAGAAGGATTTGCTTAAGTATTTTTTGTTTTCAGGGTCTATCTCTTTTCCATTGTCCTTGCTATTCAATTATTGCCTTAAGAAGAGTGTTTTCTTGGACTGCTGGAAACTTTGTGAAATCTCTCCAATATTCAAGTCAGGTGATCGTAGCAAAATTACAAACTATAGACCTATAGTCAAGCAATGTACATTTGCCAAAATATTTGATAATATCCTAAATATTAAACTTTTTAATCACTTTAGAGATCGATTCAGCTATGTACAGCATGGGTTTCTACCAGGGAGATCCACATGTACCAATCTTTTAACTATGACACAACACATTATTAAGGCTTTAGAGCAGAAATATCAAATGGACATCATTTACACTGACTTTCCTAAAGCTTTCGACAAAGTTCACCACTCTGTCTTACTACGCAAGCTCTCCCAATATGGAATCGCAGGAACACATTTGAAGTTTCTGGAGAGTTATTTGGTGAACCGCAAGCTCTTAGTGAAGATTGGGCCGACAAAATCGGACTGCGTCGTGAATGCATGGTCAGGGATACCGCAGGGCACTCACTGCGGACCGCTTTTGTTTATATTGTTTATAAATGACTTACCCCAGCATTTTAAGTTTGCGAAATGTATCACGTTTGCTGATGATGTCAAAGTTTTTATGCCTATATGTAATCTAAGTGACTGCCGTAATTAACAATCCGACCTTGTCATATTCCAGCAGTGGTGTACCGCTAATAATTTGTTTCTTAACACAGGAAAATGTCATGTGGTTTCTTACTCCAAAGCTCTTAGTCCTATTGAGTTTGACTATTCAATTGACAATGCCAATTTGAGTCGTTTGGAGGAAATCAAAGATCTTCGGGTCATTTTCGATAAGAAGCTAACTTTTAACAAGCATGTTGATGTTGTACTTGCTAAAGCACTTTCCATGATGGGATTCATAAGAAGAAATTCAAAAGAGTTCAAAGACCCTTACACTCTGAGGTCGCTTTACATTTCTCTAGTAAGGAGCCACATGGACTATTGTTGTCTTGTGTGGAATCCATACTATTTGTCCCACCGTAGAAAAATTGAAAGGGTTCAAAGAACCTTTACAAGATTTACTATATTCAAATTGAACTGGCCATGTGGTGTGCCAGACTATGACAGTAGGAGGAAACGCCTCGGCTTACAATCCTTAGAAGACCGTAGAATTTACTTTGCACTAATATTTGTCTACAACTTAGTTAACCATAGGGTTGATTGCGATGAACTACGTAGTTTGATTAATTTTAACAGCTCGTCGCTCGAGTTAAGACACCATCGATTGCTTGTCGAAACGTCCCATAGAACTAATTATGGCTTTAATGAACCAATTGCACGAAGCATACGCTTATGTAATATTTATGCGCATGTGATAGACTTCAATGCGGCTATATCCAGATTTAAATTAAATATTTTCACCGTTATAAATTAGTAATTATGTACATGTAATAGTCTGTAAGGTTAACCTGTAGACTGAATCAAATTTCGAAAAGTAACGGTCCCTAGCAGGGTCGGAACCGCCAAAACTAAAAAAAAAATAGCCTATAGCTCCTTCCAGACTATAACCTGTAGGCGTGCCAAATTTCAACAAAATCCGTCTAGCCATTTTCACGTTTTTAGGGAACAAAATCAAACGTCTGGACATCCAAACATCCAAACATCGCTACATTCACATTTATAATATTAGTAGGATTATTGCCTACTGAATAATTTACCAAATTCTAATATTTTGAAAATTTTTAAAAAAGAGTATTAAAAACCGGATTTCAAAAATTTTCTTTTCCGGTATTCGTTGGTAACGTTAGAGGTCTTTCAAGAATTCAGTTTTGACAAATTGTGCCAGGATGAATGCAAATTCAAATGTTAATTTGATACCATATTGTAGGGTCATATTAAGGTTTTTCTGCAATCGCATTTTTACCGATAACTCAGTTATAGATAAATTTATCGAAATATGTCGAAGTTGAAATTAAACCTGGGTCCATCCCCTTTCGTTTGATACCCATATTTTAGGGTAATATTAAGGCTTTTCGGCAATCGAATTTTGACCAATAACTCAGTTGTCGATAAATTTATCGAAATATATCGAAGTCCAAATGAAACCTGGGACATCCTATGCCTATATGCGAAATATCATAAGTATAGGTCAGGTATACTTAGAACTGTATGGGGGGAAAAAAATATCAAAAAGTAATGGTCCCTACAAGCGTCCGAACCCCCAAAATTAATAAAAAAAAATTTGCCTATAACTCCTTCCAGACTATAACCTGTATGCGTTCCAAACTTCATCAAAATCCGTCTTGCCATTCTCACGTGATTGAGTAACAGAAGCAAACGTCTGGACATCCAAACATCCAAACATCGCTACATTCACATTTCTAATATTAGTATGATTATTACCTACTGAAGAATTTTCCAAATTCAAATATTTTGAAAATTTTGAAAAGAATATTGAAAACTGGTTTTTAAAAAGGTTCTTTTGAGGCATTCGTTGGTAACGTTAGGGGGGCCTTTCAAGAATTCAACTTTGACAAATTGTGCCAGGATGAATGCAAATTCAAATGTTGATTTGATAGATACCATATTGTAGGGTAATATTAAGGTTTTTCTGCAATCGCATTTTTACCAATAACTCAGTTATAGATAAATTTATCGAAATATGTCGAAGTACAAATGAAACCTGGAGCTATCCCCTTTCGTTTGATACCCATATTGTAGGGTAATATTAAGGTTTTCGGGCAATCGAATTTTGACCGATAACTTAGTTATCGATACATTTATCGAAACCTGTCGAAGTCCAAATGAAACCTGGAGCTATCCCCTTTCGTTTGATACCCATATTATAGAGTAATCTTAAGTTTTTTAGGCGATCACCGATAACTCAGTTATCGATAAATTTATCGAAATATATCGAAGTAAAAATGAAACCTGGAGCTATCCCCTTTCGTTTGATACCCATATTGTAGGGTAATATTAAGGTTTTCGGGCAATCGAATTTTGACCGATAACTTAGTTATCGATCAATTTATCGAAATATATCGAAGTCCAAATGAAACCTGGGACATCCTATGCCTATATGCGAAATATCATAAGTATAGGTCAGGTATACTCAGAACTGTATGGGGGGAAAAAAATATCAAAAAAAAATGGTTCCTACCCAGCAAACACAGCCTCTAACGTTAGAGAAATGCTGTAGTTTTTCATTAGAATTCTAATGTAGTTCTCTAATGTATCTCTAATCGAAAATCACGTTAGAGAACTAGGCTAGAGGACGATTAGAGAAACACTCGAATAGCGAAGATGCGTGTATTGTCAAGTATTGTATTTATAACCTAAAGTATAAAAACTTTGAATTTTATTCCCATTAGATATTTAAGCTTAAAACATGTCAAACATATTTAAAGCAATAAATTTGTCGAAATAGAATTAAACAAGAACAATTGGATTTCATTTCATTTCAGTTACAAATTTCTCATTAGAATCCCATTAGAATTTCACGTTAGAATTCGAATCGATAACTAACCTTTTTCTCGATATCGAGAACTAAGTCCCCTTTTTGTCGAGAATGCTATAATTCGCGACAGTTTCACAAATCGTTCTCTAACCATCTACCTTAGAGAATAACATTAGAATCGAGTCGTTTTCTAATCGTCCTCTAACCTTAATGTTTGCTGGGTACAAGCGTCCGAACCCCCAAAATTAATAAAAAAAAATTGCCTATAACTCCTTCCAGACTATAACCTGTATGCGTTCCAAACTTCATCAAAATCCGTCTTGCCATTCTCACGTGATTGAGTAACAGAAGCAAACGTCTGGACATCCAAACATCGCTACATTCACATTTCTAATATTAGTATGATTATTACCTACTGAAGAATTTTCCAAATTCAAATATTTTGAAAATTTTGAAAAGAATATTGAAAACTGGTTTTTAAAAAGGTTCTTTTGAGGTATTCGTTGGTAACGTTAGGGGGCCTTTCAAGAATTAAACTTTGACAAATTGTGCCAGGATGAATGCAAATTCAAATGTTGATTTGATACCATATTGTAGGGTAATATTAAGGTTTTTCTGCAATCGCATTTTTACCAATAACTCAGTTATAGATAAATTTATCGAAATATGTCGAAGTACAAATGAAACCTGGAGCTATCCCCTTTCGTTTGATACCCATATTGTAGGGTAATATTAAGGTTTTCGGGCAATCGAATTTTGACCGATAACTTAGTTATCGATCAATTTATCGAAATATATCGAAGCTAAAATGAAAGCTGTGGCCTTCCCCTTTCGTTTGATACCCATATTGTACGATATTTCTATACCTATATGCGAAATATCATAAGTATAGGTTCAATATACTTAGAGTTATATGGAATAAAAAAAATATCGAAAAGAAACGGTCCCTAGCAGGGTCGGAACCCCCAAAATTAAAAAAAAAATAGCCTATAGCTCCTTCTAGACTATAACCTGTAGGCGTACTAAATTTCAACAAAATCCGTCTAATCATTCTCACGTTTTTAGGGAACAAAAGCAAACGTCTGGACATCCAAACAGCGCCACATTCACATTTATAATATACTAGAAGCACCCGGCAGACGTTGTTCTGCCCAACTTTAGGGAAAAAATCGCAAGATAAATAAAAAAGTTTGGAATATTTCGGTCCCTGGTCCACTTCCCCGAAAAAAGTTAGCCTCAAATTTTAACAAAAGTAAAAGTTTACCTTTGTACCAAATTTGAAGAAAATCGCACCATAAATAAAAAAGTTTGGAATATTTCGGTCCCTGGTCCACTTCCCGGAATAAAACTTTACATAAACACTCTCCGGACTCCTTCTGAGCTATCCTGTAAATATGAACAAAATCGGCGCTGTAGTTCCGGAGTCTATAACATACATACATACATACATACATACATACATACATACGTACATACATACATCCTATTTTATATATAAGATTATTGCCTACTGAAGAATTTACCTAATTCGAATATTGCTAAAATTTTGAAAAAAAGAGTATTGAAAAACGGTTTTCAAACATTTTCTTGTGCGGTGTTCGTTGGCATTTCAAAATTAGCGGTTAAATTAGCATAAAAAGTGTTGAAAGGGTGTAAGGTTCTAAGCAAATTAATCAAAAAAGCTTTAAAAAAAGCATTTTATTTTATTTTACTTTATTTTATTTTACTTTATTTTATTTTACTTTATTTTATTTTACTTTACTTTTTTTCTTTTGTTTGCCAACTGCAGAATCGTTTACTCCTTCGAACCGCATGAAAAAGTGGATTTTGCTAAGAACGGGATTTAGCAGGTATTTTACGCAAGCTTGGAGTATAGTAAAGGCGAAATTAAACCTGTGTTACTTCACTTTAGTTTTATTGAGAATTTATAAAAAAACTTATTACATGACTACCACATTTTTTTCTTTTTTGTATTTTTACTTACATTATGATATTTTTATATTTTCTCCACACAATTAGTCGGTTATTTGTTAAAAATATTCACTTATATTCACTTGACACAGTTTATTTATTCGAAATTGACACAATTTGTAGTTTATTTATTTCAAATATGTTCACTCAAAAATATAATGGAAATTGAATATCTGAATTTTTAAACGTTTATCTTGGAAATTACACCAAATTTTTTGACATTTTTATTTAATTTTGACACTAAATTCTTTTTGACTAATTGTGTCAGGATGAATGGAAATTCAAAAGTTGATTTGATACCATATCGTAGTTAAATTTTAGGGTTTTAGGGCAATCACATTCTCACCGATAACTAAATTAACGATAAATTTATCGAAATATATCGAAGTAAAAATGAAACCCGGGACCATCCCCATTCGTTTGATACCCATATTGTAGGGTAATATTAAGGTTTTCGGGCAATCGCATTTTTACCGGTAACTCAGTTATCGAACAATATATCGAAATATATCGAAGCCAAAATGAAACCTGGGGCCCTCCCCTTTCGTTTGATACCCATATTATAGGGTAATGTTAATTTTTTTGGGCAATCACCGATAACTCAGTTATCGATAAATTTATCGAAATATATCGACGTCCAAATGTAACCTGGAGCTATCCCCTTTCGTTTGATACCCATATTGTAGGGCAATTTTAGGTTTTTGTGCAATAACATTTTCACCGATAACTCAGTTATCGATAAATTTATCGAAATATATCGAAGCCAAAATGAAACCTTGGGCCCTCCCCTTTCGTTTGATACCCATATTATAGGGTAATGTTAAGTTTTTTGGGCAATCACCGATAACTCAGTTATCGATAAATTTATCGAAATATATCGAAGCCCAAATGAAGCCTGGGGCCATCCCCTTTCGTTTGATACCCATATTATAGGGTAATGTTAAGTTTTTTGGGCAATCACCGATAACTCAGTTATCGATAAATTTATCGAAATATATCGAAGCCCAAATGAAGCCTGGGGCCATCCCCTTTCGTTTGATACCCATATTGTAGGGTAATATTAAGGTTTTCGGGCAATCGAATTTTGACCGATAACTTAGTTATCGATCAATTTATCGAAATATATCGAAGTCCAAATGAAACCTGGGACATCCTATGCCTATATGCGAAATATCATAAGTATAGGTCAGGTATACTCAGAACTGTATGGGGGGAAAAAAATATCAAAAAGTAATGGTCCCTACAAGCGTCCGAACCCCCAAAATTAATAAAAAAAATTTGCCTATAACTCCTTCCAGACTATAACCTGTATGCGTTCCAAACTTCATCAAAATCCGTCTTGCCATTCTCACGTGATTGAGTAACAGAAGCAAACGTCTGGACATCCAAACATCGCTACATTCACATTTCTAATATTAGTATGATTATTACCTACTGAAGAATTTTCCAAATTCAAATATTTTGAAAATTTTGAAAAGAATATTGAAAACTGGTTTTTAAAAAGGTTCTTTTGAGGTATTCGTTGGTAACGTTAGGGGGCCTTTCAAGAATTAAACTTTGACAAATTGTGCCAGGATGAATGCAAATTCAAATATTGATTTGATACCATATTTTACCAATAACTCAGTTATAGATAAATTTATCGAAATATGTCGAAGTACAAATGAAACCTGGAGCTATCCCCTTTCGTTTGATACCCTTATTGTAGGGTAATATTAAGGCTTTCGGGCAATCGAATTTTGACCGATGACTTAGTTATCGATCAATTTATCGAAATATATCGAAGCTAAAATGAAACCTGTGGCCTTCCCCTTTCGTTTGATACCCATATTGTACGATATTTCTATACCTATATGCGAAATATCATAAGTATAGGTTCAATATACTTAGAGTTATATGGAATAAAAAAAATTTCGAAAAGAAACGGTCCCTAGCAGGGTCGGAACCCCCAAAATTTAAAAAAAAATAGCCTATAGCTCCGTCTAGACTATAACCTGTAGGCGTACTAAATTTCAACAAAATCCGTCTAATCATTCTCACGTTTTTAGGGAACAAAAGCAAACGTCTGGACATCCAAACATCGCCACATTCACATTTATAATATACTAGAAGCACCCGGCAGACGTTGTTCTGCCCAAATTTAGGGAAAAAATCGCACGATAAATAAAAAAGTTTGGAATATTTCGGTCCCTGGTCCACTTCCCCGAAAAAAGTTAGCCTCAAATTTTAACAAAAGTAAAAGTTTACCTTTGTACCAAATTTGAAGAAAATCGCACCATAAATAAAAAAGTTTGGAATATTTCGGTCCCTGGTCCACTTCCCGGAATAAAACTTTACATAAACACTCTCCGGACTCCTTCTGAGATATCCTGTAAATATGAACAAAATCGGCGCTGTAGTTCCGGAGTCTATAACATACATACATACATACATACATACGTACATACATACATACATCCTATTTTATATATAAGATTATTGCCTACTGAAGAATTTACCTAATTCGAATATTGCTAAAATTTTGAAAAAAAGAGTATTGAAAAACGGTTTTCAAACATTTTCTTGTGCGGTGTTCGTTGGCATTTCAAAATTAGCGGTTAAATTAGCATAAAAAAGTGTTGAAAGGGTGTAAGGTTCTAAGCAAATTAATCAAAAAAGCTTTAAAAAAAAGCATTTTATTTTATTTTACTTTATTTTATTTTACTTTATTTTATTTTACTTTACTTTTTTTCTTTTGTTTGCCAACTGCAGAATCGTTTACCCCTTCGAACCGCATGAAAAAGTGGATTTTGCTAAGAACGGGATTTAGCAGGTATTTTACGCAAGCTTGGAGTATAGTAAAGGCGAAATTAAACCTGTGCTACTTCACTTTAGTTTTATTGAGAATTTATAAAAAAACTTATTAACTACATGACTACCACATTTTTTTCTATTTTGAATTTTTACTTACATTATGATATTTTTATATTTTCTCCACACAATTAGTCGGTTATTTGTTAAAAATATTCACTTATATTCACTTGACACAGTTTATTTATTCGAAATTGACACAATTTGTAATTTATTTATTTCAAATATATTCACTCAAAAATATAATGGAAATTGAATATCTGAATTTTTAAACGTTTTTCTTGGAAATGACACCAAATTTTTTGTCATTTTTATTTAATTTTGACACTAAATTCTTTTTGACTAATTGTGTCAGGATGAATGGAAATTCAAAAGTTGATTTGATACCATATCGTAGTTAAATTTTAGGGTTTTAGGGCAATCACATTCTCACCGATAACTAAATTAACGATAAATTTATCGAAATATATCGAAGCCCAAATGAAGCCTGGGGCCATCCCCTTTCGTTTGATGCCCATATTGTAGGGTAATATTAAGGTTTTCGGGCAATCGAATTTTGACCGATAACTTAGTTATCGATCAATTTATCGAAATATATCGAAGCTAAAATGAAACCTGTGGCCTTCCCCTTTCGTTTGATACCCATATTGTACGATATTTCTATACCTATATGCGAAATATCATAAGTATAGGTTCAATATACTTAGAGTTATATGGAATAAAAAAAATTTCGAAAAGAAACGGTTCCTAGCAGGGTCGGAAACCCCAAAATTAAAAAAAAAAATAGCCTATAGCACCTTTCACACTATAACCTGTAGGCGTGCCAAATTTCAACAAAATCCGTCCAGCCATTCTCACGTTTTTAGGGAACAAAAGCAAACGTCTGGACATCCAAACATCCAAACATCGCTACATTCACATTTATAATATTAGTAGGAAGTAGGATTATTGCCTACTGAATAATTTACCAAATTCGAATATTTTGAAAAAAGAGTATTAAAAACCGGTTTTCAAAAATTTTCTTTTGCGGTATTCGTTGGTAACGTTAGGGACCTTTCAAGAATTCAATTTTGACAAATTGTGCCAGGATGAATGCAAATTCAAATGTTGATTTGATACCATATTGTAGGGTAATATTAAGGATTTTCTGCAATCGCATTTTTACCGATAACTCAGTTATAGATGAATTTATCGAAATATGTCGAAGTACAAATGAAACCTGGGGCCTTCCCCTTTCGTTTGATACGCATATTGCAGGGCAAGTTTAAGGTTTTTGGGCAATCACATTTTCACCGATAACACATCATCAATAAATTTATCGAAACCTATCGAAGTCCAAATGAAACCTGCGGCCTTCTCCTTTCGTTTTATACCCATATTATAGGGTAATGTTAAGTTTTTTGGGCAATCACCGATAACTCAGTTATCGATAAATTTATCGAAATATATCGAAGTCCAAATGAAACCTGGAGCTATCCCCTTTCGTTTGATACCCATATTGTAATGTAATATAGAGGTTTTCGGGCAATCGCGTTTTGACCGATAACTCTGTTATCGAAATTTCGAAAAGAAACGGTCCCTAGCAGGGTCGGAACCCCCAAAATTAAAAAAAAAATAGCCTATAGCTCCGTCTAGACTATAACCTGTAGGCGTACTAAATTTCAACAAAATCCGTCTAATCATTCTCACGTTTTTAGGGAACAAAAGCAAACGTCTGGACATCCAAACATCGCCACATTCACATTTATAATATACTAGAAGCACCCGGCAGACGTTGTTCTGCCCAAATTTAGGGAAAAAATCGCACGATAAATAAAAAAGTTTGGAATATTTCGGTCCCTGGTCCACTTCCCCGAAAAAAGTTAGCCTCAAATTTTAACAAAAGTAAAAGTTTACCTTTGTACCAAATTTGAAGAAAATCGCACCATAAATAAAAAAGTTTGGAATATTTCGGTCCCTGGTCCTCTTCCCGGAATAAAACTTTACATAAACACTCTCCGGACTCCTTCTGAGCTATCCTGTAAATATGAACAAAATCGGCGCTGTAGTTCCGGAGTCTATAACATACATACATACATACATACGTACATACATACATCCTATTTTATATATAAGATTATTGCCTACTGAAGAATTTACCTAATTCGAATATTGCTAAAATTTTGAAGAAAAGAGTATTGAAAAACGGTTTTCAAACATTTTCTTGTGCGGTGTTCGTTGGCATTTCAAAATTAGCGGTTAAATTAGCATAAAAAAGTGTTGAAAGGGTGTAAGGTTCTAAGCAAATTAATCAAAAAAGCTTTAAAAAAAAGCATTTTATTTTATTTTACTTTATTTTATTTTACTTTAGTTTTTTTCTTTTGTTTGCCAACTGCAGAATCGTTTACTCCTTCGAACCGCATGAAAAAGTGGATTTTGCTAAGAACGGGATTTAGCAGGTATTTTACGCAAGCTTGGAGTATAGTAAAGGCGAAATTAAACCTGTGCTACTTCACTTTAGTTTTATTGAGAATTTATAAAAAAACTTATTACATGACTACCACATTTTTTTCCATTTTGAATTTTTACTTACATTATGATATTTTTATATTTTCTCCACACAATTAGTCGGTTATTTGTTAAAAATATTCACTTATATTCACTTGACACAGTTTATTTATTCGAAATTGACACAATTTGTAGTTTATTTATTTCAAATATATTCACTCAAAAATATAATGGAAATTGAATATCTGAATTTTTAAACGTTTTTCTTGGAAATGACACCAAATTTTTTGACAGTTTTATTTAATTTTGACACTAAATTCTTTTTGACTAATTGTGTCAGGATGAATGGAAATTCAAAAGTTGATTTGATACCATATTGTAGTTAAATTTTAGGGTTTTAGGGCAATCACATTCTCACCGATAACTAAATTAACGATAAATTTATCGAAATATATCGAAGTAAAAATGAAACCCGGGACCATCCCCATTCGTTTGATACCCATATTGTAGGGTAATATTAAGGTTTTCGGGCAATCGCATTTTTACCGGTAACTCAGTTATCGAACAATATATCGAAATATATCTAACTCCAAATGCAACCTGGGGCCATTCCCTTTCGTTTGATACCCATATTGTAGAGCAAGTTTAAGGTTTTTTGGCAATCGAATTTTGACCGATAACTTAGTTATCGATCAATTTATCGAAATATATCGAAGCCAAAATGAAACCTGGGGCCCTCCCCTTTCGTTTGATACCCATATTATAAGGTAATGTTAATTTTTTTGGGCAATCACCGATAACTCAGTTATCGATAAATTTATCGAAATATATCGACGTCCAAATGTAACCTGGAGCTATCCCCTTTCGTTTGATACCCATATTGTAGGGCAATTTTAGGTTTTTGTGCAATAACATTTTCACCGATAACTCAGTTATCGATACATTTATCGAAATATATCGAAATATATCGAAGCCAAAATGAAACCTTGGGCCCTCCCCTTTCGTTTGATACCCATATTATAGGGTAATGTTAAGTTTTTTGGGCAATCACCGATAACTCAGTTATCGATAAATTTATCGAAATATATCGAAGTCCAAATGTAACCTGGAGCTATCCTCTTTCGTTTGATACCCATATTGTAGGGCAATTTTAAGGTTTTTGTGCAATAACATTTTCACCGATACCTCAGTTATCGATACATTTATCGCAACCTATCGAAGTCCAAATGTAACCTGGAGCTATCCCCTTTCGTTTGATACCCATATTGTAGGGCAATTTTAAGGTTTTTGTACAATAACATTTTCACCGATAACTCAGTTATCGATAAATTTATCGAAATATATCGAAGCCCAAATGAAGCCTGGGGCCATCCCCTTTCGTTTGATACCCATATTGTAGGGTAATATTAAGGTTTTCGGGCAATCGAATTTTGACCGATAACTTAGTTATCGATCAATTTATCGAAATATATCGAAGTCCAAATGAAACCTGGGACATCCTATGCCTATATGCGAAATATCATAAGTATAGGTCAGGTATACTCAGAACTGTATGGGGGGAAAAAAATATCAAAAAAAAATGGTTCCTACCCAGCAAACACAGCCTCTAACGTTAGAGAAATGCTGTAGTTTTTCATTAGAATTCTAATGTAGTTCTCTAATGTATCTCTAATCGAAAATCACGTTAGAGAACTAGGCTAGAGGACGATTAGAGAAACACTCGAATAGCGAAGATGCGTGTATTGTCAAGTATTGTATTTATAACCTAAAGTATAAAAACTTTGAATTTTATTCCCATTAGATATTTAAGCTTAAAACATGTCAAACATATTTAAAGCAATAAATTTGTCGAAATAGAATTAAACAAGAACAATTGGATTTCATTTCATTTCAGTTACAAATTTCTCATTAGAATCCCATTAGAATTTCACGTTAGAATTCGAATCGATAACTAACCTTTTTCTCGATATCGAGAACTAAGTCCCCTTTTTGTCGAGAATGCTATAATTCGCGACAGTTTCACAAATCGTTCTCTAACCATCTACCTTAGAGAATAACATTAGAATCGAGTCGTTTTCTAATCGTCCTCTAACCTTAATGTTTGCTGGGTACAAGCGTCCGAACCCCCAAAATTAATAAAAAAAAATTGCCTATAACTCCTTCCAGACTATAACCTGTATGCGTTCCAAACTTCATCAAAATCCGTCTTGCCATTCTCACGTGATTGAGTAACAGAAGCAAACGTCTGGACATCCAAACATCGCTACATTCACATTTCTAATATTAGTATGATTATTACCTACTGAAGAATTTTCCAAATTCAAATATTTTGAAAATTTTGAAAAGAATATTGAAAACTGGTTTTTAAAAAGGTTCTTTTGAGGTATTCGTTGGTAACGTTAGGGGGCCTTTCAAGAATTAAACTTTGACAAATTGTGCCAGGATGAATGCAAATTCAAATGTTGATTTGATACCATATTGTAGGGTAATATTAAGGTTTTTCTGCAATCGCATTTTTACCAATAACTCAGTTATAGATAAATTTATCGAAATATGTCGAAGTACAAATGAAACCTGGAGCTATCCCCTTTCGTTTGATACCCATATTGTAGGGTAATATTAAGGTTTTCGGGCAATCGAATTTTGACCGATAACTTAGTTATCGATCAATTTATCGAAATATATCGAAGCTAAAATGAAAGCTGTGGCCTTCCCCTTTCGTTTGATACCCATATTGTACGATATTTCTATACCTATATGCGAAATATCATAAGTATAGGTTCAATATACTTAGAGTTATATGGAATAAAAAAAATATCGAAAAGAAACGGTCCCTAGCAGGGTCGGAACCCCCAAAATTAAAAAAAAAATAGCCTATAGCTCCTTCTAGACTATAACCTGTAGGCGTACTAAATTTCAACAAAATCCGTCTAATCATTCTCACGTTTTTAGGGAACAAAAGCAAACGTCTGGACATCCAAACATCGCCACATTCACATTTATAATATACTAGAAGCACCCGGCAGACGTTGTTCTGCCCAAATTTAGGGAAAAAATCGCACGATAAATAAAAAAGTTTGGAATATTTCGGTCCCTGGTCCACTTCCCCGAAAAAAGTTAGCCTCAAATTTTAACAAAAGTAAAAGTTTACCTTTGTACCAAATTTGAAGAAAATCGCACCATAAATAAAAAAGTTTGGAATATTTCGGTCCCTGGTCCACTTCCCGGAATAAAACTTTACATAAACACTCTCCGGACTCCTTCTGAGATATCCTGTAAATATGAACAAAATCGGCGCTGTAGTTCCGGAGTCTATAACATACATACATACATACATACATACATACGTACATACATACATACATCCTATTTTATATATAAGATTATTGCCTACTGAAGAATTTACCTAATTCGAATATTGCTAAAATTTTGAAAAAAAGAGTATTGAAAAACGGTTTTCAAACATTTTCTTGTGCGGTGTTCGTTGGCATTTCAAAATTAGCGGTTAAATTAGCATAAAAAAGTGTTGAAAGGGTGTAAGGTTCTAAGCAAATTAATCAAAAAAGCTTTAAAAAAAAGCATTTTATTTTATTTTACTTTATTTTATTTTACTTTATTTTATTTTACTTTACTTTTTTTCTTTTGTTTGCCAACTGCAGAATCGTTTACTCCTTCGAACCGCATGAAAAAGTTGATTTTGCTAAGAACGGGATTTAGCAGGTATTTTACGCAAGCTTGGAGTATAGTAAAGGCGAAATTAAACCTGTGCTACTTCACTTTAGTTTTATTGAGAATTTATAAAAAAACTTATTAACTACATGACTACCACATTTTTTTCTATTTTGAATTTTTACTTACATTATGATATTTTTATATTTTCTCCACACAATTAGTCGGTTATTTGTTAAAAATATTCACTTATATTCACTTGACACAGTTTATTTATTCGAAATTGACACAATTTGTAATTTATTTATTTCAAATATATTCACTCAAAAATATAATGGAAATTGAATATCTGAATTTTTAAACGTTTTTCTTGGAAATGACACCAAATTTTTTGTCATTTTTATTTAATTTTGACACTAAATTCTTTTTGACTAATTGTGTCAGGATGAATGGAAATTCAAAAGTTGATTTGATACCATATTGTAGTTAAATTTTAGGGTTTTAGGGCAATCACATTCTCACCGATAACTAATTTAACGATAAATTTATCGAAATATATCGAAGTGAAAATGAAACCCGGGACCATCCCCATTCGTTTGATACCCATATTGTAGGGTAATATTAAGGTTTTTTGGCAATCGAATTTTGACCGATAACTTAGTTATCGATCAATTTATCGAAATATATCGAAGCCAAAATGAAACCTGGGGCCCTCCCCTTTCGTTTGATACCCATATTATAGGGTAATGTTAATTTTTTTGGGCAATCACCGATAACTCAGTTATCGATAAATTTATCGAAATATATCGACGTCCAAATGTAACCTGGAGCTATCCCCTTTCGTTTGATACCCATATTGTAGGGCAATTTTAAGGTTTTTGTGCAATAACATTTTCACCGATACCTCAGTTATCGATAAATTTATCGAAATATATCGAAATATATCGAAGCCAAAATGAAACCTTGGGCCCTCCCCTTTCGTTTGATACCCATAATGTTAAGTTTTTTGGGCAATCACCGATAACTCAGTTATCGATAAATTTATCGAAATATATCGAAGTCCAAATGTAACCTGGAGCTATCCCCTTTCGTTTCATACCCATATTGTAGGGCAATTTTAAGGTTTTTGTGCAATAACATTTTCACCGATAACTCAGTTATCGATACATTTATCGCAACCTATCGAAGTCCAAATGTAACCTGGAGCTATCCCCTTTCGTTTGATACCCATATTGTAGGGCAATTTTAAGGTTTTGGTACAATAACATTTTCACCGATAACTCAGTTATCGATAAATTTATCGAAATATATCGAAGCCCAAATGAAGCCTGGGGCCATCCCCTTTCGTTTGATGCCCATATTGTAGGGTGATATTAAGGTTTTCGGGCAATCGAATTTTGACCGATAACTTAGTTATCGATCAATTTATCGAAATATATCGAAGCTAGAATGAAACCTGTGGCCTTCCCCTTTCGTTTGATACCCATATTGTACGATATTTCTATACCTATATGCGAAATATCATAAGTATAGGTTCAATATACTTAGAGTTATATGGAATAAAAAAAATTTCGAAAAGAAACGGTTCCTAGCAGGGTCGGAAACCCCAAAATTAAAAAAAAAATAGCCTATAGCACCTTTCACACTATAACCTGTAGGCGTGCCAAATTTCAACAAAATTAGTCCAGCCATTCTCACGTTTTTAGGGAACAAAAGCAAACGTCTGGACATCCAAACATCCAAACATCCAAACATCGCTACATTCACATTTATAATATTAGTAGGAAGTAGGATTATTGCCTACTGAATAATTTACCAAATTCGAATATTTTGAAAAAAGAGTATTAAAAACCGGTTTTCAAAAATTTTCTTTTGCGGTATTCGTTGGTAACGTTAGGGGCCTTTCAAGAATTCAATTTTGACAAATTGTGCCAGGATGAATGCAAATTCAAATGTTGATTTGATACCATATTGTAGGGTAATATTAAGGATTTTCTGCAATCGCATTTTTACCGATAACTCAGTTATAGATGAATTTATCGAAATATGTCGAAGTACAAATGAAACCTGGGGCCTTCCCCTTTCGTTTGATACTCATATTGCAGGGCAAGTTTAAGGGTTTTGGGCAATCACATTTTCACCGATAACACATCATCAATAAATTTATCGAAACCTATCGAAGTCCAAATGAAACCTGCGGCCTTCTCCTTTCGTTTTATACCCATATTATAGGGTAATGTTAAGTTTTTTGGGCAATCACCGATAACTCAGTTATCGATAAATTTATCGAAATATATCGAAGTCCAAATGAAACCTGGAGCTATCCCCTTTCGTTTGATACCCATATTATAGAGTAATCTTAAGGTTTTTGCGCAATAACATTTTTACCGATAGCTCAGTGCGATAAATTTATCGAAACCTGTCGCAGTCCAAATGAAACCTGCGGCCTGCTCCTCTCGTTTTATACCCATATTATAGGGAAATGTTAAGTTTTTTGGGCAATCACCGACAACTCAGTCATCGATAAATTTATCGAAACCTGTCGAAGTCCAAATGAAACCTGCGGCCTGCTCCTCTCGTTTTATACCCATATTATAGGGCAATGTTAAGTTTTTTTGGCAATCACCGATAACTCAGTTATCGATAAATTTATCGAAATATATCGAAGTCCAAATGAAACCTGGAGCTATCCCCTTTCGTTTGATACCCATATTATAGAGTAATCTTAAGGTTTTTGCGCAATAACATTTTTACCGATAGCTCAGTGCGATAAATTTATCGAAACCTATCGAAGTCCAAATGAAACCTGCGGCCTTCTCCTTTCGTTTTATACCCATATTATAGGGTAATGTTAAGTTTTTTGGGCAATCACCGATAACTCAGTTATCGATAAATTTATCGAAATATATCGAAGTCCAAATGAAACCTGGAGCTATCCCCTTTCGTTTGATACCCATATTATAGAGTAATCTTAAGGTTTTTGCGCAATAACATTTTTACCGATAGCTCAGTGCGATAAATTTATCGAAACCTATCGAAGTCCAAATGAAACCTGCGGCCTTCTCCTTTCGTTTTATACCCATATTATAGGGTAATGTTAAGTTTTTTGGGCAATCACCGATAACTCAGTTATCGATAAATTTATCGAAATATATCGAGGTCCGAATGAAACCTGGAGCTATCCCCTTTCGTTTGATACCCATATTGTAATGTAATATAGAGGTTTTCGGGCAATCGCATTTTGACCGATAACTCTGTTATCGGTCAATTTATCGAAATATATCGAAGTACAAATGAAACCTGGGGCCTTCCCCTTTCGTGTTATACCCATATTGTATGTCAAGTTTAAGGTTTTTTGGGCAATCACATTTTCACCGATAACTCATCATCGATAAATTTATCGAAACCTATCGAAGTCCAAATGAAACCTGCGGCCTTCTCCTCTCGTTTTATACCCATATTATAGGGCAATGTTAAGTTTTTTTGGCAATCACCGATAACTCAGTTATCGATAAATTTATCGAAATATATCGAAGTCCAAATGAAACCTGGAGCTATCCCCTTTCGTTTGATACCCATATTTTAGGGTAATTTTAAGGTTTTTGCGCAATAACATTTTCACCGACAGCTCAGTTATCGATAAATTTATCGAAACCTGTCGAAGTCCAAATGAAACCTGCGGCCTGCTCCTCTCGTTTTATACCCATATTATAGGGCAATGTTAAGTTTTTTGGGCAATCACCGATAACTCATTCATCGATAAATTTATCGAAACCTGTCGAAGTCCAAATGAAACCTGGGACCATCCCCTTTCGTTGGATACCCATATTGTACGATCTTTCTATACCTATATGCGAAATATCATAAGTATAGGTTCAATATACTTAGAGTTATATGGAATAAAAAAATTTCGAAAAGTAACGGTCCCTAGCAGGGTCGGAATCCCCAAAATTAAAAAAAAAATAGCCTATAGTTCCTTCCAGACTATAACCTGTAGGCGTGCCAAATTTCAACAAAATCCGTCTAGCCATTTTCACGTTTTTAGGGAACAAAAGCAAACGTCTGGACATCCAAACATCCAAACATCGCTACATTCACATTTCTAATATTAGTAAGATTATTGCCTACTGAAGAATTTGCCAAATTCGAATATTTTGAAAATTTTGGAAAAGAATATTGAAAACTGGTTTTTAAAAATGTTCTTTTGAGGTATTCGTTGGTAACGTTAGGGGCCCTTTCAAGAATTCAATTTTGACAAATTGTGCCAGGATGAATGCAAATTCAAATGTTGATTTGATACCATATTTTAGGGTAATATTAAGGTTTTTCTGCAATCACATTTTCACCGATAACACATCATCGATAAATTTATCGAAACCTATCGAAGTCCAAATGAAACCTGCGGCCTTCTCCTCTCGTTTTATACCCATATTATAGGGCAATGTTAAGTTTTTTGGGCAATCACCGATAACTCAGTTATCGATAAATTTATCGAAATATATCGAAGTCCAAATGAAACCTGGAGCTATCCCCTTTCGTCTGATACCCATATTGTAGGGTAATTTTAAGGTTTTTGCGCAATAACATTTTTACCGATAGCTCAGTGCGATAAATTTATCGAAACCTGTCGCAGTCCAAATGAAACCTGCGGCCTGCTCCTCTCGTTTTATACCCATATTATAGGGAAATGTTAAGTTTTTTGGGCAATCACCGACAACTCAGTCATCGATAAATTTATCGAAACCTGTCGAAGTCCAAATGAAACCTGCGGCCTGCTCCTCTCGTTTTATACCCATATTATAGGGCAATGTTAAGTTTTTTGGGCAATCACCGATAACTCAGTCATCGATAAATTTATCGAAACCTGTCGAAGTCCAAATGAAACCTGGGACCATCCCCTTTCGTTGGATACCCATATTGTACGATCTTTCTATACCTATATGCGAAATATCATAAGTATAGGTTCAATATACTTAGAGTTATATGGAATAAAAAAATTTCGAAAAGTAACGGTCCCTAGCAGGGTCGGAACCCCCAAAATTAAAAAAAAAATAGCCTATAGTTCCTTCCAGACTATAACCTGTAGGCGTGCCAAATTTCAACAAAATCCGTCTAGCCATTTTCACGTTTTTAGGGAACAAAAGCAAACGTCTGGACATCCAAACATCCAAACATCGCTACATTCACATTTCTAATATTAGTAAGATTATTGCCTACTGAAGAATTTGCCAAATTCGAATATTTTGAAAATTTTGGAAAAGAATATTGAAAACTGGTTTTTAAAAATGTTCTTTTGAGGTATTCGTTGGTAACGTTAGGGGCCCTTTCAAGAATTCAATTTTGACAAATTGTGCCAGGATGAATGCAAATTCAAATGTTGATTTGATACCATATTTTAGGGTAATATTAAGGTTTTTCTGCAATCACATTTTCACCGATACCACATCATCGATAAATTTATCGAAACCTATCGAAGTCCAAATGAAACCTGCGGCCTTCTCCTCTCGTTTTATACCCATATTATAGGGAAATGTTAAGTTTTTTGGGCAATCACCGACAACTCAGTCATCGATAAATTTATCGAAACCTGTCGCAGTCCAAATGAAACCTGCGGCCTGCTCCTCTCGTTTTATACCCATATTATAGGGAAATGTTAAGTTTTTTGGGCAATCACCGACAACTCAGTCATCGATAAATTTATCGAAACCTGTCGCAGTCCAAATGAAACCTGCGTTTTATACCCATATTATAGGGAAATGTTAAGTTTTTTGGGCAATCACCGATAACTCAGTTATCGATAAATTTATCGAAATATATCGAAGTCCAAATGAAACCTGGAGCTATCCCCTTTCGTCTGATACCCATATTGTAGGGTAATTTTAAGGTTTTTGCGCAATAACATTTTTACCGATAGCTCAGTGCGATAAATTTATCGAAACCTGTCGCAGTCCAAATGAAACCTGCGGCCTGCTCCTCTCGTTTTATACCCATATTATAGGGAAATGTTAAGTTTTTTGGGCAATCACCGACAACTCAGTCATCGATAAATTTATCGAAACCTGTCGCAGTCCAAATGAAACCTGCGGCCTGCTCCTCTCGTTTTATACCCATATTATAGGGAAATGTTAAGTTTTTTGGGCAATCACCGACAACTCAGTCATCGATAAATTTATCGAAACCTGTCGAAGTCCAAATGAAATCTGGGACCATCCCCTTTCGTTTGATACCCATATTGTATGATCTTTCTATACCTATATGCGAAATATCATAAGTATAGGTTCAATATACTTAGAGTTATATGGAATAAAAAAATTTCGAAAAGTAACGGTCCCTAGCAGGGTCGGAACCCCCAAAATAAAAAAAAAAAATAGCCTATAGCTCCTTCCAGACTATAACCTGTAGGCGTGCCAAATTTCAACAAAATCCGTCTAGCCATTTTCACGTTTTTAGGGAACAAAAGCAAACGTCTGGACATCCAAACATCCAAACATCGCTACATTTACATTTCTAATATTAGTAAGATTATTGCCTACTGAAGAATTTGCCAAATTCGAATATATTGAAAATTTTGGAAAAGAATATTGAAAACTGGTTTTTAAAAATGTTCTTTTGAGGTATTCGTTGGTAACGTTAGGGGCCCTTTCAAGAATTCAATTTTGACAAATTGTGCCAGGATGAATGCAAATTCAAATGTTGATTTGAACCCATATTTTAAGGTAATATTAAGGTTTTTCTGCAATCGCATTTTTACCGATAACTCGGTTATAGATAAATTTATCAAAATATATCGAAGTCCAAATGAAACCTGCGGCCTTCTCCTCTCGTTTTATACCCATATTATAGGGCAATGTTAAGTTTTTTGGGCAATCACCGATAACTCAGTTATCGATAAATTTATCGAAATATATCGAAGTCCAAATGAAACCTGGGACCATCCCCTTTCGTTTGATACCCATATTTTAGGGTAATTTTAAGGTTTTTGCGCAATAACATTTTCACCGACAGCTCAGTTATCGATAAATTTATCGAAACCTGTCGAAGTCCAAATGAAACCTGCGGCCTGCTCCTCTCGTTTTATACCCATATTATAGGGCAATGTTAAGTTTTTTGGGCAATCACCGATAACTCAGTCATCGATAAATTTATCGAAACCTGTCGAAGTCCAAATGAAACCTGGGACCATCCCCTTTCGTTGGATACCCATATTGTACGATATTTCTATACCTATATGCGAAATATCATAAGTATAGGTTCAATATACTTAGAGTTATATGGAATAAAAAAATTTCGAAAAGTAACGGTCCCTAGCAGGGTCGGAACCCCCAAAATTAAAAAAAAAATAGCCTATAGCTCCTTCCAGACTATAACCTGTAGGCGTGCCAAATTTCAACAAAATCCGTCTAGCCATTTTCACGTTTTTAGGGAACAAAAGCAAACGTCTGGACATCCAAACATCCAAACATCGCTACATTCACATTTCTAATATTAGTAAGATTATTGCCTACTGAAGAATTTGCCAAATTCGAATATTTTGAAAATTTTGGAAAAGAATATTGAAAACTGGTTTTTAAAAATGTTCTTTTGAGGTATTCGTTGGTAACGTTAGGGGCCCTTTCAAGAATTCAATTTTGACAAATTGTGCCAGGATGAATGCAAATTCAAATGTTGATTTGAACCCATATTTTAAGGTAATATTAAGGTTTTTCTGCAATCGCATTTTTACCGATAACTCGGTTATAGATAAATTTATCAAAATATATCGAAGTCCAAATGAAACCTGCGGCCTTCTCCTCTCGTTTTATACCCATATTATAGGGCAATGTTAAGTTTTTTGGGCAATCACCGATAACTCAGTTATCGATAAATTTATCGAAATATATCGAAGTCCAAATGAAACCTGGAGCTATCCCCTTTCGTCTGATACCCATAGAAGAAACAATTATTTTTGCTGTATCCCTTGATGAGCGGTTAAATAATTGTGTTATATATTTTGAGAATGCCTTAAAAATTTGACAATAGGGTTAAAAAAAATCTGTATAACTTCCAAAGTATAGGTAAGGTTAGATTAGGTAAGGTGGCCGCTATTCCACTAGGGAACAGCACACTTAGACACTTAAACGGCCCGTTGTGATGACACTGTCTTAACGGTGACATTAACCTAAAGCTGCTTGGCAAATCGCTGCGTAGCGACAATATAGCTCCGGATTTGGCACACATCGATCCTCGACACGTCCTCCGGAGACCTGTAGGGTAATTTTAAGGTTTTTGCGTAATAACATTTTTACCGATAGCTCAGTCCGATAAATTTATCGAAACCTGTCGAAGTCCAAATGAAACCTGCGGCCTTCTCCTCTCGTTTTATACCCATATTATAGGGCAATGTTAAGTTTTTTGGGGCAATCACCGATAACTCAGTTATCGATAAATTTATCGAAATATATCGAAGTCCAAATGAAACCTGGAGCTATCCCCTTTCGTTTGATACCCATATTGTAGGGTAATTTTAAGGTTTTTGCGCAATAAAATTTTCACCGATAGCTCAGTTATCGATAAATTTATCGAAACCTGTCGCAGTCCAAATGAAACCTGCGGCCTGCTCCTCTCGTTTTATACCCATATTATAGGGAAATGTTAAGTTTTTTGGGCAATCACCGACAACTCAGTCATCGATAAATTTATCGAAACCTGTCGAAGTCCAAATGAAACCTGGGACCATCCCCTTTCGTTTGATACCCATATTGTATGATCTTTCTATACCTATATGCGAAATATCATAAGTATAGGTTCAATATACTTAGAGTAATATGGAATAAAAAAATTTCGAAAAGTAACGGTCCCTAGAAGGGTCGGAACCCCCAAAATTAAAAAAAAAATAGCCTATAGCTCCTTCCAGACTATAACCTGTAGGCGTGCCAAATTTCACCAAAATCCGTCTAGCCCTTTTGACGTTTTTAGGGAACAAAAGCAAACGTCTGGACATCCAAATTCGAATATATTGAAAATTTTGGAAAAGAATATTGAAAACTGGTTTTTAAAAATGTTCTTTTGAGGTATTCGTTGGTAACGTTAGGGGCCCTTTCAAGAATTCAATTTTGACAAATTGTGCCAGGATGAATGCAAATTAAAATGTTGAAAATGAGAAACTGTGAAGCTGAACGGACGTGTTTGTTTTTTGCTCCGTAGTTTTTTCGGCTCTTTTAAGTTATTTATCGCTATTGCTTAATTATTCGTACATAATTTGCTGCATTATAACAGTGACTTTTTGGATTTTTAATCCTAATCGCTTTATTTTACTCTAATGAGCATGAAATAATAGCAAAAACAAAAATAAAATAAATAAATTACATCTAATAATGCCGTGTGATTGTGGACAGAAGGTTGAGCGAGGCCAACAGAAGGTGGTATGTTCGAAGTGCAACGACCTTTTTCATCTTGAGTGTGCTAACTTGTCATCGGCTGCTCTCGATTCTCACATCTCTTCAAATCAGTCATATTTCTGTAAAACCTGTTCTGCTGATAGTGTCAACTTAAGTATGAGTAGTAGGGAACAACAAACATCTGAGATCTCTGCGCTACGCTCTGATTATGCGGATATACTTAATGAATTGAAAGCTTTGCAAGATGAGAACTCAAAAATGTCACTAAAATTTGATTCTCTTTGTGATGAAATTCGCTCTCTACGCTCAACTATCGATGATAAGAATGCTAAAATTTCCTCGTTGACTTCGGAAACCAAAACAAATAACACCAATGTTTCAAAGAGCAACAAACACAATGTAGTGTCTGCTAATAACAAGAAAACGACGGGAAACAAAAGCAAGGTGAATGTGAATGCTGACAAAGCAGTCTCTAAAAAGCAAAATACTGGTGCAATACCAAAGCATCCAGTCTCTCCAAGCGAATTAAACAATAAAAAGACAAGTGAAGTAAATAATAAAAAGACTTCGGCTATTTCTCAAAGTGAAGAGAGACGTGGAGTTTTGCAATCGACGTCTGCGTCGTCGCCGACGCTGGATGATTCTGCCGCTGCGCCTTCTAATGCAATAGGCTCCGATCGTGCTGTTGATGCAGATGCTGATAAACTCGCGTTTGCTGACGTTGCTGCCCCTGGTGAAAATATTTCTGGTAGTCATAATAATAAAAACTTTAAAAAAGCGCCCACACTTTTTGTTGGGAGTAATACAAATGCTAGTCTTGATTTAGCTGTTAAATTAAAATGGTTACATTTGTCATCATTTAAGCCGACAGTAAACACCTGTGACATTGTCGACTATATCTCAAAAAACGCTTTAATTTCTCCATCGCTAATTCATTGTCACAAACTAGTTAAAAAAGACATTGATCCTACTTCGTTATCTAAATGTAACTTTAAATTAGGCGCTTCGCCTTCAATTTATAATAAGTTGCTTGACCCTTCGCTTTGTCCTTCGGATGTTAAAATTAAGGCTTTCCGTTTTTTTCAAAAGGCAAGGCTCAAAACTCACAACCAATAAATAATAATATTAATTGTACTGTTAATAGTAGTCTAAGTATTTATTTCCAAAACATTTCGGGCATGAGGACTAAAGCTAAAGATGTATTTTTAGCGACCTCTCGCTGTGATTATGATGTGTATGTCATTGTTGAGACTTGGCTAAATACCGACTTCTATGATTCTGAGTTTTTTGATCAAAACTTGTTTCACACCTATCGTAAAGACAGAGATCCTTTAAAAACGGGATGTATTAGAGGAGGTGGGGTGTTGATTGCGGTGAGAAATTCTTTGCTCTCTTCCATTATTCCTCTCGCCAATAGTGATTCTTTACTGGACCAACTATGTGTCTGTATTTCAGAATCATCTCGAAAGCTATTTATCTGCGTTTCATATATTCCACCGGGCAGTAGTGATTCCCTATACAGTGACCATGCCAATAACATCTTTGAAATATATGAAAACAATGTTGATAGCAATTTTTGTGTATTAGGCGATTTTAACCTAAATAAGGTTGTTTGGTCAAATCTCCTAAATGATAATCTCTTAACTCCGACTAACGTGAATTGCGCTCATGAGATAGTTTTCTTAGATACTCTCTTTAGTGTCAATTTCATTCAGATAAATAATTTTGTGAACGCGCTTAATAATATTCTGGACTTAATCTTTGTTGATGAGAATCTAATTACCCATCTGACTGAGTGTAATTTTCCACTTTGTAGGTCGGATATGCATCACGTTCCATTATCATTGTCCATAGAGTTTTTGGAACTAGTTCCTATAAAAATCAAGGATCAGGTTGTTCGTTCCTTTAATTTTAAAGATGCAAACTTTGACCTTCTGAACTCTGCCATATCCGAAACTGACTGGAAAAATATTTTCTCCGCGAAAAATGTAACTGAATGTTTCGATGTCTTCCTTCAAAAGCTGTTTGAAATATTCAGTAGTAATCTTTCTTTTATTCCGGTAAAAACACATAAACTACCATGGTACAACACTAAGCTTAAAGCGCTAAAAAACAAAAGGAACAAATTTTTTAAATTATACAAAGCTACTAGTGATGTCTCTTTCAAGAATCAATATATATATTATATGAATCAGTTTAACGTACTCGATAAGTTCCTATATAATAAATATATCTCTCGCTTTGAGGATGAATTGAAATCGAATCCCAAATCTTTCTGGAATTTCGTTCGTTCGAAAAAAGGTTGCTCCAATATTCCGACATGTGTTAAACTTAATGGTGTCTGTTCTGAGAATCTGACAGATTCCGTAAATCTTTTCGCCGATTATTTTAAATCCAATTTTGTTGTTGATGTAGATAATACCTATAACACGTTCGGTACTGATGAACCTCAACCTTTAGACTTTGGGTCGTTATCTGTTTCGGAAACTGATATCCTAAACGGTATATCCTCCCTAAAATCCTCACTCAAAAGTGATATTGATGGATTGTCTTCTTTCGTATTTAAAAAGTGTAGTATTTCTCTTTGTGTGCCGTTGTGCCATATTTTTAACATTTCCTTATCCTCTGGAGTTTTTATCGATCGTTGGAAGTTGGCGTCAGTCACCCCAATCTTCAAATCGGGCATTAAAAACGAAGTTAAAAACTACAGACCGATATCTAAATTGTCGACATGCTCCAAACTTTTTGAAAAATTCGTCAATGAGAAGCTATCTTTTGCTATCAAAAGAATTATTGATCCATGCCAGCATGGTTTCGTTCCAGGGCGATCAACCGTTACAAATCTGGCAGTTTTTTCTCAGTTCTGTATATCTGCGTTCAAAGACGGATGTCAAGTTGACACGATATATACAGATTTCTCTAAGGCATTTGACACAGTTTCGCACAAAATCCTTCTATGGAAACTTGAAAGTATTGGCTTCCATTCAGTTTTTCTGACATGGCTGAAATCATATTTGTCAAATAGAATTTCGTTTGTCGAAATTGAAAAGACCAAGTCTTATAACTTTTTAGCGACTTCGGGTGTCCCGCAAGGCAGTATTCTCGGTCCAATCTTGTTCATTCTTTTTATTAATGATATTGGTACATGTTTGAGACACTCTAATTATTTAATTTATGCAGATGACCTAAAACTTTTTAGTAGGATCACTTGTATTTCGGATGCATTGCGTCTGCAGGATGATTTGAATTCAATTAATGCCTGGGCGTCTCGAAATAACTTACATCTCAACATTAGTAAATGCTGTCAAATAACATTTTCTAAGTCAATGAACTTGCTTTCATCTACTTATGCGATTTCAAATTCAGCTCTTGTTTCTGTTGAAGAGTTTCGTGATCTTGGCGTAATTTTTGACTCATCATTTACTTTCGCCAATCATGTGGATTTTCTTCTCCCGAAAGCTTATGCTAACTTGGCGTTTCTGCGACGATATGCGAAAGACTTTAAAGATCCTTATACCAGAAAAATTTTATATAATGCATTAGTGCGTTCGAAATTAGAGTATGCATCAGTTATTTGGAATCCAATCTATCCCTCACACTCTCCAAGAATCGAAAGAGTCCAACATAAATTCATACGTTTCGCTCTTTTACCTCTTAATTTTGACATTCCTCTGCCACTTTACGAGGCGAGGTGCATGCTTATCAATGTTCTGCCACTAGAAATCCGGCGCTCTGTTCAACATATAATGTTCATTTATGATCTTATTTCGGGTACCATTGATTGTGCTGATCTGCTTAGGCAGTTAACTTTCAATGTCCCTAAAAGAGCTCTTCGCGTTCATTCTTTCTTCCGGTTTGAAGTTCTGCGAACAAACTATCTACGCTTTGCCCCTCTTGTAAGAGGACTAGAGGAATTCAATCGGATTTCACGAAGTCTCGATCTTGATTTTGTTATGCCCAGATCTCTGTTCAAGACACGCATTGAGTCTTTCTACCTAGCAAACTAAGTTAATTTCGTTTGTTAAATTAGTATTAAGTATTTTTGTAAATCTAGTCAGTAAGGTTTGTTACCATTGACTTAATAAAGAATGAATATGATTTGAACCCACATTTTAGGGTAATATTAATGTTTTTCTGCAATCGCATTTTTACCGATAACTCAGTTATAGATAAATTTATCGAAATATGTCGAAGTACAAATGAAACCTTAGGCCTTCCCCTTTCGTTTGATACTCATATTGTAGGGCAAGTTTAAGGTTTTTGGGCAATCACATTTTCACCGATAACTCAGTTATCGATAAATTTATCGAAATATATCGAAGTCCAAATGAAACCTGGAGCTATCCCCTTTCGTTTGATACCCATATTGTAGGGTAATTTTAAGGTGTTTGCGCAATAACATTTTCACCGTTAACTCAGTTATCGATAAATTTATCGAAACCTGTCGAAGTGCAAATGAAACCTGGAGCCATCTCCTTTCGTTTGATACCCATATTGTAGGGCAGGTTTGAGGTTTTTGGGAAATCATATTTTCACCGATAACTCAATCATCGACACATTTGTCGAAACCTGCCGAAGTCCAAATGAAACCTGGGGCCATCCCCATTCGTTTGATACCCATATTGTATGACAAGTTTAAAGTTTTTGGGCCATCACATTTTCACCGATAGCTCAGTTATCGATAAATTTATCGAAATATATCGAAGTCCAAATGAAACCTGGAGCTATCCCCTTTCGTTTGATACCCATATTGTATGACAAGTTTAAAGTTTTTGGGCCATCACATTTTCACCGATAGCTCAGTTATCGATAAATTTATCGAAATATATCGAAGTCCAAATGAAACCTGGAGCTATCCCCTTTCGTTTGATACCCATATTGTATGACAAGTTTAAAGTTTTTGGGCCATCACATTTTCACCGATAACTCAGTTATCGATAAATTTATCGAAATATATCGAAGTCCAAATGAAACCTGGAGCTATCCCCTTTCGTTTGATACCCATATTGAAGGGTAGTTTTAAGGTGTTTGCGCAATAACATTTTCACCGATAACTCAGTTATCGATAAATTTATCGAAACCTGTCGAAGTCCAAATGAAAGCTGGGGCCATCCCCTTTCGTTTGATACCCATATTGTATGGAGAGTTTAAAGTTTTTGGGAAATCATATTTTCACCGATAACTCAATCATCGACACATTTGTCGAAACCTGCCGAAGTCTAAATGAAACCTGGAGCCATCCCAAGTCGTTTGATACCCATATTGTATGGCAAGTTTAAAGTTTTTGGGCCATCACATTTTCACCGATAACTCTGTTATCGATAAATTTATCGAAATATATCGAAGTCCAAATGAAACCTGGAGCTATCCCCTTTCGTTTGATACCCATATTGTAGGGCAGGTTTGAGGTTTTTGGGAAATCATATTTTCACCGATAACTCAATCATCGACACATTTGTCGAAACCTGCCGAAGTCCAAATGAAACCTGGGGCCATCCCCATTCGTTTGATACGCATATTGTATGGCAAGTTTAAAGTTTTTGGGCAATAACATTTTCATCGATAACTCAGTTATCGATAAATTTATCGAAATATATCGAAGTCCAAATGAAACCTGTAGCTATCCCATTTCGTTTGATACCCATATTGTAGGGTAATTTTAAGGTGTTTGCGCAATAACTTTTCCACCGATAACTCAGTTATCGATAAATTTATCGAAACCTGTCGAAGTCCAAATGAAACCTGGGGCCATCCCCTTTCGTTTGATACCCATATTGCAAGGTAATTTTAAGGTTTTTGCGCAATAACATTTTCACCGATAGCTCAGTTATCGATAAATTTATCGAAACCTGTCGAGGTCCAAATGAAACCTGGGGCCATCCCCTTTCGTTTGATACCCATATTGCAGGGTAGTTTTAAGGTTTTTGCGCAATAACATTTTCACCGATAGCTCAGTTATCGATAAATTTATCGAAACCTTTCGCAGTCCAAATGAAACCTGCGGCCTGCTCCTCTCGTTTTATACCCATATTATAGGGAAATGTTTAGTTTTTTGGGCAATCACCGACAACTCAGTCATCGATAAATTTATCGAAACCTGTCAAGGTCCAAATGAAACCTGGGGCCATCCCCTTTCGTTTGATACCCAAATTGCAGGGTAGTTTTAAGGTTTTTGCGCAATAACATTTTCACCGATAGCTCAGTTATCGATAAATTTATCGAAACCTGTCGAAGTCCAAATGAAACCTGCGGCCTGCTCCTCTCGTTTTATACCCATATTATAGGGCAATGTTCAGTTTTTTGGGCAATCACCGATAACTCAGTCATCGATAAATTTATCGAAACCTGTCGAAGTCCAAATGAAACCTGGGACCATCCCCTTTCGTTGGATACCCATATTGTACGATCTTTCTATACCTATATGCGAAATATCATAAGTATAGGTTCAATATACTTAGAGTTATATGGAATAAAAAAATTTCGAAAAGTAACTGTCCCTAGCAGGGTCGGAACCCCCAAAATTAAAAAAAAAATAGCCTATAGCTCCTTCCAGACTATAACCTGTAGGCGTGCCAAATTTCAACAAAATCCGTCTAGCCATTGAGGTATTCGTTGGTAACGTTAGGGGCCCTTTCAAGAATTCAATTTTGACAAATAGTGCCAGGATGAATGCAAATTCAAATGTTGATTTGAACCCATATTTTAGGGTAATATTAAGGTTTTTCTGCAATCGCATTTTTACCGATAACTCAGTTATAGATAAATTTATCGAAATATGTCGAAGTACAAATGAAACCTTAGGCCTTACCCTTTCGTTTGATACTCATATTGTAGGGCAAGTTTAAGGTTTTTGGGCAATCACATTTTCGCCGATAACTCAGTTATCGATAAATTTATCGAAATATATCGAAGTCCAAATGAAACCTGGAGCTATCCCCTTTCGTTTGATACCCATATTGTAGGGTAATTTTAAGGTGTTTGCGCAATAACATTTTCACCGATAACTCAGTTATCGATAAATTTATCGAAACCTCTCGAAGTGCAAATGAAACCTGGAGCCATCTCCTTTCGTTTGATACCCATATTGTAGGGCAGGTTTGAGGTTTTTGGGAAATCATATTTTCACCGATAACTCAATCATCGACACATTTGTCGAAACCTGGCGAGGTCCAAATGAAACCTGGGGCCATCCCCATTCGTTTGATACCCATATTGTATGGCAAGTGTTATGTAGCTGGTAGTTTGTTGGGTGAGGAGTGGTGGCAAGCAGGTATGCTTGCATCCCAGGCTAGCTCGTCAGCGTGGGGGGGGGGGGGTACTTTCCACCACCTACAGCCACATGGACAAAAAGGGGTTCATACCTGCATGAATAAAAGTTAAAGGTAAGAGTAGTAAAAGGGCATAGGTGAGAAAAGTCAAAAGGGAGGAAAATCCGCAAAAAGGAGAAAATAATGAAAATAAAGGGGAGGCCTGTCCTGTCAGGTGGAGTCTTCCCACCCGCTTCCGTGCAACTTGCACGAAACCATGGGCACTGTGCTGACTCCTAATTACTTACAGTGCCCCCAAACCTGACTCATGTCAACCAGTCTGTCACTTAGTCATTTTCCTTAATACTCACCTTCACATATCCGTGCGCACGCAAGCGCAGCCCCCACACCAAAATTAAGTAATTAGCCCTGCATATTAGCAAACATGGAACCTTGTTTCAGTTATACATTATAATTTATTAAATAAAACAAGCTCCTGTTGAAATCCTAATTCTATATATATCAATCTATCTTAGCGTAAATCTCCAAATTCATTTAAATTAAAATTTCTTTATATCTCGATATCTATCTTATAACCTAACAAACAAAGGTAATAATAAAAGAAAGAACAAAAAAATGCGAATCAAAATTACAAAGTAGAAAGAAAACTTATTCACTAATTTTCTCAACCTTAAGCTAAATTTGATTAATCTAACCACCTTATATATATAGTTCAAAAAGGAGGAAAAAAAAAGATAATAAAAATTTATATATTAACTTAACTTCCTAATGTATATAATTCAAACCACAATATAACAAAAAAAGATATGATAAAAAAAAAAACAAAATAAAAAAAAGTGATAAAAAGTTAAATTCTAAGACTCCCTAATGTAGCGGTCATTGATCTTTTGATCAGCTGATCGCTGTCCCACTGACCCAGATTTCGATTTCAAGATCAAGTGTAGATATGTATGAAAATAAAAATGTAAAACCGAGAAAAAAATGTAAAGAAAAAAAGGGAATTGAGAAGGTTGTGTTTTTGTGTGCGTGAGATTGTGTGCCTAGGATAGTTATGTATGTACGTATATTCTTTCGTTTAATTTTTTTTAGTCGCTAATCCCTCTGGCTACCTTGGGAGTAGGGTGGGATGGCGCTCAATATGCGTACATACACACCGACATATATACGTATCATTAATTACTCACCAAGTCTCACTGCTCCAATGGCGCCACTGCAGAGTACCTGTGCTGAAAAAAAAAGAGTAAACTGCATACATATATATTAACTCCTAGCACTTGGTCATGCGCACAGTGACCACTCGCTCCCACTCAACCAGATCGATCGCTTATGATCTTGACTTTATCTAATTACAAATTTTAGTTCCCTATGCTGCGTGGATGGATGCGCATAGTATGCTAAGCCCTCCCGTACTTAAACTTAGAATACCCTAGGCAGAACCGAACGTTCGGGTATCCGGGTGGCGGATTCGAGTCCGGATGGGGTTGAGGTTAGCGGTCGGAAGTGTACAAATAATTTCAAAGGTAAAAAAAATTCAATTAAAATCATATGCAAAAGGCTGGGAGTAAAAAAGGTTGGAAGAACGTGGTTGGTGTTGTGATTGTGTGGGTGGCAGTGTACTAAATTATACAAAAAAACGAAAAACAGATATGAAAGCAGGAAACTGAAATGGCAAAAATTTTGTGGAGAGTTCAGAAGCGAAGACGAAATGACCAAATGAAATGAAAATACCTAACGTAGAAATAAACGAAAAGTTGGATAATTAAAAAAAAAAATCGGGATATGAAATTTAAGCAATGAAAGTTAAAAATAAAAATTTAGTTAGTTAAACAAAAACTCAAAAAAGTTGAAGTAAAAAATTCACTAAGAAAGGTTCCAAATACAATTGCTTAAAAAGAAAAAAAACTCCTAAAGAAGAAAATGACGTAAAATGAATGATGGCAAAGAAAGATTAAACATAAGTAAATCAAAAGCGGTCTCCAAAAGGAAAACTAAAAAAAAGTAAAAAATCATAAAAATCTAAGCAGCGAACAAAAAAAATTCAAAAACTTAGAATTTTAACACCGATTTTCACGAAACCCAAAAAGCCCCTAATGTCTAATGCCCTTTATATAGATAACTACGTTTTGTAATACTCTATATAACCCCCTGACTTATGGCTAAAAATGTAAGAAATAATAATTCAAGCAAAAAAAAACTTAGAATAACAATATAAAAATATATATATGGAAATTCAAATGATAATTTATATAACTTAGGTATACGACTGCTCCTTGGGTTTTGATCTTGACATGTAACATATAATGTATCTGGTGGATGTTGTGTTGTGGTGTTATGGTGTTATGGTGGTTATGTTGGTGATGTTGGTTTTTGCCGCTTGCTTGGTTGTTGTTGTTGCAGCTTTTGCTGGCACCCTTGCCGCCCAATGTTTTTTTTCCAACTCTTTACTGTGTTTGTTGCAGTGGTGTTCGTGTTGTGCAAGTTATCAGTGTCTCTGTGTTGTTTTTGTGGTGAATGTATGGATAGCTAGTGTTCAGTGTCTTTTTGTTGATTTTGTGGTGCATGTATCAGATGTGTAGCTTTGTACCATTAAATGTTTTAGGCACATTCCTAGGCGTTTTGCCGCGAAAAATCCGGTACCCTGGGGGTACTCCCGGTGTACAAAAAGGTTGCTGCTCGGGCCCGTTCCTGGCCGTGTAGAACTTCAATTTAATATAACGTTGCGCGAACCGTTTACTTTTTGGCGGTCTCTAGGCTTACTCGATTTAAAAATTCGCGCACTTCACTTTACAAACTTGTAAGTATACTTTGACACACTTATGGGCACAGTTTTAACGTAACTTTCTCCCGTTGACTACTTCGGCACCCTTTTATACCTTCCTCCGTGGTAAGAAAAGCTACCTTTTTGGGAAAGTTTCTATACGTGTATATAATCTGGGCATTCGTTTTTCCCGCAATCTCAAATACACACTCATACATTCACACAGCAATCCTATATCTTCCTTTCTTTCTTTCTTTCTAACATAGATAGAATGTTGCTAGGCGTTCAGCAACATTGCCTCTGTTACTGCCTCTGTTGTTAACAGCAAACATCAATGCTATCTACAGTAGCAGTAACATAAGCACTGTTGATGAAGCCCTACTGCACAATATCTATGTTAGATACTTAGTTAACATTGAGATATGTGGCCAGCGTTGTGAAAGGCTGTCGTTACAGGCTCGCAACCGCCGATGGTGCCTGCACTATGGAGCGTGTGCGTAAAAAAAGGTTTCAACGCAGCCTATCACTCATCGTCTCCTTGCGTCCAACGTGTGGCCTCGACCCACGACTCAATGCCGGGCCTAAGGTAACTACTTATAAACTAAATCACTGGGCTATTGCTACTTCTTAACTACTTATACTAAATCACTGGGGATGCAGATACTCTAAGTATCTATGAGATAGAAATAAAATATCACAGATAGAGGGTTAAAACTAAATCAATAAAATATCACAGTATTAGGTATTAGTCAAGTAAATAAATAAATAATAATAATTGCAAAAATAATCAAAAATAATAAATAAATTCATACGTCACTAAAAAAAAAATAAATAAAATAAATAAATAAATAACTAAAAAAATTGTTAATAATTACATGCGTCAATAAATAACAAACATATAACATACATAAACACTGATAGATACATTTATACATAAAAGCAAATATAACCACATTAAACATAAACATGAGGACTAACTCTACGAAAAACATGTATCTATTTTGCAAAAATATCTTTAGCGTGGTATACGCCGATCTTTTTCCCATTACTATCGCCAAGTTCATACATCGAGTTTCCTATGACATTTAGGACTATGCACTTTACTTGTTTTGGTGCTAACTTGGCGTTGTAATTGTCTATTTGGGAGCTTTGTTTAAAGTTTCGGCGGTATACCACTTGTCCTATTTGAAACTTAACATCTCTACTCCTAGTGTCATAAACTTTTCTACTTTTTTCATGGGCCAACTTCAGCTCCTTCATAATCTTGTTTCGTAAGAGTTGTAACTTGTCTTTCGTATCCACACTTCAACATCCATATCTTTTAATGCGCCTAACTTTCGGTATAGCTCATATGATGCAGCATGCTGTATCATAGGCATACCGAAAGTGGCATAGTACGGTGACATATTAATGGCCGAATGTACAACGCTGCGGAGGGCAAATGCGGCGTCAGTAATATATTTGTCCCAGTTTTTCTGGTTATCCTTTATAAAGGATCGGACAATCTGTAACACAGATCGGTTTACCCTCTCCGCAGCGTTACCCTGAGGCGAATAAAATGCCGTTTTTACGTGTTTTGTGCCGTACTTTTCTAAGAAATTTTTTAATGTTTCAGATACAAATTGTTTTCCATTGTCTGAGTGGACATATTCGGGCACGCCGAATATGTGGAAAACATCTCTTTCCAAAAACTTAATGACAGCAGCTGAAGTTGCCTTTCTCATGGGTACTAAGAATACAAATTTTGAAAAATGGTCTAAACACACAAAGACATACACATTACCATCACTACTACGAGGATAGGGACCCATAAAATCAATAAACAGACGTTGGAAAGGTCGTTCGGTGAGTTTTTGCTTTCCCATTAATGGTTGTCGAAATACATTTTGTGTTTTATTTATTTTGCAGGTTTCACAATCTTTTACATGTGCGCATACATCGGTCACCATGCCTGGCCAATAATACTTTTGACGTAGTCGGGATAGGGTTTTATGTATTCCTCCATGGCCAGCAGAAGGTGAGCCGTGAGACATTTCCACTAGCCCCGGTCGCAATTCCGACGGAACCCAAAGCTTGTAGGTCTGGTCCGCTAGAAGATCGTCCCCCCTGTCGAATTGCGTCCGATAGACATAGGTCGGGGAGCTTTTCTTGGTTTTCGGTCACCGTTTTTCGAAGTTCTTTGTACTCCTCCGACTCAAAATACGGTGACTCGAGGCATATGTCTATCGCCCGGTCGTTTGTCATTATTTCGTCCATGTGCATCCTTGAAAGTGTGTCGGGAACCACGTTCTGCGCACCTTTTCTGTGTTCAATATTGAAATCGTATGCTTGGAGTTTTAGGCTCCATCTTGCTAGCCGTCCTGACAAATCCTTTTGATTCATCAGCCATTTAAGGCTGGCATGATCGGTTATGATGGTGAACGGGGTTCCCTCCACATATGGGCGAAAACGCTTTACACTAACTATCGCTGCATAACATTCAAGTTCGGTGATGCTGTAGTTTTTCTGTGCTTTGTTTAGTTTTGCCGACACGTAGGCAATGGGTCTTTCGTTCTGGTCATCGTCTAATTGAAACAAAACCCCGCCCACTCCGTCAGTCGATGCGTCGCATTGAATATAAAAACGTCTGCTAAAGTCCGGGTGCGTAAGTACTGGCGCTGAAATCAAGCTCTGTTTGAGCTTCTCAAATGATTGCATGGCCTCGTCCGTCATCGTAAACTTCTTTATCGTGTCTTTCTTGAGGCAGTCGTGCAGCGGGGCTGCAATAGTCGCATAGTCCTGGATGAAACGTCGGTACCAGCCCGACATGCCCAGGAACCGTCGAAGTTGCTTCGGGGTTTTAGGCGCAGGAAAGTCCCTCACGGCTGCCACCTTATTGGCATCTGTCCTAATACAACCATCACCGACTACATACCCAAGATATCGCACCTCTTTGTAGCAAAACTTACTTTTTTCGACATTGATTGTCAACTTAGCCTCTCTAAGACACCGAGCGACCTTTTCCAATAAACACATATGGGACTGAAAATCTATCGAACAAACTAGCAAATCATCAAGATAGACAAAGACACACTCACGTAAAGCGGCCGGAATGACCTTGTCCATAAGACGACACATTCGTTGTGCTGCATTGCAAAAGGCATGACAGTGAATTGGTATAGGGGTCGGCCCGGGACAGTGAAGGCTGTCTTCTCACGTGATTTTGACTCGAGGGGAATCTGCCAGAAAGCGTCTTTTAGGTCAATCGCGGAGATGTACCTAGTGTTTTGTAGGCGGCTCAAGATTCCATCAATGTGGGGTAAGGGGTACGCATCCTTGATTGTACGTTCGTTGACTTTACGCTCGTCTAAACATAGCCTGTTTTTAGTGCCCTTGATCACCAGTGACACTGGTGAGTTCCAGCTACTGTTGGACTCCTCTATCACTCCCATACTCAGCATACGGTCCAGCTCTGCATATATCAATTTTTGAATTGCCGGTGAAATTGGGTAATGACGTTGCTTGACTGGCAGATTCTCATCAAGAACCTCGATGACATGCTCTTCCTTGTCCGTTCGACCTAACCCTAATACCGCGAAAGATGGGAATTGGGCTTTTACACGCTCCAACGTGTTACTCTCTTCCGTCGTTAAGACATATTGAACGGCGTCGAAAGACAGGTCACCTTCAGCGGGAACGAGTTCCGCCACACTGGCAACATTATTACGCACATTCACACCCTTACTCACAACACTCATCCAAACGCCTGCCAGAAATCGACACCTAAATAGACTTCTTGTTGTAAATCTGGGACTATTAAAAATTCCAAATCTTTAGTGACATTATCCCACAAAACAGGTAGCTTTATTACCCCCACCAATCAAGGCCTCTCTACCGCGCAGGAGTGCCGCTGAGCCTTTTCCTAAGCAGCAGGCACTCGCCCCTGAGTCCAGGAGAGCCAGGACCTCATGACCTCCTATCTGTGTTTTTGCGAAAAATCGATTGTCACCTTTGACCGTGACTATTGTTGCAACTATCTTGCTACGTATTCGTCTAAAATACTTCTTCTTCTCTCTCATTTTCTTAATTTTTTCAAAATTTTTCTTATTCTTCTTCTTTAAATCCATACTTTCGCAAAATATTCGCCGCCTCGCTTCATCGTATTCTAGTTTACGTTGGTGTAAGCTTTTTAGTTCCCTTTTCTCCTTATTTTCTATTGGCTTCACAACCTTAGCCTCATCTTCAACTCTTTTCAAAATTTTTAGTTCTGTGTGGCCGGGTTGTGAGCTTCCTGGCTGGAGCCCCCGGTTATCTCCGCCAGTTTGGGGTTTCCCTTATTGGGTTTGAAGACACAAAAGGACGAATTACTCCCACAGGCAAAACAAAACATAGCATGAAACGGGGACGAACATTTATTTGGCTTTTGTGCTTCTGCCGGGTTTTTCTCAAAGAAATCCACCGGCATGCCACACGAAAAGCACAACATCAAATGGAACGGGGACGCACAAAAGGAATTTATCGTTGACTTGGACACATTTGGACTAACAGATGGGGTTGGAACACTAGGATTTCCGGTAGTTTGGTGTTGGACTTGGGATTGGGATTGGGGTCTCCTATTAAATGCTTCTATTTTCACAGCATTTTCAAAACCTATTTCATTTACGGCCCTACTCCTACTCTTATTTTCCTTCATAAGTTTTTCGGCTCTCCCGCACTCAGCCTTGAGATCCGCCAGAGAGTCCATTTTTAGGGCGAAAGTCGAGCTGGCCAGGTACGGTTTGAGATTTCCCCTGATTATACCAACCAGCTCCTTCTCAGGGATTCGCGTCCGCAAGCGGAATGTCATATCATGGATCTCCCCGTAGAAGTCGTCGAAAGTTTCTCCGGGTTGCTGCTTCCGTTCCATTATTTCACGGATTATTTCATAGTCGGACTCGGCGGTCTTGAAGTGGCTCAGCAGCTCGGCTTTCAATTCGGGGTACCCAAAACTGGGATCGCCGGCATGATCCTCGAGAATCTGCCAATACCACTTCAAGGCACCGCCGGAAACCAGACAATGAAAGTCCGTGAAAAACTGGAAGTGGGTGATGTTGTGTTGTTCTCGCATTCTTTCAACCCGGAAGATGAAACTTTCGACGCTCATCCCTTTATTTTTTCCGTCAAATTTTATATGCCACTTCTCCAAGTCTAACTTCTTCCACCTTGGAGTGGCAGTCGGGTCTCTTGTGCCTTGTGTCCCCACTGAGGTCTGATTACACGATTGTCCACTGGCACGACCAGCAGTTCCGCCAGCTTGGCGTTCTGGAGTGGATGCTCCGGTTGGTTGCTTGCCCAGGGGATGCACGGTGGTCTCCATCTCTGTCATACGACCACTAAGGTTCCCAACGTTGGTTTTTATACTTCTTACTTCTGATGCGATCTGAGACACCAAGTCTTGCTGTTGCGCCATCATCGCCATCATTCGGCTCAGTTGCTCCACGTTCGACATCGAGTTGGCTGCCCCAGTCGCAGGCGGATTTCCAACGCTGGAACCTGGAACTGCATCTGGTGAACCCCCTGGTACAACATCGCCTCCCACAGCACCCACCTCCTCAGTGTCGGCCATTTGACACAAGAGATCGATTTTTTGAGAAAAATTTAAACTATTGTCTGTTTCGCTGAATGACACTCCGCTGGCAAACGTCACCCTATGACTTCGCTCGGGGTCGATGGTCGAAAATATCCGGGACGTACACCTGTCGAAGTAGGCACTCGGGACAAAGTCAACTGCTTCCGGAATCCCCGTGTCAATTTGGTTGAACACGGACCCAACTACCAAATTTTCGTGTTCTCTTCTTTCGTTCGCCCTCGACTGGCTACGTGTAACCGGCCTATTCGTGCTCAAAATCCCTAATCCACCTGGTACCCTATCCACCTTGTCTTTGGCAGACATTCACCAATCCCCAAAAAAAACCAATTATTGTATCAAAAGAATATACAAATGGAATATTAAATCAAGAAAGTATTTGTTTATGTAGTGCAGCCTAATGTATTCAACAATCGTCGATATAGAACTTAAAGAAAGGCAAGAAATATGGAGGAAAAATCGGCTGGGTTTCAAAAATTTTAAATTCCGAATAAAGATTATAAAAAGAACTTAAAAGCAACAAAAATAAAAAATATGACTGCTATATCAGTAAGAAGAAATAAAAAAACAGAAAAATTCAAATTCCGAAAAAAATTTATAAAAAGATATTAAAATAAAAATATAAAAATTCAAACTCACAAAAAAAATTTATGAAAAGTATTAAAAGATATAAAAGCAAAAATATGACTGATATACCGGTAAAACAATTAAAACGGAAAAATTCAAATTCACAATGTATGTGTGTGTATTTTTATATATGTATATATAACCAAATCTCTGTATTCAAAGAATATATAATGTGGTAATAAGAGGTGTAGGTATAATTATAAATTCAGATATTTATTATCTTAAAAATAGTAATGTGATAAGCATGTAGATATGTGTGTTTAAGTATAGGTGTGTTGTAGATATATGTATAAACTACTAAGTTTAGTTTTCAGTCTAAATAACTGTTCTAAAACCCAACAAAAACTAGGCTAATTAATATTAACCGCAACCAATTGAAAAATTATATAAATATATTAAAATAGTATTAAAAGGTATGAAAGATATTTTTAAGATAACTCAACTTGTAAGTATAAACAAAACATCCGAAAATTGCTTAGTTTTGTTGATATAAATGAAATACGTTAGGAATAAAAATTCAAACTTCTGAAAAAATGTAATCAAGATTATAAGTATTGGTGTGTGTGGTGCTGGCTTGGCGAAGATTCTGTGAAGGTAATAGGTCCGTCTCTATTCATCGTCGTGTCCATTTTCAGTCCTCGTACTGTCCTTTAGGTGTGGCACTACACGCCCGGTGACGAATCACGAAGTGTGGATGCCACGATGAGAGTAGGGAGGTGCCACCTACAGCCACATGAACAAAAAGGGGTTCATACCTGCATGAATAAAAGTTAAAGGTAAGAGTAGTAAAAGGGCATAGGTGAGAAAAGTCAAAAGGGAGGAAAATCCGCAAAAAGGAGAAAATAATGAAAATAAAGGGGAGGCCTGTCCTGTCAGGTGGAGTCTTCCCACCCGCTTCCGTGCAACTTGCACGAAACCATGGGCACTGTGCTGACTCCTAATTACTTACAGTGCCCCCAAACCTGACTCAAGTCAACCACTCTGTCACTTAGTCATTTTCCTTAATACTCACCTTCACATATCCGTGCGCACGCAAGCGCAGCCCCCACACCAAAATTAAGTAATTAGCCCTGCATATTAGCAAACATGGAACCTTGTTTCAGTTATGCATTATAATTTATTAAATAAAACAAGCCCCTGTTGAAATCCTAATTCTATATATATCAATCAATCTTAGCGTAAATCTCCAAATTCATTTAAATTAAAATTTCTTTATATCTCGATATCTATCTTATAACCTAACAAACAAAGGTAATAATAAAAGAAAGAACAAAAAAATGCGAATCAAAATTACAAAGTAGAAAGAAAACTTATTCACTAATTTTCTCAACCTTAAGCTAAATTTGATTAATCTAACCACCTTATATATATAGTTCAAAAAGGAGGAAAAAAAAAGATAATAAAAATGTATATATTAACTTAACTTCCTAATGTATATAATTCAAACCACAATATAACAAAAAAAGATATGATAAAAAAAAAAAAAAATAAAAAAAAGTGATAAAAAGTTAAATTCTAAGACTCCCTAATGTAGCGGTCATTGATCTTTTGATCAGCTGATCGCTGTTCCACTGACCCAGATTCGATTTCAAGATCAAGTGTAGATATGTATGAAAATAAAAATGTAAAACCGAGAAAAAAATGTAAAGAAAAAAAGGGAATTGAGAAGGTTGTGTTTTTGTGTGCGTGAGATGGTGTGCCTAGGATAGTTATGTATTGTAAAGATTATATTTAGAAGATTAAGATATATGAAGTACCCTGTTAGTAAAAGCAACTCTGATGTGTTATACTAAATCACATTGAGCGCCCTGTGAAAAGCAACTCTGCGGCCGGATTTGACAGATGCCTTCTTTTCCGGTTCGAGAAGAAAACGAAGAGGACGCAAAATTAACCAACAAAAAGAAAATCTAGGAATTGCTGCGCAATCCTGCATTTAAAGAAAACACTAATAAAGAAGCCTTATAGCAGTCAGGTGTGGGGTGGATATTCCACCACCCTTTTGAACCAGAAAGATATAAAACGTCAAAAACGAATAAAGATATGCCTTTAACCCGTGGCTCAACAAAAATGGAGACTGCGGCTAATTCAAACAAGACACAACATGCTGCTGCCACCACATCGGTCTTGGTTACCACCGCCGCAAAACATACTTCGACCACCGCTCCAGTTACCACCGCACTTAGCACAATGTCTACCGCTGTAAAACAGGTGTCTACTGGGGCTATTAGTAAAATCGCTGTAACTAGCTCTGCCGCCCAAATTACCACCACCGCTGCCTCCAATAAAACTGCTGTCACCGCTGAACTGGCTACAATTGCACATTCTGCATCGACCATGACCACCTCCACTGCTGCCAAACAAGTCGTTACGACCGCCGCCACTGATAGAAATGCCGAATTTGCAACTACCACAACTATGTTGCCAAATATTGCACCTAGCACCGCTGCCAAACCAGTCGTTTCTGCTGTTTCCGAAGAATCCGCTGAACTAGTTGACGTTTCCAATAATTTTATCGCTGCTGCTGCTGTTGAACCCTCAGATACGGGTGCACATTCCATAGCTGGAACTGATTATTCTGCTGTGCCTATTATGGACACTTCATCCAATGTTATTGCCATGCCTGCTGTCCCAGTTAATTTGCGTGCGGATGCTTCTATTGTCTCTTACAATGAGATGGCACAAGCTGTTAGCTTACCTGATGGTGTAGGTCCGTCCTTTGTTTCCGGCGAGGCTGAGAAACTAGAGGAGCAAATTCGAGTATTGAAATTACGAAGCGAGATGATTGAACTTCAGAATAGGCTACAGTATTTGGAGGATGGGCACCAAGTATATGGAAGAAAGCATATAAACTTGGAGGAACTGGACGCAGCCGTTCCTAAGTTCAGTGGCGAGAACCACTACGATATTAATAGGTGGTTACTCCAATTCGAAGATTACATTGAAGCGAAAAATTATAACGACAAAAGCAAATGCTTAGCTCTACGACGATGTTTAACCGGAACTGCCAAAGAGTGCGTCTTCAATCGTGGCCTTGCCAACTATGACGGCCTGAAATCGGTGCTGCGCACCATGTTTAAACGCACGACCACTAGGCAAGAAGTATATCGCCAGCTACGGGCGCGTAAGCTGAAGAGTTCCGAGTCGTGCATCAGCTATGTAGTCGCTATGCAATCTATTGCATCCAAAGCTGATATAGATGAAGGCGAGCTGGTTGATATTATCATCGATGGTATCCCGGACACTAGTAACCAAATTGGCATGTTGTATGGTGCGAAAACTATAAATGAGCTTATCCGACTTATGGACCGCTATGAACAGCGACGATCAGGTGTTGCCACTAAACCTGTCGTTTCTACAGTCACACGCAATCTTCCAATAAAAAAAACCACCACTGCTGCTTCTGGTGATGTAACCGCTGTCCGATGCTACAACTGCTCACAATTTGGGCATTACCAAAGTAGTTGCCCAAAACCACAAAGGCCCCCGGGGTCATGCTTCATTTGCCACCAGATGGGGCACATCCATAACAATTGCCCGAAGAAACGGAATCGATCTGCTGTCGTTGGGGAAGTCTCAGAGGATATGCTGGACGATGAAGACTACATAAACTTTAAACAAGGGGTAAGTGTGGCCTTTTGCAAACCAAATCGAGTTAGACTCACACGCTTTATGAATATTTATTCTCTCTTCGATTCCGGTAGCCCAATTAGTTTGATTCGCAAATCATTAATCCCGCCTCATATAGAATTGTCATCTAAAATAACACCAACAAAGTTTATCGGTATTGGCAAACGAAGAATTTATTCAGTTGGCACAATCTTGTGTGCAATACGATTCCGAAATACAATAAAGTACATTCCAGTAATAATAGTTCCAGATAGTACAATGAACACGCCATTGATACTTGGTCAAGATTTCATGAAAGTTTCTAACATACATTTAATTAAAATTTATAAACAGACTGAAAATGAATTTGAAAACAGCTGTATTGAAAAAAAGAAAAATGAATTGTTAAATTTACGTTTTTGTTCTAAAAATAAAACTAATAAATGTTATACTACTTCTAAAGTAAAGCGTAGCGTTTCTGATTCGATGTTGGTTAAATCATTAAATGAAGACTGGAGTGAGAACGTATGTAATTATAAATATAGTCGAGATGCGGTTATTGAGAGTGGTCCTAATACGTCTTCGGTAAAAGATAATGAAGGGCATCCTGTAATAGGTGAAAGTTGTGATTGCCATAAAGAATACGTTGATGCATTACGCGAACTTAATGCCATTGATTTAGCACCCGAATCTGATATAGACTTAGGACCCGAGTTAGACAAACCAAAGCGAGAAGCGATAGTTTCAGTTGTACGTGATTCGTATATGTCGCCCCTAGTTACCGAAAGAAAACCCTATGATTATAAAATGGAGATCCGTTTAACCGATGATACTCCTTTTTACTGCCTCCCTAGACGATTATCGTTTCACCACAGAGCCGAAGTTGAAAATATTACGAATGATTTGTTGAATAGGAATATTATACGACCGAGTAACTCTCCGTATGCTTCCGCAATAGTTTTAGTAAAGAAGAAGAGTGGGGAAACGCGAATGTGTGTCGACTATAGGGCCCTTAACAAGAAAACTGTTCGTGACAATTTTCCGCTGCCCCTAATTGAGGATTGTATAGAATATATGTCTGGGAAAAGATGGTTTACCTTATTGGACTTAAAGGACGGGTTTAATCAACTCACTATGGATGAGGATTCCATCCCGCTGACTTCATTTGTGACTCCACATGGTCAGTTTGAGTACCTCCGAATGCCGTTCGGGTTGAAAAATGCCCCAGCCAACTTTCAAAGGTTTATTTATAATATATTTCGTGATTTGATAGACTCAAAGGAGATCATAGTGTACATTGACGATATTTTCATCGCTTCTGCGAATTTCGAATCTCATATCAGTACGGTAGGCAAGGTGCTTAGGAGAATATATGAGAGGAATTTAGAACTTAAACTTAAGAAATGTAAGTTTGGATACAATAAAATAGAATACTTAGGATACCTAGTCACTTCTTTAGGAATACAACCCTCTGACGCTCATGTACGCGCAATAACTAATTATCCGTTTCCGAAGAACCAAAAGGAGCTTCGCTCATGCATAGGCTTATTTTCATACTTTCGAAAATTTGTTCCGTCTTTCTCAAAAATTGCTAAACCACTGTTAGATCTGTTGCGCAAGGATGCGACATTTAATTTTACGGATGATTGTCTGAACGCTTTCAAAGAATTAAGGAATCGTTTAATTGAAGCCCCGGTGTTAGCCATATACAATTCTACGCGTGAAACAGAGTTGCATTGTGATGCTAGTAGTCATGGATTCGGATCTGTCCTTCTGCAAAAGCAGGACGATAAGAAATTTCATCCGACCGCCTATTTTTCAAAAACAACTTCTGCAGCCGAGTCCCAGTACCATAGTTTTGAACTAGAAACATTATCTATCATATATGCCCTCAGAAGATTTAGAATTTACCTAGAAGGAATACATTTCAAAATCGTAACGGATTGTAACTCACTCACGATGACCCTCAATAAAAAACAGGTTAACCCGAGAATAGCTCGATGGGCACTAGAGTTAGAGAATTTCAATTACACTATTCAGCATAGAAAGGGGGTGAACCTTACACATGCAGATGCATTAAGTCGTTACCCTCTGCCGGAAGACGAGGAAACTTGCGCCGGGGTCACTTCGGAAGATAAAGACTTGCTTGAAGTGGATTCGGGGAACACTATGTTTCCTGGGGAGGAATATATATGCCCGAGTCTAGTAGGAGGTAATATGGCAGGGGAATCAGTGGGTGAGCCTCCAAGCAATACCAAGTGCAATTTTGTCGCTGCCGTGGACCCCGACGATTTGGAATTTCAGATCCAAGCTACCCAAAGTAGGGACGCCGAGTTGAAAAGGTTGGCGGTAAAGCTAGAAAGTGAGGAGGTAGCGGGCTATGAACTGGTGGATGGCCTGGTATTTCGTCGAATTGGCCAACAATTATTATTATGTGTACCCTTGGAAATGCAAGAGAACATTATCCGGATGGTGCATGAGAAAATCGGTCACTTGGGCGTCAATAAATGTTACGATCAAATACGAAAAAACTTCTGGTTTGATAAAATGAGGGAGAAGATTACCCGATTTATTCAAAATTGTATAAAATGTATTATATTTTCGGCACCAGCCCGATCTAATGAGCACAATCTCTTCAACATTCCGAAGAAACCAATACCATTTGATACCCTTCACTTAGACCACTTCGGCCCACTACCAGCTATTAAGTCAAAACGTAAGCATATACTTGTAGTTATCGATGCGTTTACGAAATATGTAAAGTTGTACCCTGTTAATTCTACCAGTACGAAAGAGGTCTGCTGTGCCTTAGAGAAATACTTTTCATACTATAGTCGCCCACGGCGAATTATTACGGACCGAGGGACATGCTTTACTTCCTTAGATTTTGGTAATTTCCTGGTGAAGCGTAACATAGGTCATGTGTAGGTTGCAGTAGCTTCTCCGCAAGCGAACGGTCAGGTCGAAAGAGTCAACCGAATACTTAAGGCGATGCTAAGCAAACTGACCGAGTCTACTGAGCACAGTGATTGGGTTACCAAACTCTCCTACGTGGAGTACGCCATCAACAATACTGTTCACAGCACGACCAGACATACGCCTAGCGAATTGCTGTTTGGCGTGAGCCAGCGTGGCTGCGTGGTGGACGAATTAACTGAGTTTCTAGAGGATAAGTGGTCAAACGATAATCCTAGGGATCTAGATAAAATGCGCGAAAGGGCTAAGGAGAAAATTGAAAAGTCGCAAGAATACAACCTTAAATACTTTCTCAAAAACAGTGTGCCAGCGAAACAATATTCGGTCGGTGACTTCGTAGTAGACATGTTGACACATCGGTAGGAACAAACAAAAAGTTTATTCAGAAATATCGTGGCCCTTACATAATACACAAGTCTTTGCCGAATGATCGCTACGTTATTAGGGACATTGAAAACTGTCAGTTAACGCATTTACCCTATGATGGTGTCGTCGAATCTACAAAACTTCGGAAGTGGGTTTCACCAACTCCAACGAATGGTCACTCTCTTCAGTCTTCATCGCCAATAGGTCACGCTGCTCCAACACCTAATTGTAAGTCTTGATTGAGGCCAATCAAATTAGTCAGGATGGCCGAGCTGTAAAGATTATATTTAGAAGATTAAGATATATGAAGTACCCTGTTAGTAAAAGCAACTCTGATGTGTTATACTAAATCACATTGAGCGCCCTGTGAAAAGCAACTCTGCGGCCGGATTTGACAGATGCCTTCTTTTCCGGTTCGAGAAGAAAACGAAGAGGGCGCAAAATTAACCAACAAAAAGAAAATCTAGGAATTGCTGCGCAATCCTGCATTTAAAGAAAACACTAATAAAGAAGCCTTATAGTATGTACGTATATTCTTTCGTTTTATTTTTTTTGTCGCTAATCCCTCTGGCTACCTTGGGAGTAGGGTGGGATGGCGCTCAATATGCGTACATACACACCGACATATATACGTATCATTAATTACTCACCAAGTCTCACTGCTCCAATGGCGCCACTGCAGAGTACCTGTGCTGAAAAAAAGAGTAAACCGCATACATATATATTAACTCCTAGCACTTGGTCATGCGCACAGTGACCACTCGCTCCCACTCAACCAGATCGATCGCTTATGATCTTGACTTTATCTAATTACAAAGTTTAGACCCTATGCTGCGTGGATGGATGCGCATAGTATGCTAAGCCCTCCCGTACTTAAACTTAGAATACCCTAGGCAGAACCGAACGTTCGGGTATCCGGGTGGCGGATTCGAGTCCGGATGGGGTTGAGGTTAGCGGTCGGAAGTGTACAAATAATTTAAAAGGTAAAAAAAATTCAATTAAAATCATATGCAAAAGGCTGGGAGTAAAAAAGGTTGGAAGAACGTGGTTGGTGTTGTGATTGTGTGGGTGGCAGTGTACTAAATTATACAAAAAAACGAAAAAGAGATATGAAAGCAGGAAACTGAAATGGCAAAAATTTTGTGGAGAGTTCAGAAACGAAGACGAAATGACCAAATGAAATGAAAAGACCTAACGTAGAAATAAACGAAAAGTTGGATAATTAAAAAAAAAAAAATCGGGATATGAAATTTAAGCAATGAAAGTTAAAAATAAAAATTTAGTTAGTTAAACAAAAACTCGAAAAAGTTGAAGTAAAAAATTCACTAAGAAAGGTTCCAAATACAATTGCTTAAAAAGAAAAAAAACTCCTAAAGAAGAAAATGACGTAAAATGAATGATGGCAAAGAAAGATTAAACATAAGTAAATCAAAAGCGGTCTCCAAAAGGAAAACTAAAAAAAAGTAAAAAATCATAAAAATCTAAGCAGCGAACAAAAAAAATTCAAAAACTTAGAATTTTAACACCGATTTTCACGAAACCCAAAAAGCCCCTAATGTCTAATGCCCTTTATATAGATAACTACGTTTTGTAATACTCTATATAACCCCCTGACTTATGGCTAAAAATGTAAGAAATAATAATTCAAGCAAAAAAAAACTTAGAATAACAATATAAAAATATATATATGGAAATTCAAATGATAATTTATATAACTTAGGTATACGACTGTTCCTTGGGTTTTGATCCTGACATGTAACATATAATGTATCTGGTGGATGTTGTGTTGTGGTGTTATGGTGTTATGGTGGTTATGTTGGTGATGTTGGTGATGCTGGTTTTTGCCGCTTGCTTGGTTGTTGTTGTTGCAGCTTTTGCTGGCACCCTTGCCGCCCAATGTTTTTTTTTCAACTCTTTACTGTGTTTGTTGCAGTGGTGTTCGTGTTGTGCAAGTTATCAGTGTCTCTGTGTTGTTTTTGTGGTGAATGTATGGATAGCTAGTGTTCAGTGTCTTTTTGTTGATTTTGTGGTGCATGTCTCAGATGTGTAGCTTTGTACCATTAAATGTTTTAGGCACATTCCTAGGCGTTTTGTTGATGAAGCCCTACTGCACAATATCTATGTTAGATACTTAGTTAACATTGAGAAATGTGGCCAGCGTTGTGAAAGGCTGTCGTTACACAAGTTTAAAGTTTTTGGGCCATCACATTTTCACCGATAACTCAGTTATCGATAAATTTATCGAAATATATCGAAGTCCAAATGAAACCTGGGGCCATCCCCTTTCGTTTGATACCCATATTGTATGACAAGTTTAAAGTTTTTGGGCCATCACATTTTCACCGATAACTCAGTTATCGATAAATTTATCGAAATATATCGAAGTCCAAATGAAACCTGGAGCTATTCCCTTTCGTTTGTTAGCCATATTGAAGGTTAATTTTAAGGTGTTTGCGCAATAACATTTTCACCGATAACTCAGTTATCGATAAATTTATCGAAACCTGTCGAAGTCCAAATGAAAGCTGGGGCCATCCCCTTTCGTTTGATACCCATATTGTATGGCAAGTTTAAAGTTTTTGGGAAATCATATTTTCACCGATAACTCAATCATCGACACATTTGTCGAAACCTGCCGAATCCCAATTGAAACCTGGAGCCATCCCAAATCGTTTGATACCCATATTGTATGGCAAGTTTAAAGTTTTTGGGCCATCACATTTTCACCGATAACTCAGTTATCGATAAATTTATCGAAATATATCGAAGTCCAAATGAAACCTGGAGCTATCCCCTTTCGTTTGATACCCATATTGTAGGGCAGGTTTGAGGTTTTTGGGGAATCATATTTTCACCGATAACTCAATCATCGACACATTTGTCGACACCTGCCGAAGTCCAAATGAAACCTGGGGCCATCCCCATTCGTTTGATACGCATATTGTATGGCAAGTTTAAAGTTTTTGGGCCATCACATTTTCACCGATAACTCAGTTATATGAAACCCGAAGTCCAAATGAAACCTGGAGCTATCCCCTTTCGTTTGATACCCATAATGTAGGGTAATTTTAAGGTGTTTGCGCAATAACATTTTCACCGATAACTCAGTTATAGATAAATTTATCGAAATATGTCGAAGTACAAATGAAACCTTAGGCCTTCCCCTTTCGTTTGATACTCATATTGTAGGGTAATTTTAAGGTGTTTGCGCAATAACATTTTCACCGATAACTCAGTTATCGATAAATTTATCGAAACCTGTCGAAGTGCAAATGAAACCTGGAGCCATCTCCTTTCGTTTGATACCCATATTGTAGGGCAGGTTTGAGGTTTTTGGGAAATCATATTTTCACCGATAACTCAATCATCGCCACATTTGTCGAAACCTGCCGAAGTCCAAATGAAACCTGGGGCCATCCCCATTCGTTTGATACCCATATTGTATGGCAAGTTTAAAGTTTTTGGGCCATCACATTTTCACCGATAACTCAGTTATCGATAAATTTATCGAAATATATCGAAGTCCAAATGAAACCTGGAGCTATCCCCTTTCGTTTGATACCCATATTGTATGACAAGTTTAAAGTTTTTGGGCCATCACATTTTCACCGATAACTCAGTTATCGATAAATTTATCGAAATATATCAAAGTCCAAATGAAACCTGGAGCTATCCCCTTTCGTTTGATACCCATATTGAAGGGTAATTTTAAGGTGTTTGCGCAATAACATTTTCACCGATAACTCAGTTATCGATAAATTTATCGAAACCTGTCGAAGTCCAAATGAAAGCTGGGGCCATCCCCTTTCGTTTGATACCCATATTGTATGGCAAGTTTAAAGTTTTTGGGAAATCATATTTTCACCGATAACTCAATCATCGACACATTTGTCGAAACCTGCCGAAGTCCAAATGAAACCTGGGGCCATCCCCATTCGTTTGATACGCATATTGTATGGCAAGTTTAAAGTTTTTGGGCCATCACATTTTCACCGATAACTCAGTTATCGATAAATTTATCGAAACCTGTCGAAGTCCAAATGAAACCTGGGGCCATCCCCTTTCGTTTGATACCCATATTGTAGGATAATTTTAAGGTGTTTGCGCAATAACATTTTCACCGATAACTCAGTTATCGATAAATTTATCGAAATATATCGAAGTCCAACTGAAACCTGGAGCTATCCCCTTTCGTTTGATACCCATATTGTAGGGTAATTTTAAGGTGTTTGCGCAATAACATTTTCACCGATAACTCAGTTATCGATAAATTTATCGAAATATATCGAAGTCCAAATGAAACCTGTAGCTATCCCATTTCGTTTGATACCCATATTGTAGGGTAATTTTAAGGTGTTTGCGCAATAACTTTTTCACCGATAACTCAGTTATCGATACATTTATCGAAACCTGTCGAAGTCCAAATGAAAGCTGGGGCCATCCCCTTTCGTTTGATACCCATATTGTAGGATAATTTTAATGTGTTTACGCAATAACATTTTCACCGATAACTCAGCTATCGATAAATTTATCGAAACCTGTCGAAGTCCAAATGAAACCTAGGGCCATCCAATTTCGTTTGATACCCATATTGTAGGGCAAGTTTAAGGTTTTTCACCGATAACTCAGTCATCGATAAATTTATCGAAACCTGTCGAGGTCCAAATGAAACCTGGGGCCATCCTCTTTCGTTTGATACCCATATTGCAGGGTAGTTTTAAGGTTTTTGCGCAATAACATTTTCACCGATAGCTCAGTTATCGATAAATTTATCGAAACCTGTCGAAGCCCAAATGAAACCTGGGACCATCCCCTTTCGTTTGATACCCATATTATAGGGCAATGTTAAGTTTTTTTGGCAATCACCGATAACTCAGTTATCTATAAATTTATCGAAATATATCGAAGTCCAAATGAAACCTGGAGCTATCCCCTTTCGTTTGATACCCATATTGTAGGGTAATTTTAAGGTTTTTGCGCAATAACATTTTCACCGATAGCTCAACCTGGGACCATCCCCTTTCGTTTGATACCCATATTATAGGGCAATGTTAAGTTTTTTTGGCAATCACCGATAACTCAGTTATCGATAAATTTATCGAAATATATCGAAGTCCAAATGAAACCTGGAGCTATCCCCTTTCGTTTGATACCCATATTGTAGGGTAATTTTAAGGTTTTTGCGCAATAACATTTGCACCGATAGCTCAACCTGGGACCATCCCCTTTCGTTTGATACCCATATTATAGGGCAATGTTAAGTTTTTTGGGCAATCACCGATAACTCAGTCATCGATAAATTTATCGAAACCTGTCGAAGTCCAAATGAAACCTGGGACTATCCCCTTTCGTTTGATACCCATATTGTAGGGTAATATCAAGGTTTGCGGTCAATCTCATTTTGACCGTTAACTTAGTTATCGATCAACTTAATGAAACCTAAGGCCTTCCCCTTTCGTTTCCAAATGAAACCTGCGGCCTTCTCCTTTCGTTTTATACCCATATTATAGGGTAATGTTAAGTTTTTTGGGCAATCACCGATAACTCAGTTATCGATAAATTTATCGAAATATATCGAAGTCCAAATGAAACCTGGAGCTATCCGCTTTCGTTTGATACCCATATTATAGAGTAATCTTAAGTTTTTTGGGCGATCACCGATAACTCAGTTATCGATAAATTTATCGAAATATATCGAAGTACAAATGAGACCTTTGGCCTTCCCCTTTCGTGTTATACCCATATTGTATGGCAAGTTTAAGGTTTTTTGAGCAATCACATTTTAACCGATAACTCATCATCGATAAATTTATCGAAACCTATCGAAGTCCAAATGAAACCTGGAGCTATCCCCTTTCGTTTGATACCCATATTGAAGGGTAATTTTAAGGTGTTTGCGCAATAACATTTTCACCGATAACTCAGTTATCGATAAATTTATCGAAACCTGTCGAAGTCCAAATGAAAGCTGGGGCCATCCCCTTTCGTTTGATACCCATATTGTATGGCAAGTTTAAAGTTTTTGGGAAATCATATTTTCACCGATAACTCAATCATCGACACATTTGTCGAAACCTGCCGAAGTCCAAATGAAACCTGGGGCCATCCCCATTCGTTTGATACGCATATTGTATGGCAAGTTTAAAGTTTTTGGGCCATCACATTTTCACCGATAACTCAGTTATCGATAAATTTATCGAAACCTGTCGAAGTCCAAATGAAACCTGGGGCCATCCCCTTTCGTTTGATACCCATATTGTAGAATAATTTTAAGGTGTTTGCGCAATAACATTTTCACCGATAACTCAGTTATCGATAAATTTATCGAAATATATCGAAGTCCAACTGAAACCTGGAGCTATCCCCTTTCGTTTGATACCCATATTGTAGGGTAATTTTAAGGTGTTTGCGCAATAACATTTTCACCGATAACTCAGTTATCGATAAATTTATCGAAATATATCGAAGTCCAAATGAAACCTGTAGCTATCCCATTTCGTTTGATACCCATAGTGTAGGGTAATTTTAAGGTGTTTGCGCAATAACTTTTTCACCGATAACTCAGTTATCGATAAATTTATCGAAACCTGTCGAAGTCCAAATGAAACCTGGGGCCATCCCCTTTCGTTTGATACCCATATTGTAAGATAATTTTAAGGTGTTTGCGCAATAACATTTTCACCGATAACTCAGTTATCGATAAATTTATCGAAACCTGTCGAAGTCCAAATGAAACCTAGGGCCATCCCCTTTCGTTTGATACCCATAATGTAGGGTAATTTTAAGGTGTTTGCGCAATAACATTTTCACCGATAACTCAGTTATAGATAAATTTATCGAAATATGTCGAAGTACAAATGAAACCTTAGGCCTTCCCCTTTCGTTTGATACTCATATTGAAGGGTAATTTTAAGGTGTTTGCGCAATAACATTTTCACCGATAACTCAGTTATCGATAAATTTATCGAAACCTGTCGAAGTGCAAATGAAACCTGGAGCCATCTCCTTTCGTTTGATACCCATATTGTAGGGCAGGTTTGAGGTTTTTGGGAAATCATATTTTCACCGATAACTCAATCATCGACACATTTGTCGAAACCTGCCGAAGTCCAAATGAAACCTGGGGCCATCCCCATTCGTTTGATACCCATATTGTATGGCAAGTTTAAAGTTTTTGGGCCATCACATTTTCACCGATAACTCAGTTATCGATAAATTTATCGAAATATATCGAAATCCAAATGAAACCTGGAGCTATCCCCTTTCGTTTGATACCCATATTGTATGACAAGTTTAAAGTTTTTGGGCCATCACATTTTCACCGATAACTCAGTTATCGATAAATTTATCGAAATATATCGAAGTCCAAATGAAACCTGGAGCTATCCCCTTTCGTTTGATACCCATATTGAAAGGTAATTTTAAGGTGTTTGCGCAATAACATTTTCACCGATAACTCAGTTATCGATAAATTTATCGAAACCTGTCGAAGTCCAAATGAAAGCTGGGGCCATCCCCTTTCGTTTGATACCCATATTGTATGGCAAGTTTAAAGTTTTTGGGAAATCATATTTTCACCGATAACTCAATCATCGACACATTTGTCGAAACCTGCCGAAGTCCAAATGAAACCTGGGGCCATCCCCATTCGTTTGATACGCATATTGTATGGCAAGTTTAAAGTTTTTGGGCCATCACATTTTCACCGATAACTCAGTTATCGATAAATTTATCGAAACCTGTCGAAGTCCAAATGAAACCTGGGGCCATCCCCTTTCGTTTGATACCCATATTGTAGGATAATTTTAAGGTGTTTGCGCAATAACATTTTCACCGATAACTCAGTTATCGATAAATTTATCGAAATATATCGAAGTCCAACTGAAACCTGGAGCTATCCCCTTTCGTTTGATACCCATATTGTAGGATAATTTTAAGGTGTTTGCGCAATAACATTTTCACCGATAACTCAGTTATCGATAAATTTATCGAAACCTGTCGAAGTCCAAATGAAACCTGGGACCATCCCCTTTCGTTTGATACCCATATTGCAGGGTAGTTTTAAGGTTTTTGCGCAATAACATTTTCACCGATAGCTCAGTTATCGATAAATTTATCGAAACCTGTCGAAGTCCAAATGAAACCTGGGACCATCCCCTTTCGTTTGATACCCATATTATAGGGCAATGTTAAGTTTTTTTGGCAATCACCGATAACTCAGTTATCGATAAATTTATCGAAATATATCGAAGTCCAAATGAAACCTGGAGCTATCCCATTTCGTTTGATACCCATATTGTAGGGTAATTTTAAGGTGTTTGCGCAATAACTTTTTCACCGATAACTCAGTTATCGATAAAGTTATCGAAACCTGTCGAAGTCCAAATGAAACCTGGGGCCATCCCCTTTCGTTTGATACCCATATTGTAGGATAATTTTAAGGTGTTTGCGCAATAACATTTTCACCGATAACTCAGTTATCGATAAATTTATCGAAACCTGTCGAAGTGCAAATGAAACCTAGGGCCATCCAATTTCGAAGTCCAAATGAAACCTGGGACTATCCCCTTTCGTTTGATACCCATATTGTAGGGTAATATCAAGGTTTGCGGGCAATCTCATTTTGACCGTTAACTTAGTTATCGATCAACTTAATGAAACCTAAGGCCTTCCCCTTTCGTTTCCAAATGAAACCTGCGGCCTTCTCCTTTCGTTTTATACCCATATTATAGGGTAATGTTAAGTTTTTTGGGCAATCACCGATAACTCAGTTATCGATAAATTTATCGAAATATATCGAAGTCCAAATGAAACCTGGAGCTATCCGCTTTCGTTTGATACCCATATTATAGAGTAATCTTAAGTTTTTTGGGCGATCACCGATAACTCAGTTATCGATAAATTTATCGAAATATATCGAAGTACAAATGAGACCTTTGGCCTTCCCCTTTCGTGTTATACCCATATTGTATGGCAAGTTTAAGGTTTTTTGAGCAATCACATTTTAACCGATAACTCATCATCGATAAATTTATCGAAACCTATCGAAGTCCAAATGAAACCTGGAGCTATCCCCTTTCGTTTGATACCCATATTGAAGGGTAATTTTAAGGTGTTTGCGCAATAACATTTTCACCGATAACTCAGTTATCGATAAATTTATCGAAACCTGTCGAAGTCCAAATGAAAGCTGGGGCCATCCCCTTTCGTTTGATACCCATATTGTATGGCAAGTTTAAAGTTTTTGGGAAATCATATTTTCACCGATAACTCAATCATCGACACATTTGTCGAAACCTGCCGAAGTCCAAATGAAACCTGGGGCCATCCCCATTCGTTTGATACGCATATTGTATGGCAAGTTTAAAGTTTTTGGGCCATCACATTTTCACCGATAACTCAGTTATCGATAAATTTATCGAAACCTGTCGAAGTCCAAATGAAACCTGGGGCCATCCCCTTTCGTTTGATACCCATATTGTAGAATAATTTTAAGGTGTTTGCGCAATAACATTTTCACCGATAACTCAGTTATCGATAAATTTATCGAAATATATCGAAGTCCAACTGAAACCTGGAGCTATCCCCTTTCGTTTGATACCCATATTGTAGGGTAATTTTAAGGTGTTTGCGCAATAACATTTTCACCGATAACTCAGTTATCGATAAATTTATCGAAATATATCGAAGTCCAAATGAAACCTGTAGCTATCCCATTTCGTTTGATACCCATATTGTAGGGTAATTTTAAGGTGTTTGCGCAATAACTTTTTCACCGATAACTCAGTTATCGATAAATTTATCGAAACCTGTCGAAGTCCAAATGAAACCTGGGGCCATCCCCTTTCGTTTGATACCCATATTGTAAGATAATTTTAAGGTGTTTGCGCAATAACATTTTCACCGATAACTCAGTTATCGATAAATTTATCGAAACCTGTCGAAGTCCAAATGAAACCTAGGGCCATCCCCTTTCGTTTGATACCCATAATGTAGGGTAATTTTAAGGTGTTTGCGCAATAACATTTTCACCGATAACTCAGTTATAGATAAATTTATCGAAATATGTCGAAGTACAAATGAAACCTTAGGCCTTCCCCTTTCGTTTGATACTCATATTGAAGGGTAATTTTAAGGTGTTTGCGCAATAACATTTTCACCGATAACTCAGTTATCGATAAATTTATCGAAACCTGTCGAAGTGCAAATGAAACCTGGAGCCATCTCCTTTCGTTTGATACCCATATTGTAGGGCAGGTTTGAGGTTTTTGGGAAATCATATTTTCACCGATAACTCAGTTATCGATAAATTTATCGAAACCTGTCGAAGTCCAAATGAAACCTGGGGCCATCCCCTTTCGTTTGATACCCATATTGTAAGATAATTTTAAGGTGTTTGCGCAATAACATTTTCACCGATAACTCAGTTATCGATAAATTTGTCGAAACCTGCCGAAGTCCAAATGAAACCTGGGGCCATCCCCATTCGTTTGATACCCATATTGTATGGCAAGTTTAAAGTTTTTGGGCCATCACATTTTCACCGATAACTCAGTTATCGATAAATTTATCGAAATATATCGAAATCCAAATGAAACCTGGAGCTATCCCCTTTCGTTTGATACCCATATTGTATGACAAGTTTAAAGTTTTTGGGCCATCACATTTTCACCGATAACTCAGTTATCGATAAATTTATCGAAATATATCGAAGTCCAAATGAAACCTGGAGCTATCCCCTTTCGTTTGATACCCATATTGAAAGGTAATTTTAAGGTGTTTGCGCAATAACATTTTCACCGATAACTCAGTTATCGATAAATTTATCGAAACCTGTCGAAGTCCAAATGAAAGCTGGGGCCATCCCCTTTCGTTTGATACCCATATTGTATGGCAAGTTTAAAGTTTTTGGGAAATCATATTTTCACCGATAACTCAATCATCGACACATTTGTCGAAACCTGCCGAAGTCCAAATGAAACCTGGGGCCATCCCCATTCGTTTGATACGCATATTGTATGGCAAGTTTAAAGTTTTTGGGCCATCACATTTTCACCGATAACTCAGTTATCGATAAATTTATCGAAACCTGTCGAAGTCCAAATGAAACCTGGGGCCATCCCCTTTCGTTTGATACCCATATTGTAGGATAATTTTAAGGTGTTTGCGCAATAACATTTTCACCGATAACTCAGTTATCGATAAATTTATCGAAATATATCGAAGTCCAACTGAAACCTGGAGCTATCCCCTTTCGTTTGATACCCATATTGTAGGATAATTTTAAGGTGTTTGCGCAATAACATTTTCACCGATAACTCAGTTATCGATAAATTTATCGAAACCTGTCGAAGTCCAAATGAAACCTGGGACCATCCCCTTTCGTTTGATACCCATATTGCAGGGTAGTTTTAAGGTTTTTGCGCAATAACATTTTCACCGATAGCTCAGTTATCGATAAATTTATCGAAACCTGTCGAAGTCCAAATGAAACCTGGGACCATCCCCTTTCGTTTGATACCCATATTATAGGGCAATGTTAAGTTTTTTTGGCAATCACCGATAACTCAGTTATCGATAAATTTATCGAAATATATCGAAGTCCAAATGAAACCTGGAGCTATCCCATTTCGTTTGATACCCATATTGTAGGGTAATTTTAAGGTGTTTGCGCAATAACTTTTTCACCGATAACTCAGTTATCGATAAAGTTATCGAAACCTGTCGAAGTCCAAATGAAACCTGGGGCCATCCCCTTTCGTTTGATACCCATATTGTAGGATAATTTTAAGGTGTTTGCGCAATAACATTTTCACCGATAACTCAGTTATCGATAAATTTATCGAAACCTGTCGAAGTGCAAATGAAACCTAGGGCCATCCAATTTCGTTTGATACCCATATTGTAGGGCAAGTTTAAGGTTTTTCACCGATAACTCAGTCATCGATAAATTTATCGAAACCTGTCGGGGTCCAAATGAAACATGGGGCCATCCCCTTTCGTTTGATACCCATATTGCAGGGTAGTTTTAAGGTTTTTGCGCAATAACATTTTCACCGATAGCTCAGTTATCGATAAATTTATCGAAACCTGTCGAAGTCCAAATGAAACCTGGGACCATCCCCTTTCGTTTGATACCCATATTATAGGGCAATGTTAAGTTTTTTTGGCAATCACCGATAACTCAGTTATCTATAAATTTATCGAAATATATCGAAGTCCAAATGAAACCTGGAGCTATCCCCTTTCGTTTGATACCCATATTGTAGGGTAATTTTAAGGTTTTTGCGCAATAAAATTTGCGGCCTGCTCCTCTCGTTTTATACCCATATTATAGGGAAATGTTAAGTTTTTTTGGCAATCACCGATAACTCAGTTATCTATAAAGTTATCGAAACCTGTCGAAGTCCAAATGAAACCTGGGGCCATCCCCTTTCGTTTGATACCCATATTGTAGGATAATGTTAAGGTGTTTGCGCAATAACATTTTCACCGATAACTCAGTTATCGATAAATTTATCGAAACCTGTCGAAGTGCAAATGAAACCTAGGGCCATCCAATTTCGGTTGATACCCATATTGTAGGGCAAGTTTAAGGTTTTTCACCGATAACTCAGTCATCGATAAATTTATCGAAACCTGTCGAGGTCCAAATGAAACATGGGGCCATCCCCTTTCGTTTGATACCCATATTGTAGGGTAATTTTAAGGTGTTTGCGCAATAACTTTTTCACCGATAACTCAGTTATCGATAAATTTATCGAAACCTGTCGAAGTCCAAATGAAACCTGGGGCCATCCCCTTTCGTTTGATACCCATATTGTAGGATAATTTTAAGGTGTTTGCGCAATAACATTTTCACCGATAACTCAGTTATCGATAAATTTATCGAAACCTGTCGAAGTCCAAATGAAACCTAGGGCCATCCCCTTTCGTTTGATACCCATAATGTAGGGTAATTTTAAGGTGTTTGCGCAATAACATTTTCACCGATAACTCAGTTATAGATAAATTTATCGAAATATGTCGAAGTACAAATGAAACCTTAGGCCTTCCCCTTTCGTTTGATACTCATATTGAAGGGTAATTTTAAGGTGTTTGCGCAATAACATTTTCACCGATAACTCAGTTATCGATAAATTTATCGAAACCTGTCGAAGTGCAAATGAAACCTGGAGCCATCTCCTTTCGTTTGATACCCATATTGTAGGGCAGGTTTGAGGTTTTTGGGAAATCATATTTTCACCGATAACTCAATCATCGACACATTTGTCGAAACCTGCCGAAGTCCAAATGAAACCTGGGGCCATCCCCATTCGTTTGATACCCATATTGTATGGCAAGTTTAAAGTTTTTGGGCCATCACATTTTCACCGATAACTCAGTTATCGATAAATTTATCGAAATATATCGAAATCCAAATGAAACCTGGAGCTATCCCCTTTCGTTTGATACCCATATTGTATGACAAGTTTAAAGTTTTTGGGCCATCACATTTTCACCGATAACTCAGTTATCGATAAATTTATCGAAATATATCGAAGTCCAAATGAAACCTGGAGCTATCCCCTTTCGTTTGATACCCATATTGAAGGGTAATTTTAAGGTGTTTGCGCAATAACATTTTCACCGATAACTCAGTTATCGATAAATTTATCGAAACCTGTCGAAGTCCAAATGAAAGCTGGGGCCATCCCCTTTCGTTTGATACCCATATTGTATGGCAAGTTTAAAGTTTTTGGGAAATCATATTTTCACCGATAACTCAATCATCGACACATTTGTCGAAACCTGCCGAAGTCCAAATGAAACCTGGGGCCATCCCCATTCGTTTGATACGCATATTGTATGGCAAGTTTAAAGTTTTTGGGCCATCACATTTTCACCGATAACTCAGTTATCGATAAATTTATCGAAACCTGTCGAAGTCCAAATGAAACCTGGGGCCATCCCCTTTCGTTTGATACCCATATTGTAGGATAATTTTAAGGTGTTTGCGCAATAACATTTTCACCGATAACTCAGTTATCGACAAATTTATCGAAATATATCGAAGTCCAACTGAAACCTGGAGCTATCCCCTTTCGTTTGATACCCATATTGTAGGGTAATTTTAAGGTGTTTGCGCAATAACATTTTCACCGATAACTCAGTTATCGATAAATTTATCGAAATATATCGAAGTCCAAATGAAACCTGTAGCTATCCCATTTCGTTTGATACCCATATTGTAGGGTAATTTTAAGGTGTTTGCGCAATAACTTTTTCACCGATAACTCAGTTATCGATAAAGTTATCGAAACCTGTCGAAGTCCAAATGAAACCTGGGGCCATCCCCTTTCGTTTGATACCCATATTGTAGGATAATTTTAAGGTGTTTGCGCAATAACATTTTCACCGATAACTCAGTTATCGATAAATTTATCGAAACCTGTCGAAGTGCAAATGAAACCTAGGGCCATCCAATTTCGTTTGATACCCATATTGTAGGGCAAGTTTAAGGTTTTTCACCGATAACTCAGTCATCGATAAATTTATCGAAACCTGTCGAGGTCCAAATGAAACATGGGGCCATCCCCTTTCGTTTGATACCCATATTGCAGGGTAGTTTTAAGGTTTTTGCGCAATAACATTTTCACCGATAGCTCAGTTATCGATAAATTTATCGAAACCTGTCGAAGTCCAAATGAAACCTGGGACCATCCCCTTTCGTTTGATACCCATATTATAGGGCAATGTTAAGTTTTTTTGGCAATCACCGATAACTCAGTTATCTATAAATTTATCGAAATATATCGAAGTCCAAATGAAACCTGGAGCTATCCCCTTTCGTTTGATACCCATATTGTAGGGTAATTTTAAGGTTTTTGCGCAATAACATTTTCACCGATAGCTCAACCTGGGACCATCCCCTTTCGTTTGATACCCATATTATAGGGCAATGTTAAGTTTTTTTGGCAATCACCGATAACTCAGTTATCGATAAATTTATCGAAATATATCGAAGTCCAAATGAAACCTGGAGCTATCCCCTTTCGTTTGATACCCATATTGTAGGGTTATTTTAAGGTTTTAGCGCAATAACATTTGCACCGATAGCTCAACCTGGGACCATCCCCTTTCGTTTGATACCCATATTATAGGGCAATGTTAAGTTTTTTGGGCAATCACCGATAACTCAGTCATCGATAAATTTATCGAAACCTGTCGAAGTCCAAATGAAACCTGGGACTATCCCCTTTCGTTTGATACCCATATTGTAGGGTAATATCAAGGTTTGCGGGCAATCTCATTTTGACCGTTAACTTAGTTATCGATCAACTTAATGAAACCTAAGGCCTTCCCCTTTCGTTTCCAAATGAAACCTGCGGCCTTCTCCTTTCGTTTTATACCCATATTATAGGGTAATGTTAAGTTTTTTGGGCAATCACCGATAACTCAGTTATCGATAAATTTATCGAAATATATCGAAGTCCAAATGAAACCTGGAGCTATCCGCTTTCGTTTGATACCCATATTATAGAGTAATCTTAAGTTTTTTGGGCGATCACCGATAACTCAGTTATCGATAAATTTATCGAAATATATCGAAGTACAAATGAGACCTTTGGCCTTCCCCTTTCGTGTTATACCCATATTGTATGGCAAGTTTAAGGTTTTTTGAGCAATCACATTTTAACCGATAACTCATCATCGATAAATTTATCGAAACCTATCGAAGTCCAAATGAAACCTGCGGCCTTCTCCTCTCGTTTTATACCCATATTATAGGGCAATGCTAAGTTTTTTGGGCAATCACCGATAACTCAGTTATCGATAAATTTATCGAAACCTGTCGAAGTCCAAATGAAACCTGGGACCATCCCCTTTCGTTTGATACCCATATTGTACGATCTTTCTATACCTATATGCGAAATATCATAAGTATAGGTTCAATATACTTAGAGTTATATGGAATAAAAAAAATTTCGAAAAGTAACTGTCCCTAGCAGGGTCGGAACCCCCAAAATTAAAAAAAAATAGCCTGTAGCTCCTTCCAGACTAAAACCTGTAGGCGTGCCAAATTTCAACAAAATCCGTCTAGCCATTCTCACGTTTTTAGGGAACAAAAGCAAACGTCTGGACATCCAAACATCCAAACATCGCTACATTCACATTTCTAATATTAGTAAGATTATTGCCTACTGAAGAATCTGCCAAATTCGAATATATTGAAAATTTTGGAAAAGAATATTGAAAACTGGTTTTTAAAAATGTTCTTTTGAGGTATTCGTTGGTAACGTTAGGGGCCCTTTCAAGAATTCAAGTTTGACAAATTGTGCCAGGATGAATGCAAATTCAAATGTTGATTTGAACCCATATTTTAGGGTAATATTAAGGTTTTTCTGCAATCGCATTTTAACCGATAACTCAGTTATAGATAAATTTATCGAAATATGTCGAAGTACAAATGAAACCTTAGGCCTTCCCCTTTCGTTTGATACTCATATTGTAGGGCAAGTTTAAGGTTTGAGGTTTTTGGGAAATCATATTTTCACCGATAACTCAATCATCGACACATTTGTCGAAACCTGCCGAAGCCCAAATGAAACCTGGGGCCATCCCCATTCGTTTGATACCTATATTGTATGGCAAGTTTAAAGTTTTTGGGCCAATATATTTTCACCGATAACTCAGTTAACATTTTCACTCGATCTCTTTTAAACTGTCAAGATTGGTTCAGAAGATTGTTGTGTACGATTTATCCTATATCAATTTTTGGAAAAGTAGGCGGTGCCACGCCCCCAGGCTATATAAAATTTAAATTCTTCATAACTCTGAACATATTAGGTCTAAATTAAAGATTTTTGGATATGTGTGTCCTTTAGTGAAGATGGATATAATTTGGGAAAAGTGGGCGGTGCCACGCCCACATTTTTTGTGTTTTGTTTTTACTTCAATAAGTTCAAAGTTTATAGTCGATCTTCTCTAAATTTCCAGATTGGTTCAGAAGATTGTTGTGCCACGCCCCCAGGCTATATAAAATTTAAATCATCATAACTTTGAATATTTGTGATCTAAACTAATGATTTTTGGATATGTGTGTCCCTTGGTCAAGAATTATATAATTTGGGAAATGTGGGCCGTGCCACGCCCACATTTTTTGTATTCAGTGCTTTGTTTGTACTTCAATAATGTCCAAAGTTTATGGTTGATCTGTTTTAAACTTTTCCAATACGTTAAAATCTTCGTTGGGTACGACATACATAGGCTACATTTGTAAATTCTTTGGAAAAGTGGGCAGTTCCAGGACCACAAGCTAAGTAATATTTCAATTCGTTATATCCCTGAATGTATTTGCTTTAGTGACATTTTAACGTTCTTGAATCTTAATCAAAGCACTTAATTTTTTTTGTTTGTTATTGCCGTTCATACATATAAAGAGTATTATAGGTAGATATAGGATATAATTAAATAAGTACTAACTATACATCTGCTCAGCAGCGCATTATGGTTTTTGTCATACCCATTGAGTTCAAAAGATCCGTTTTTTGAGTTGGACATCCAAAAAATTTATTTGTTTATACCAACGACTTTAAAGCCAGAAACATTGTATATCCTAAAGCACTGCAATAAATGGAATGTTAAAAGTTAAAGAAAAATATTTGAAAATGTATTTCTAGGGAAGTCACTGGTCAGGCTGAACAATTTCTGCCGGGTCTGCTAGTCTTATAAATAAAAATGAATGTGTGTCTGTGTGTCTGTGTGTCCTGTATAGGCGTCCAAAGTACTCAACCGATTTTTATGAAATTTTCACAGTATATTCTTGGGATCACGAGTTAAAGCATAGGCTATATATATTTTTGGAAAAGTGGGCGGTGCCACGCCCTCAGGCTATATAAAAATTCAAATTGTCATAGCTATGAATTACAAATCGTCATAACTATGAACATATTTGGTCTTAATTAATGATTTTTGGATATGTGTGTCCTTTGGTCAAGATTTATACAATTTTGGAAAAGTGGGCGGTGCCACGCCCACATTTTTTGTGTTTGTAATTCAATAATATCCAAAGTTTATGGTCGATCTCTTTTAAACTCTCCACTTTGATTTAGAAGATTATTGTGTAGGATTTAGGTTGCATACATTTTTGGAAAAGTGGGCGGTGCCACGCCCACAGGCTATATAAAATTTCAAATCGTCCTAACTATGAACATATTTGGTCTAAATTAATGATTTTTAGATATGTGTGTCCTTTGGTCAAGATTTATACATTTTTCGAAAAGTGGGCGGTGCCACGCCCCCATTTTTTGTGTTTTGTGTGTACTTCAATAATGTCCAAAGTTTATGGTCGATCTCTTTTAAACTTCCAAGATCGGTTAAGAAAGTTGTTGTGTACGATTCAGGCTATATCAATTTTTGGAAAAGTAGCCAGTGCCACGCCCCCAGGCTATATAAAATTTAAATTCTTCATAGCTCTGAACATATTGGGTCTAAATTAAAGATTTTTGGATATGTGTGTCCTTTAGTCAAGATGTATATAATTTTGGAAAAGTGGGCGGTGCAACGTCCACATTTTTTGTGTTTTGTTTGTACTTCAATAATGTCCAAAGTTTATGGTCGATCTCTTTTAAACTTTCAAGATTGGTTAAGAAGTTATTGTGTACGATTCAGGCTATATCAATTTTTGGAAAAGTAGACGGTGCCACGCCCCCAGGCTATATAAAATTTAAATTCTTCATAACTCTGAACATATTGGGTCTAAATTAAAGATTTTTGGATATGTGTGTCCTTTAGTCAAGATGGATATAATTTGGGAAAAGTGGGCGGTCCCACGCCCACATTTTTTGTGTTTTGTTTGTACTTCAATAACTTCAAAGTTTATGGTCGATCTTCTCTAAATTTCCAGATTGGTTCAGAAGATTGTTGTGCCACGCCCCCAGGCTATATAAAATTTAAATCATCATAACTTTGAATATTTTTGGTCTAAACCAATGATTTTTGGATATGTGTGTCCCTTGGTCAAGAATTATATAATTTGGGAAATGTGGGCGGTGCCACGCCCACATTTTTTGTATTCATTGCTTTGTTTGTACTTCAATAATGTCCAAAGTTTATGGTTGATCTGTTTTAAACTTTTCCAATACGTTAAAATCTTCGTTGGGTACGACATACATAGGCTACATTTGTAAATTCTTTGGAAAAGTGGGCAGTTCCAAGACCACAAGCTAAGTAATATTTCAATTCGTTATATCCCTGAATGTGTTTGCTGGTCAGGCAGAACAACGTCTGCCGGGTCTGCTAGTCTTATAAATAAAAATGAGTGTGTGTCTGTGTGTCTGTGTGTCCTTTATAGGCGACCAAAGTACTCAACCGATTTTTATGAAATTTTCACAGTATATTCTTGGGATCACGAGTTAAAGCATAGGCTATATATATTTTTGGAAAAGTGGGCGGTGCCACGCCCTCAGGCTATATAAAAATTCAAATTGTCATAGCTATGAATTTCAAATCGTCATAACTATGAACATATTTGGTCTTAATTAATGATTTTTGGATATGTGTGTCCTTTGGTCAAGATTTATACATTTTTCGAAAAGTGGGCGGTGCCACGCCCACATTTTTTGTGTTTTGTTTGTAATTCAATAATATCCAAAGTTATGGTCGATCTCTTTTAAACTCTCCACTTTGATTTAGAAGACTATTGTGTAGGATTTAGGTTGTATACATTTTTGGAAAAGTGGGCGGTGCCACGCCCACAGGCTATATAAAACTACAATTCTTCTTAACTCTGAACATATTTGGTCTAAATTAATGATTTTTGGATATGTGTGTCCTTTGGTCAAGATTTATGTACTTTTGGAAAAGTGGGCGGTGCCACGCCCACATTTTTTGTGTTTTGTTTGTACTTCAATAATTACCAAAGTTTATGGTCGATCTCTTTTAAACTTTCCAGATTGGTTCAGAAGATTATTGTGTACAATTTAGGCTATATCAATTTTTAGAAAAGTAGGCGGCGCCACGCCCCCAGGCTATATAAAATTTAAATTCTTCATAGCTCTGAACATATTTGGTCTAAATTAATGATTTTTGGATATGTGTGTCCTTTGGTCAAGATTTATATATTTTTCGGAAAGTGGGCGGTGCCACGCCCACGTTTTTTGTGTTTTGTTTGTACTTCAATAATGTCCAAAGTTTATGGTCGATCTCTTTTAATAATTCCAGATTGGTTAAGAAAATTGTTGTGTACGATTCAGGCTATATCAATTTTTGGAAAAGTAGGCAGTGCCCCGCCCCCAGGCTATATAAAATTTAAGTTCTTCATAACTCTGAACATATTGGGTCTAAATTAAAGATTTTTGGACATGTGTGTTCTTTGGTCGAGATTTATGTAATTTTGGAAAAGTTGGCGGTGCCACGCCCACGTTTTTTGTGTTTTGTTTGTACTTCAATAATGTCCAAAGTTTATGGTCAATCTCTTTTAAACATTCCAGATTGGTTCAGAAGATTGTTGTGTACGATTTAGGCTATATTAATTTTTGGAAAAGTTAGCGGTGCCACGCCCACATTTTTTGTGTTTTGTGTGTACTTCAATAATGTCCAAAGTTTATGGTCGATCTTTTCTAAACTTTCCAGATTGGTTCAGAAGATTGTTGTGTACGATTTAGGCTATATTAATTTTTGGAAAAGTGGGCGGTGCCACGCCCCCAGGCTTTATAAAATTTAAATCATCATAACTTTGAATATGTTTGGTCTAAACTAATGATTTTTGGATATGTGTGTCCCTTGGTCAAGAATTATATAATTTGGGAAAAGTGGGCGGTGCGACGCCCACATTTTTTGTATTCAGTACTTTGTTTTTACTTCAATAATGTCCAAAGTTTAAGGTTGATCTGTCTTAAACTTTTCCAATACGTTAAAATCTTCGTTGGGTACGACATACATAGGCTACATTTGTTAACTTTTTGGAAATGTGGGCAGTTCCAAGACCACAAGCTAAGTAATATTTCAATTCGTTATATCTATCCCTGAATGTATTTGCTTTAGTGAGATTTTAACGTTCTTAATTAAATAAATACTAACTACACATCTGCTTAGCAGCGCATAATGGTTTTTGTCATACTCATTGAGTTCAAAAGATCCGTTTTTTGAGTTGGACATCCAAAAAATTTATTTGTTTATACCAAAGAAGTTAAATCCAGAAATATTGTATATCCTAAAGCACTGCAATAAATGAAATGTTAAAAATTAATTGAAAAATATTTGAAAATGTATTTCTAGGGAAGTCACTGGTCAGGCAGAACAACGTCTGCCGGGTCTGCTACACTCTAAAAACAGCATGTAAACTTACCCTATATCTAAGTTGATCTTTCAGCAAATAAGTGTGTACTAACGCTTACAAAAAGTGCTCAAAATTTACTCTGAACATTTTGTGTGTAATATTGCGATTCCAATAATAGCAAGTGTACGTCGTTAACGAGTTTCGAACATTTATTGTGTGAATGTCAACAAATTTGCGCATATGTGTGTTTATACATACACAAGCGATGTTAAAATGTAAGCATGTAAAGCCTAGATCTGCTGTCAATGTTTACTTTAACACTTAAAAACATGCAAACGACGCAAGATCGTGCACGAAAGCCATTCGTGAAAGAAGCTTGTGTTGAAAATACGTAAATCGTGGTGTTGCAGTCTTTTAATAAATATTTAATAATATTTGCTGTTTAAAACTAATTATTGTTAGTAATTAATAAAATTTATAAGTCTAAGTTTATCAATTTACATACTATGTATATGAAAGATGTACGATTTCAGTTTGGAACTAGCAAAGATGCCATGATAGCGAAGATTTCTACGGGTGCACCTGTTATTGCATTTGTTGGTAAGTTGTTCGTAAATATGCATGTTCGTAATTGTAAATGTATAAATGTATATAATTTTTTCAGAAAATGACATTTTTAAGGAACATATTGTTACTTATATAGTAATCGAAAAAGTTATTGTTGCATCAATTAATGACTACAGCGTTTTAGCAAGCCTTCAACAAATTATACATTTCTACTACACTTTTAATATACTTTATCCAAAAGAAATTTCTCAAACTATGGAATTTTTAGTACGTTATTTTTATAAGCATTACCCCTCTTCTTTTCGAGGTAAAAAAAAAATATTAACAATTTACAAAAAGTAAATACCTTAATTGCTAAGCTGACGAATTTAGAATAATTGAAATATGTTCATATGTAACTTTTTACTAAAATACGAATTTTTCACCAATCTTCGCATTAAAAAAATTAATTTAACAAATTTTGGAAAAAAAACTTTTAAATTTTGATAAGAATTTGTCCCAACATTGAAACATATTTTTATAGAACATAGTTAAAATAATTTTATTAAAACCAAGATTGGTGAAAAATACAAAAAAAAAATACTTTTGCCAATATTTTTCTTCCCGTATGTGTATGTATAAAAACTAAATATGTATGTACGTACTATAATTTATAAGCTGACGAATTTTAAGTAACTCATAAAGCTTTTGCTGGCAAAGCTGCAAACAAAATAATTTTACTCTACTACTTTAAATTTCTATATTTATGTTTTGAAGTCTATTGAAAGACATTCTTGTATATTTATTTCATATCCGGCTCAGAAAAGCAAACTAGTTTATCATAACTATAAGAAAACCAGCTTGTAAACAAAATGAATTACTTTTTTCATTAAAAACGTGACGATAAAATACATTTTTTGTTTATTTGAACTCTTATGGGTGCTGGAAGAGACAAGCTTTCCGCACAAAAATTGATCAATTTTGTTTTCCACAGTTTAATTGAGTCTGCAATTTCGAACAAAGATTAATAACTTCATAAATTTTGACGAATAAGAAAACATATTCGTCAAAATTTCTGGATGTGGCTTTTTAAAATTTGCAGACTAAAATAAACTTTAGGAAAGAAAATGGACCATTTATTGTGCGGGTAGCTTATAGGGTTAATGTTGAAAATTACACATCAATGGGTAATTTTGTTTATGTTTACACCTCCGGTGCTTAAGGTCTTAAACATATAATGCCTAAATATACGCATGACTACACATTCAATGTTTAAGCTTCATACACACAAAGTGTTTCATTTTCAACGTACATTCTCTGTGTGTAAAATCGCGACAACTATGATAGGTAAACAGTTGCCTCTCTTAGTAGTCGTAAATTTACTCAATTTTTTTTTTTGTGTGTAGTCTTTAATAAAACTCTAGAAGAGTTGTGTCTGTATATTGGAAATTTCGTTGAAAAAATGACTAGGGATGACTTGAAGAATGTTAAGGCACAGCTAAAGAGTTAAATGGAAGGGAGATGACAAAATGTTGAAGTTATTGTTATTATTATTACTATTAAAAAACTCTTTTACTCTAGTTGGTTACCGTAGACATAAACGGGAAATAGTGTGGGAAAATAAATATTGTTCTGAACCTTCTCAGGCGGTAAATTGCCTTCGCAATTGAGGTTAGTAGAAATTTATGGACTACTTATGTATTTACATCCTGAGCAACGCTGGGTACCCTGCTAGTCTATACTATAATAAATCTCATGTCTGTACATTGAAAATTTCTCCATGCTTTATAGTTTTTACAGTGTACTTTTCATTGAATTGTTGATTAGGAGGGTATCTAACGTACTGTTTATCTTTGCCATGATCGAATTGGACTAGTTTTGTTTCGTCCGTCCATAAGATACTATGCCAATCTCACGCGGTCTCAGACTCATGCTTTGGGGGTGTTTTTAATGGAATGGTGTTCGACCTCTAGTTCAAATTGTTGGAAAAATTTATGGCACCTATTACGTCAATAATATTTTAGAAGCCGAAATGTTGCCTTACGCTGAAGAGGAAATGCCTTTGCGATGGGTCTTTCAACAAGACAACGACCCGAACCTTCTGAGCTGGTAAATTGTCTTCGCACTTCGTCCACCCTGCTAGAACTATAATAAATTTCTAGAAAAGTCGTGTCTGTACATAGAAAATTTCTTTGAAAAAATGACTGTGGATGACTTGGGGAATGCAATAGAGTTCATCTGATCCATTTTTAAAATTATTGTCTGTCTGTTTGAAACTTAAGGATTTCAGAAACTAAGAAATCGATTCTGATGAGAGTTTCACAAGTATACTGCTTGAAGCTTAGAAAGGATGCAGACTTTGCTTTATTAAAATCGAACCACAAACAGAAAAGATATACTAATTTTTAGGCGGGAACCTATGACATTTTTTTCTTAAATAAATTTATATGAAGAAAAATTCACTTAGCTTGTCAAAAAAAAAAAACTAAGCGTGCCTCACTCAAATTTTTGTTTACTTATTTTTCATTTTCAGCTAAATCAAAAATCATTTGCATAGGTACACTGCCGTCCTATGTGGGTATCAGCATATCTTTAATTAAAATCAAGAAGAATTGTGACTGTATATTGGAAATTTCGTTGAAAAAATAACTGGGGATGACTTGGGGAATGCTATGGCATAGCTAAAGAGTCAAGTGGAAGGGAGATGACAAAATGTCGAAGTTATTATTATTATTATTACTATTAAAAAATGCCTTTACTTTTGTTGGTTACAGTAGACATAAACGGGATATAATGTGGGAAAATAAATATTGTTCTGAACCTTCTCAGCCGGTAAATTATCTTCGCAATTATACGTATTCGTATTGCTTGCGTGGAAAGGACGTGTTTTTATTTTGGTGCAGTGTTGTTTAAACAAGGGCGGTCCAGATCTTTCTAAGGTGCGGGGTCGAGCTGTATACGCGGTTTGCAGTATCGCATTTTACAAATACACGGAGGCTCTGCAGAAATTGTCGAAATTTACCTTTTTAACAATTTTCTGTAATTATTGTTAATTGTTGCCCGATTGTGTGGTTGCTGTTGTTGCCTGGAAGGATACTTGTTTTCACTCATTTGCCGGTAAACGAAGGAATCAGTGCACCTAAGTGGAGCAGCTCAAAATTTTCGCGCAATTATACCAAAGGCGTTTTGTTTTGTTTACACATTTATCGATAAATTTCTAAGGTGACCAGAAGGTATTATTTTCCAAAATAAAGTTAAACAATGTCGAGAGTAGCGAGATCGCCGAGTACGCCTGCAAGCACGTCACACCAGGCTCCCAAGCGTAAAAAGTCTGCAGATGTGCTTGAGGCTTCCCTAAATGACATTATGAACGCTATACAAGCGCTTGAATGTAATTTTGACGTTGAGTTGTATCGCAACTAAGTTGGACATTGGTGAACTCAAGTCGCATATTGGTGTTGTCGCGGAGAAAATTGTCAAGCTGGAGGAAGAAAACAATGCTTTAAAAGAAGAATTAAAGTGTCTCAAAGATGACAGAAACATTAATCGACGGGACACTTCTATCTTTGTTGAGCGGGATTTGAGTGACGAGAGGCGGTTGCACAGAAAAGCGCTTCTGCAACTAAAGAAGATAGTGCTGGCCGCAGACCGGAGCAAGAAGGTGTTTGTCCGAAATGATTCGGTTAATGTAAACGGCAAATGGATGTCCTTTGACGATCAAAACGTCTTAGTGTGCGATGGTGAATCGGCCGAAGGTATCTTAAAAGATATGTATGGTGATTGTCTTGATGTCAGGCTCGTTAAATATAATGTGTTGTCTGAAATGTTCAATGTAAAAAAAAACTATGTAACGATGAACTAGATTTAAGTTTCTCTAGCAGTTTAGGCAAAGGTGTTAGCAGTGACCCAGTGAAGTCCTGAAATACTTTTCAGTGCTATCATATAATGTTGCAAATTTAAACAGTAAGCTGAAATTCAGCGATTTCTTTGAATATATTAAGACTTTCGATATAATCTTCTTATTTGAAACGCATGTTCTCACTGAGGACAGGTCAAAATTTTTTCTTTACTTGCAGGACTACCGGCTTCATTGGGTTGATGCGACAAAAAAATTTAAAGTTGGTCTTGCAATTGGTGGTTGTCTATTTGGTTATAGGAAGGACGTTGAATATCTCGTCAGCCCGAATTTCGGGGTATCACCAGAAAGGGGGCTCTTATCAGTAAAGATATGTGAGACAAGCGTTTGTTTTATTCCTCAATACTTGAATTGCACAAACTGGGACTCTGATTTTAGTCGGTTTGAAAACTTTCTGTGTAACCTAAATCCAAGTTCCTTTTTATAGTGGGTGATCTTAATGCCAGAACTGGTTCTTCGCAAAAAATTTGTGAAATCTCCTTGTCGGAATCTCCCTGTATTTTGGAATCCCGAAACTCTAGAGACGCAGTCATAGACAAAAAAGGTAAGCAAGTTCTAAGCCTAATCGATAGCTTTGGGGGTGTTGTTTTAAGTGGAAGAGCTCACGGAGATATGTCTGGTGCGTTCACATTCTGTGGTGCTGTTGGCAGCTCTGTTATTGACTACGCTGTTTGTTCATACAATGTTCTTCCTCTTGTCCAAGACTTTCACATTGATAGCAAAGAATATTCTGACCACATGCCAGTTGTCATAAAGTTAAGAGTGCCGTCGTGTGCGAACAGTCCCGCAGAACTGACCTTCCCCCCCAAATTAACAAAGCTGGTAGGTATCGTGAGAATATTGCTAGATCATGTGATTACGACTATATTTACTCGAGCGTCGCGGTAGAAGATAAGGTGTCACTTTTAACGGAGAAGATTAAAGCAGCGGCTGCGGTAAAACCTTCCAAGGCGATTTTCACACCAAAAAAAACTTTTAAACAGTGTAAGAAACTCAAGCGATTGGTGGCGAATAGCTAATTCTCTTAAACGCACAGCACCTGGTCTCAGTAGTAGCCTGGTAATTCAAGAATTCAAGGACCACTTTAGTACGTTGCTCTTTAACAATGAAACAGTCAATAGCTTACAATGGGCCGCACCGCTTATTATTGATCCTTTGGCAATGACCGTATACCATATGAATTTTATAAATATGCTCCGCAAAGCTTCCAAAATGAAGTTCTTTCTCTGCTTAATTTAATTTTTCTTAAAAACCAGGTCCCTACCTCGTTCGGATCCTCTGTGATAATCACTCTATTTAAAAAAGGCGATCCATGTCTCCCCAGTAACTATAGAGGTCTGTCTCTACTGGATACGTTATATAAGATATTTACCGGCATGCTATTAAGCCGCATTAATGCGTGGATTGAATGTCATGGTATACTTACAGAATGTCAAGCGGGTTTCCATAAGAACTATTCTACCATCGATAACTTATTTATTTTGACAAGTATGTATCGTTAATTTTAACTTTGCTGCGAAGAGAAAAACTTTTGTTTTTTTGTAGACTCTTCATGTGCCTTTGATACTGTCCCTCGTAGCTTGCTTTTCTATAAGTTGGCCTCACATGGTCTGTCAAATCATGTGATTGATATTTTACGCCTTATATATGGGGATACTACGAGTCCTGATGGAAAGATCTCTAGTCCGTTTTCAGTCGACCAGGGTGTTCGGCAACGTAGTTTAATAAGTCCGGTGCTTTTTTCCTTGTATCGATTTAATTGATTACCTTCCAGGTGGTGTTGAAGTCGCGAATATGAAAATCAAGCCTTTGATGTATGCCGATGACTTAATACTACTAGCGGACTCGGCTGTAGAGCTGCAAAGCATGATGAAAATGGCATTCAGCGTATGCCATTAGCCTAATTTTCAGGCGAGAGGTGGACTTTTGAATCTTAATGCGAGATCTTATAAGAGCGTAACAACTGCAGTATGTCCAGTTTGTAACCTAGGCATTGATGAAAGTATTCACCACTTTATTGGTGTCTGTCCAGCCTACAATGATTTCCGGTTGGCTTGCTTTGGTGAAAGAGTTTTGGACCTGGGAAGTGTGGTAAACATCCTAAATGGTCATGATTAAATACATACCTGCAAACCAGCTTAAAATATAGGGATCTCATTATAAATGTATTTTCCTAAGCACTTAACGTCAAACAGTTTTTTAACTTATGTATGTTTGGCACTCAACACCTTTGTTACTGCCAAAATGTTATTTCTAATTTGTTCTTAAATTGTTGTTGAGTTTTTAATGGTGGAGCTCATGTCACGAAACTTAAATATCTGTAAATGAATTTCGTAAGCACTATATTCCAAATAAGTTTTTTAAATTAGATATGTCTGGCACACAACATTTTTGTTACTGCCGTAATTTTAATTTATTTTTAAGTTTATTCTTAAGTTTTTATTGTACGGTCCTTTGCATAATTAACAAGTAAGGAAGTCTAAGTTCGGGTGAACCGAACATTAAATACCCAGCGTTAGTTTTCAGAACCAGATACAAATACCATGACTTAGCAATGATATAGGCCCTAGAATCTCATTTGAAATTTTCTATATCAAAAAAGGGGGCGTGGTTATCATCCGATTTCGCCCATTTTAAACACCAACCTGCCTTGGCCAGAAGGTAACCTGTGTACCAAATTTCATGCGAATATCTCAAGTTTTACTCAACTTATGTTAATTTATGTGATTTTCGATATCGAAAAAGTGGGCGTGGTTATCACCCGATTTCGACAATTTTCACAGCAGCTCACCTTGGCCAGAAAGTAGCCTGCATAACAAATTCCATGCAAATATCTCAGTTTTCACGCAAGTTATGTAAATTTATGTGATTTTCGAAGTTTTCGATATCGAAAAAGGGGGCGTGGTTATCATCCGATTTCGTCCATTTTCAATAGCAACCTACCTTGGTCAGAAAGTAGCCTGCATAACAAATTCCATGCAAATATCTCAGTTTTTACGCAAGTTATGTCAATTTATGTGATTTTCGAAATTTTCCATATCGAAAAAGGGGGCATGCAAATATCTGAATTTCTACTCAAGTTATCGTGTACACGGACGGACAGACGGACTGACATGATTTAATCAATTCCTCTTTTCAACCTAAGAACTTTCATATATGGAACTCCATATCTAACACGAATATTTTGCGCCGTTACATAGTACCGTTATGTGGATAAAATTATAATACCCTTGTACTAAGGTAAATGTCCATAATTTCGTGGTAGTACGTTATTTCGTGGTATTTCGATTTTTTCTTTCAAACAAGGAAACAAGGCAAGTTTTTTTAAAACTGAAAATTTCATAATAAAGATTAACTTTTCGGGTGTATTAATGGATATTTTACAAATTTTTAAAAATTAAACCTATTAAATAACAAGCATTATAAAGTTGGAAGCTCAGAAAATGAGCCTTTTGTACGGAGGCCTCTTAAGGAAACTGTTAAGGAGACCAGTAGATTTTGTTAAGCCTGTAAAAATTGTATATTTAAATTTTTTTTTTTGATGATAATTTTTTTGGTTTTATTTAACATTTCTTAAACGTTTTTATTACTGCAAAACTTATTTCAATAACTTTTTATTTACATTTTATTTAATATTTAAATACCACGAAATTAGGGACACATGTTTTTTGTGATGTACCTAATTTCGTGGTACCCACGAAATTATGGGAATATAATACTTTATGTTTTCCTTATTTTCTTTCACATTTCATAAGATACCCTATTATTTTAAGTATTTTAATTATTAAATAAACCCCTGAGGAAGATTTTGACGTAATTTCGTGGTACACTTTTATTAACCCATTCGTCAATATTTTAATCGAAAAGCTCTGCGAAGCACAACATTTTAACGAAATAATGGCAATAAAGAACTTTTTTTTATTCAAAAATTTTTCATTTAATTTAAAAAAATATGCCAAGATTTATACATTTTTGCTTTTTTTATGAATGAATAGCGATAATAAACAAAAAAATTTAAATATAAAACTCATATTACCGCTTAAAGCGATACCACGAAATTACGTACATCAATTTTATCGCATGCCCTTAATTTCGTGGTATACTGCGCATTTACATACATTGTTAACAAGAAACCAAAAAATTAAATAAATACAAAAAAAATTAAAAATATACCAAAAAATTAAAAAAAACAGTTTTTGAAATAATAAAAAAAAGTAAGTAACATCAATTGAATTAATTTTTTTTATTGTTTATTTTTGTTTTAAAACTTTTTTATTTAATGTTATTTTATTTTGTTTAAAAATAAAAAAAAAAACTTAAAAGACCAAAAAAAAACACAAAAATTAAAAAAAAAAAACATTTTTAGTAATAATAAATAAAAGTAATTTTGAAAAAAGTAACAAATTGCATCAGTTAAATAAATTTTTTTTTATTGGTTTTTTTTTTGATTTTTTTCAATCGTAATCAATTACTAATTGCCTTTTCTCAAAAACCAATTGAAATAATCATTAGCAATTAAAAAATCCGTCTAATCAATTGATTACTAAGTACTAGTCAAATTTAACAAATACCAGTAATTTTTTACTTACTTACTTGGTCTTAAAACGCTTTCTTTTCATAAATACAATAACAATAAAAAAATTATTTAAAATTTAAAATTTTTGAACAAATTTTAATAAAGAAATTTGTGTATCTTTAGGAATTTGCGTTTAAAATAACTTTTATTTTCCACAAAATTAGAGTTTAACCAAATACCACGAAATTAGGGACACTTTACCACGAAGTTAGGCACATCAGAAAATTTTTGCCACGAAATTAGGGACATTTGAGGTACTCACACATTTTTATTTGTATAAAATAAAACATTTGTTAGTTTTGTTTGAAATTAAATGGAAAGCTATCTTAATAGATCAACTCAATGGGAAAAATTTACTTTTTTAGTTTTCCTTCATCCGTTTTTACGCACGAGAGGTAGAAAGTCAGAAAATTCCTTAGTACCACGAAATTATGGACATTTACCTTAGTACTAGTACGCTGGGTATAAAAATGAATATACTACTCGTACTAACTACTAGAGGTGGAAAACTATCGACGATAGTATCGATATATCGATGGTTTTCCCCCATCGATACTAATATCGATGGTTTGTGACTATCGATACTATCGGCTAACTTTTGAAACCCCATTCCTAGCTTCATTTTCAATTTTGCGAGAACCAACCCTATTGTGAAAAGTAAAAAGTGTGTGTAAAAATTGTTTAAAATGGCGCAGGTGCAAAATAAAAAAGCTAAAATATTTGGAGTATGGTCCCATTTTTGTAAAACGGCTGATAATAAGTCAGTGTGTTGTTATTGCAAAAAAGGGTTTAAATCCAGTGGTAACACCAGCAACTTATGGGACCACCTTAAGCGTTGCTCAAGCTATAAGCAAACTGAAACGTGTGCATCCGCGCCTTCCACTGCTTCCAGACCGGCACAGAGGTATGAAATAATTTTGATTAGCTAAACCGCTTCCGGATTCATAATCCTGAGACCAAGACGCGTCTTTTGGTACCACTTTTATAATTTTAGCAAATTTTTTGCAGTTGTATGCTAAAGGCCACTAAAATCAAAATACATTTTTTTATATTTTAGAAAAATATAAACTTTTGTGAGCAACGTAAGTCAGTACGATACCGAAAGTCGGCGAAAAAAGGACAGAGACGAAGCGGTGGTTTCAATGGTAATAAAAGACCTTCAGCCATTTAGCATTGTTAATGATGAAGGCTTTATTAATCTAATAAAAACTATGGACCCAAGATACCGCCTCCCGTCCAAAACCACTTTAAAAAACGTCCTAATTGAAAACAAATATAAAGCACTAAAGTTGAAGATGTGCAATGAGATGTCAGCAGTGGAATACATCTCCGTAACTTGTAATCTATGGACCTCCAAGGCAATGGAGTCATTTCTAATCATTCATCGACAATGAACTAAATTTACAAAATAAAGTTTTATCAACCAAACCTCTGCTATCCCTGACCAATCATTGCTCGCAAAACATAGCCGAATCCCTAAGGGAAATCTTTGAGGAATGGAAAATTAGTCAAAAAGTTATTTGTGTTGTAACTGACAATGCAACATCCATGATAAAAGCGTGTGAGATTTTAGATAAACCACATTTATCATGTGTATGCCACTCAATAAATCTTGCAGTTCAAGACTCCTTGAAAATAGAAAATGTTGCTATACTTTTAAAGAAATGCAAAGAAATAGTTAAGTATTTCAAGTCAAGCACCATTGCTATGGCAAAATTACTGGCAGAGCAACGTAGTGAGAACCCTCTGAAAGTGATTCAGGAAGTTCCAACACGCTGGAATAGTTGCTACGCTATGACATCGAGGATTATAAAAATTAAAGACCCCGTAAATATAGCTCTTTTGAACTGCAGCAAAAACGCCCCAAAAGAAGTGAAGAAATTGAAGCCCTGATAGAATTGGAAAAGATTTTAAAAGTTTTTGACTATATCACACGCCAACTATCAAGTTCAGCGAACGTTACATCATCACTGATAATTCCACTTATATGTGGATTAAACATTGAGCTACTGAATATTGGGAAACAAATAGAAACTTGCGAAGGAAAAGATTTTCTTGCCTCTATCTACTGCGCAATACAAAAAAGGCTTGATAGCTACGAAGCAAAACTAAGCTTCAGATTGCAACAATTTTAGATCCAAGATTTAAAAAGGAGGGCTTCAGACAGAGGGACAATGCCTGGAACGCTTCAAAAAAGAAGAAGCTGAAATGCTTTCATTAGCGAAAGAAGCCGCAAATGACACCGATGTTGAACAAACATTAGATCCGCAGCCCTCAACAGCACCCAATCTATTCTCTTTTTTAAAACAACGAGTAAATTACAAAACCAGCAAGGCGCCGGAAGTTGCTGCGTTGACCTCAAAACAGAGGTACCTCGAAGTAGTCAATTGTCATCCTGCAAGTAATCCTCTTTTGCTTTGGAAGGTACATTTTCTTCAGATGTAATATGTATTTAGTTATACCAACTTTTAAATATCTTCTCCAGGAACCCAACAGCAGGCAATTCGATCCACTGGCATTGTTGGCGCAGAAGTACCTCTGTATACCAGCATCATCTGTGGAATCAGAGAGGGTTTTCAGCAAGGCAGGATTAATTAAATTAATTAATAAACTTCTTTTTTTTAAAAAAAATTTGGAATGATTTTGTCATGTAACTAAGTTGATTTAGGCATTTTAAACCCCAATCTCCTTTTTTTTCAACGTCGGTGTCCTTTGAGTTTTCTTTGGAAACATTTTCTGCATTATCCCTTTGTCTAGCATTGTTTGATCTTATATTATATTACTGAAGCACAGTTTTGTCTTCATGGCTATCAAGCCTTGTTTGTAAGGAGCAGTAGTTCGTGTCAAGAAAATCTTTTCCTTATCTAGTGTTTACATTTTTTCCAATTTTCTGCAGTTCAATGTTTTAACCACATATAAGTGGAAGTCCCACTTTTTAAAATCGTTTCCAATTCTATTACAACTTCAACTTTTTCAACTGCCAGCGGTTTTCAGCTCTTACGACATCTTTTATACTCAGTTTCAAAGCGTAGCAACTATTCCAGCACTTTGGTACTTTTAATGACTTCAAATGTTTTCCATATATTAAATTAATTTCTATTTTTAATCAGTCTTGGACTGCAAGATTTATTGAGTGGCATACACATGATAAATGTGGTTTATCTAAAATCTCACGCATTTTGTCATGGAAGCAGCATTAGTTTCTCACTAATTGGCCATTCCTCAAAGATTCGGGTATATTTTGTGAGCAATAATTGGTCAGGGATAGCAAAGGCTGGGTGGGTAAAACTTAAGATTGTAAATTTAACGCTGACATCCCATTGCACATCTTCAATTTCAGTTTATATTTGTAGATAATATGTAATAACAAAAAGCCAATCAATGGCTTTTTACAAGAACAAATGCATTTCTATTCTTTAACTTTTTATAAATGTATGCAACATATGTACATTAGAGCGTCTCGCCTTACAGGCAAAAAAAAAAGAGTCGGCCGTACTCCCCCTCATATGAAGTGTTTTTGAAAAACATTTAAAAAAAAATTATTTTTATTTTTTTCTGGCAATCCTTGACATCGCCCAACTACATTTTTATTCATATCTTTGGCATTTGTTGTCGGATTTTAAAGTGTGACACATCAATTTTTTTGCCTCAAAGAGGAGGTTTTTCTCAAGAAAGTTCATTGAGCTCATGCGTTTCGTTGTGGTACTTACCCACCATATCTCAGTTTCTACCACCCTAATGTAACATCCTAATGTCAGTTAATTGAAGACCGTAAAAAATCATAAATCTTTTGCGAAGAAAGTATTTCGATTCAAGCAGTAGAACTCGAAATAAAACAAATTTTGTTTGCTGGGTTGAGCGCTTACGGCCCACAGTGCTAGTTTTCTTTTCGAATTTGTTTACTGCTAGTTTTCGTATGGCACGCCGATACATTAAATGCCTTATTTTATTTATACATTTTTCTTTATGAAGACCGTTTTTTTATAAATTAACTGGACTATTGTTTATCTATTTTTTTCTGTTTTGCTCTTTACATCATACATAATCAATTGTCATTTTACTTTACTTTAAAAATGCGTTTTGTTCATTGTGATTTAAAAAACCAATTGCCAACCAAACTCGATATTATTAAATTCGGGTTATATCTTCGTCATAGTGATCGGAGTAAAAAGTTGGGAGTTTTTATTGAATTACCAGGTATGCACAACGAAAACTATTAATTTTTCTTTGCTTCTCTTTTATCGGCATTTTCACTGAACTTTTTCACAGCATATCCTTGTCATTCACAAAATACCGAGCGATTTATTCATACAGTCCATGAATCTGCAATGGCGGTCACCGATGAACAACGCATGGGCCACATTTTTGCTAAGCTCGAGAGCCGGCAGAAATACAGCAAGCTTGAATCCCGACAAAATTGTATGGACTAATAAAGAAAAATGTATAAAGAAAATAAGGCATCTAATGTATGGCTTTCAACTAAAAACAAAATTTGTTTATATTATTCATAATGGGCCATTTCTTACATTTATGTTTTCTGGGTTGAGCGCTTACGGCCATCCAAATAAAACAAATAAACCCCACAATCAGCAATGATTTTTCTGTCTTTCATATATTAATATGAAAAAACCCGTTTTTTAATTGGGTACCCGATATCGAAAAATCGATTTAATTTTTGAAATCAGCATGGCTAAGTACTAGTAGGTGTAAAGTTTCAACAAGTTCTGAAGACTATTATGAGTTATTTTACCAATTGATAAAATTGAAAAAAAAAAAAATTTTTTTTTATTAATTCGTAACAGCGGCTGAAAAACGGATTTTTTTCTGATATTGGTGTGATATAGTCCTTTGAGGTGTGAAGTTTCAGCCAATTCTGACCACTCCTTCTATATTTGTTGATCTTTTATATGGAGTCGCGGCACTGTGGGCCGTAAGCGCTCAACCCAGCAAACAAAATTTGTTTTATTTCGAGTTCTACTGCTTGAATCGAAATACTTTCTTCGCAAAAGATTTATGATTTTTTACGGTCTTCAATAAACTGACACTAGGTTGTTACATTAGGGTGGTAGAAACTGAGATATGGTGGGTAAGTACCACAACGAAACGCATGAGCTCAATGAACTTTCTTGAGAAAAACCTCCTCTTTGAGACAAAAAAATTGATGTGTCACACTTTAAAATCCGACAACAAACGCGAAAGATATGAATAAAAATGTAGTTGGGCGATGTCTAGGGTTGCCAGAAAAAAAAAAAAATTTTTTTTTAAATGTTTTTCAAAAACACTTCATATGAGGGGGAGTACGGCCGACTTTTTTTTGGTGATACGCTCTAATGTACATCATACATAAAACCAAATGTAAACATTTAAAATTGATTCAATAAAATTTTTCTGATCTAAATTATATAAGATAATATGTAATAACAAAAAACTAATCAATTTCTTTTTACAAGAACAAATGTAAACCTTTTCCTCAACTTTTTAAAAATTGCATTCATACATATGTACAACAAACATAAAACCAAATAAAAAATTTCAAATGATTCAGTTTTTAAGGAAACTATGGATATATGTATGTATACCAAAAGTATAAATACATAAAAATTCTTTCAAATTAATATGTATGTGAATTTATTTAATGCAGTTGGATTTTGTAAATGACACAAAAAAATATCATATCATAAGTTTCATCTTCGTGATTGTTAATCATTAGTTCCTTCTATTGGATCTCAAAAAAGTATACATAAAATTTTTTATTGAAGTATATTAGTTGAAAAACCTTCCAATTATTTATGCATTCCATATTTGTGTGGTAACTGAATATGGGTAGTATTTTGTGATTAGCTCAGTTCTGGTTTAACCATCTCTTTTTGTAGTTGAAGTGCTGGTACTTTTGAGATTAAAAAAAATCCGATAGTATGGATATATCGATAGTACCCCTTGATACTATTGTCCACATAACGGTACTATGTAACTTCGCAAAATAATCGAGTTAGATATAGAGTTCCATATATGAAAGTTCTTAGGTTGAAAAGAGGAATTGATGAAGGCATGTCCGTCCGTCTGTCCGTCCGTCTGTCCGTCCGTGTACACGATAACTTGAGTAGAAATTCAGATATTTGCATGAAATTTGTTATACAGGTTACTTTTTGGACTAGGTAGGTTGCTATTGAAAATAGACGAAATCGGATGATAGCCATACCCCCTTTTTCGATATCGAAAGCTTCGAAAATCACATAAATTGACATAACTTGCGTAAAAACTGAGATATTTGCATGGAATTTGCTATTCCGGCTACTTTCTGGCCAAGGTGAGCTGCTGTGAAACTTGTCGAAATCGGATGATAACCACGCCCACTTTTTCGATATCGAAAATCACATAAATTAACATAAGTTGAGTAAAATTTGAGATATTCGCGTGAAATTTGGTACACTGGTTATTTTCTAGCCAAGGCAGGTTGGAGTTTAAAATGGGCGAAATCTGATGATAACCGCGCCCCCTTTTTAGATATACAAAATTTCAAATAAGATTCTAGGGCCTATATCATTGCCAAGTCATGTTATTTGTATCTCGTTCTGAAAACTAGCGCTGGGTATTTAATGTTCGGTTCATCCGAACTTAGACTTCCTTACTTCTTCATTTAAACTTCGATATAGTTTGATAAATTTATCGATAACTTAATTATAAGTCAAAGTATCCAAAAATCTTCAAATTTCCCTACAATACGGGTATGAAATGAAAGGGGAGGTCCAAAAGTTTCATTTGGATTTCGATAAATTTGTCGATAACTGAGAAATCGGTCAAAATATCGCACACCTAGCTCTAAAGGGAGCTAACTCAAAAATCTTAAATTTTGAGCTGAGAACGCCATTGGATACCTTTTCTTATTGCCCTAAGATCACTATAATCAGTTCTGCAAAAGCCCCAGTAATCAGAGCTTGGTAGCGTTATAAGTCCCTTTTGTTGGTAGAATGAGAAAGTCCTGCGGTCCACGATGTTGTAGTAGTCAGTTTTTCACGTTTTTGAGTTTATCGCTGTTTAGATCTAGGTGTGGGATATGATTGCACAAAAACTTTAAAACTGTCCTACAATATGTCCTGCATTAAAATTTGTGTTTACTTTTTTTCAATTTCGGCTAAATCAAAAATCAATTGCATAGGTACACTGCCGCCTTTTGTGGGTATCAGCATATCTCTCTATACTATAATAAATCTCTAGAAAAGTCATGTCAAGTCATCCCGATCATCGCTGGGTACCCCGCTAGTACTATAATAAATTTTTAGAAAAGTCATGTGTGTACATTAAAAATTACTTTGAAAAAATGACTGGGATGACTTGGGGCATGCTATAGAGTTCATCTGATCCATTTTTAAAATTATTGTCTGTCTGTTTATCTGTTTATCTGTTTGAACTTAAGGATCTCAGAAACTAAGAAATCGATTTTGATGACAGTTTCACAAGTATACTGCTTGAAGCTTAGAAACGGATCTGCACTTTGTTTTATCAAAATCGATATACCAATTTTAAGGGAGAAACCTATGAATTTATATGAATAAATTTATATGAAGAAAAATTCACTTGGTTTGTCAAAAAAAAACTAAGCGTGCCTCTCTAAAATTTTTGTTTACTTTTTTTTTCAATTTCGGCTAAATCAAAAATCAATTGCATAGATACACTGCCGGCCTATGTGGGTATCAGCATGTCATCTTATAAATAAAAATGAATGTGTGTCTGTGTGTCTGTGTGTCCTTTATAGGCGTCCAAAGTACTCAACCGATTTTTATGAAATTTTCACAGTATATTCTTGGGATCACGAGTTAAAGCATAATCTATATATATTTTTCGAAAAGTGGGCGGTGCCACGCCCTCAGGCTATATAAAAATTCAAATTGTCATAGCTATGAATTTCAAATCGTCATAACTATGAACATATTTGGTCTTAATTAATGATTTTTGGATATGTGTGTCCTTTGGTCAAGATTTATACATTTTTCGAAAAGTGGGCGGTGCCACGCCCCCATTTTTTGTGTTTTGTTTGTAATTCAATAATATCCAAAGTTTATGGTCGATCTCTTTTAAACTCTCCACTTTGATTTAGAAGATTATTGTGTAGGATTTAGGTTGAATACATTTTTGGAAAAGTGGGCGGTGCCACGCCCACAGGCTATATAAAATCTCAAATCGTCCTAACTATGAACATATTTGGTCTAAATTAATGATTTTTAGATATGGGTGTTTCCCCCGGAGGGTCCACCGCGAACAAAATATAAAATGTTGGCAAAACAATTTTTTTATAATTTTTATAGCAAAAAGAGATGTCAAGTTATCATGATCAAATAATATTTTTAGCGTACTAGATTTACAGGTATAAAAAAAATTCTTTGAAAGTTTAGAATAGGGATTTCCTACTATTTCCTAATTTTTAATAAACTTTGCTCTTAATTATTTTTATTCAGGAGTGATGTCCTGTTTGCATGAATACCCCTAAATACAAGGTACATTTATACTTTATTTAACAAAAATACAATGAATTGCAACAAAGGTTAGATAACGGTAATTTTCTAATTGACTTTTATTGATGTGCTAATGTAACGTACGTACCCTTAAAACTATATTTTTGCTTCTTACGTCTGTTTTAACGTGTGGAAAATAGTGAAAAGAGGAACACAAAGTTAGTTTATAACGCAGAGTCGGAAAAGAAAATTAATGAACAAATTTTTTTTTAAAAATATTATTTTTGGCCTACTAAAGTTTGTCGTGCAACGTACCCCAATTCAGAATTTGCGCTTAAAATTTTTTAATTTATTGTGTACATTAGAGCATATCATTAAACATTGTTGAAAAAGTTCTCCGAGTTTCAAATACCTAGCATAGGAAGATTTTTAAAATAGGATACAATTTTTTTCATACATTTTTCGTATTTCTTGAAAACCTCAAAAAAATACAGGATTTCCAAATTCAAACTACTTATTACTATAGGGATAAAGAAAAAACCAGTACGTGTTATACCATTTTGGAATCTTTATTTAACAGGTAAGTTTTCAAAGTAGTTTATAAAACTAGTCTGGTATAAATTTTATTCACCAAGCCTACTTAAATGTAGGGCTACTAATTGGGCCAGGGTCCATTTTTAAAGTTTGTCTTAGTTTTTAAAAGTTTTAAGGATGATTACGAACATTCTTTTGGACTTTCTAAATACAAGGATATAAGGAGATAAAAACGCAGCAAACAGAACCACAAAATCTTCTCATTTGTGTAGGCGGCATGAAAAAAACCGAGCAAGGGTCCAAATTTCTCAAAATTATGAAAATTGTGAAAAATCTCGAAAACCGTGAACATTTTACCTAGCTTTTTTTCTTTTGTTTAATAGACAATCGAGTGGCCTATAACCAGCTAAAAGGTATTTTTGAATTTCTAGACACTTTGTATGACATCCTGTTTTTGTAACGCAACGTGTGTAACGCGACGTTTCTTTTAATATTGTATATAAAAAAATCGAAGAAGTATATTCGAGGAAAAAAAAAGTCTTTTGTTGAAGAAAATCAATCTGGTTAAACTGTTCTAAGTTACATTAAAAAATGTTTTCATTATTCGCAGAATTTTGCGTTTTTGTTAATGCATCTAAAAAAAACTTCTGTTTTTGTCACGCAACGAATCAGTGTTTGTTTGTTTATATCTTCGAGAAAGATTTCTCCACAGATCTCTAATTTTGGCTATATATAGTGCTTAGGAAGACTTATTGATAGACTATATTCAAAGTCAGGAAATTTAAGCGATTCGGTAATTTTCTTCACGTTGAATCCGTATGTGTGTCCTTTGGTCAAGATTTATACATTTTTCGGAAAGTGGGCGGTGCCACGCCCCCATTTTTGGTGTTTTGTTTGTAATTCAATAATATCCAAAGTTTATGGTCGATCTCTTTTAAACTCACCACTTTGATTTAGTAGATTATTGTGTAGGATTTAGGTTGTATATATTTTTGGAAAAGAGGGCGGTGCCACGCCCACAGCCTATATAAAATTTGAAATCGTGCTAACTATGAACATATTTGGTCTAAATTAATGATTTTTAGATATGTGTGTCCTTTGGTCAAGATTTATACATTTTTCGAAAAGTGGGCGGTGCCACGCCCCCATTTTTTGTGTTTTGTGTGTACTTCAATAATGTCCAAAATTTATGGTCGATCTCTTTTAAACTTTCAAGATTGGTTAAGAAAATTGTTGTGTAAGATTCAGGCTATATCAATTTTTGAAAAAGTAGCCAGTGCCGCGCCCCCCGGCTATATAAATTTTAAATTCTTCATAGCTCTGAACATATTGGGTCTAAATTAAAGATTTTTGGATATGTGTGTCCTTTAGTCAAGATTTATACAATTTTCGAAAAGTGGGCGGTGCCACGCCCACATTTTTTGTGTTTTGTTTGTACTTCAATAAGTTCAAAGTTTATGGTCGATCTTCTCTAAATTTCCAGATTGGTTCAGAAGATTGTTGTGCCACGCCCCCAGGCTATATAAAATTTAAATCATCATAACTTTGAATATTTTTGGTCTAAACTAATGATTTTTGGATATGTGTGTCCCTTGGTAAGAATTATATAATCTGGGAAATGTGGGCGGTGCCACGCCCACATTTTTTGTATTCAGTGCTTTGTTTGTACGTCAATAATGTCCAAAGTTTATGGTTGATCTGTTTTAAACTTTTCCAATACGTTAAAATCTTCGTTGGGTACGACATACATAGGCTACATTTGTAAATTCTTTGGAAAAGTGGGCAGTTCCAAGACCACAAGCTAAGTAATATTTCAATTCGTTATATCCCTGAATGCATTTGCTGGTCAGGCAGAACAACGTCTGCCGGGTCTGCTAGTCTATATATAAAAATGGAGCCTATTTTCCTTGCTGACGCTATAACTCCAGAACGGCAGGACCAAATTAAACGAAATTTTGCACGTAGTTTTTGATTGAGCCCGACATGGTTTATGGGCAAAAAAAGTATAAGAAACCGGGAAGGTTTTGGAGATACTCCACAAAATGTGGACCAGGGGTCACTCCAGAAAGTGTTTGTACGATATGGGAATCAAATGAAAGGTATTGATGAGTGTTCTAACATGGAGTGGTTTTGAGTCCCATATGGGGTCCCGTTTCCGAGATATTGACCCAAATGTGGACCAGGGGTGACTCCAGAAAGTGTTTGTACGATATGGGTATCAAATGAAAGGTATTGATGAGTGTTCTAACATGGAGTGGTTTTGAGTCCCATATGGGGTCCCGTTTCAGAGATATTGACCCAAATGTGGACCAGGGGTGACTCCAGAAAGTGTTTGTACGATATGGGTATCAAATGAAAGGTATTGATGAGTGTTCTAACATGGAGTGGTTTTGAGTCCCATATGGGGTCCCGTTTCCGAGATATTGACCCAAATATGGACCAGGGGTGACTCCAGAAAGTGTTTGTTCGATATGGGAATCAAATGAAAGGTATTGATGAGTGTTCTAACATGGAGTGGTTTTGAGTCCCATATGGGGTCCCGTTTCCGAGATATTGACCCAAATGTGGACCAGGGGTGACTCCAGAAAGTGTTTGTACGATATGGGTATCAAATGAAAGGTATTGATGAGTGTTCTAACATGGAGTGGTTTTGAGTCCCATATGTGGTCCCGTTTCCGAGATATTGACCCAAATGTGGACCAGGGGTGACTCCAGAAAGTGTTTGTTCGATATGGGAATCAAATGAAAGGTATTGATGAGTGTTCTAACATGGAGTGGTTTCGAGTCCCATATGGGGTTCCGTTTCCGAGATATTGACCCAAATGTGGACCAGGGGTGACTCCAGAAAGTGTTTGTACGATATGGGTATCAAATGAAAGGTATTGATGAGTGTTCTATCATGGAGTGGTTTTGAGTCCCATATGGGGTCCCGTTTCCGAGATATTGACCCAAATGTGGACCAGGGGTGACTCCAGAAAGTGTTTGTACGATATGGGTATCAAATGAAAGGTGTTGACGAGCGCTTGAACATGGTGTAGTTATTAGTCCCATATACGACCCCGTATTCGAGGTATTTCCCAAAATATGGACCATGTGTGACCCCAGACGGGTTTTCTACAATATGGGTATCAAATAAAAGGTATTGATGAGTATTTAAAAAAGAGGTAAATACTATAATAAATCTCTAGAAAAGTCATGTCAAGTCATCCCGATCATCGCTGGGTACCCCGCTAGTCTTATAAATAAAAATGAATGTGTGTCTGTGTGTCTGTGTGTCCTTTATAGGCGTCCAAAGTACTCAACCGATTTTTATGAAATTTTCACAGTATATTCTTGGGATCACGAGTTAAAGCATAGGCTATATATATTTTTGGAAAAGTGGGCGGTGCCACGCCCTCAGGCTATATAAAAATTCAAATTGTCATAGCTATGAATTTCAAATCGTCATAACTATGAACATATTTGGTCTTAATTAATGATTTTTGGATATGTGTGTCCTTTGGTCAAGATTTATACAATTTTCGAAAAGTGGGCGGTGCCACGCCCCCATTTTTTGTGTTTTGTTTGTAATTCAATAATATCCAAAGTTTACGGTCGATCTCTTTTAAACTCTCCACTTTGATTTAGAAGATTATTGTGTAGGATTTAGGTTGAATACATTTTTGGAAAAGTGGGCGGTGCCACGCCCACAGGCTATATAAAATTTCAAATCGTCCTAACTATGAACATATTTGGTCTAAATTAATGATTTTTAGATATGTGTGTCCTTTGGTCAAGATTTATACATTTTTCGGAAAGTGGGCGGTGCCACGCCCCCATTTTTTGTGTTTTGTTTGTAATTCAATAATATCCAAAGTTTACGGTCGATCTCTTTTAAACTCTCCACTTTGATTTAGAAGATTATTGTGTAGGATTTAGGTTGAATACATTTTTGGAAAAGTGGGCGGTGCCACGCCCACAGGCTATATAAAATTTCAAATCGTCCTAACTATGAACATATTTGGTCTAAATTAATGATTTTTAGATATGTGTGTCCTTTGGTCAAGATTTATACATTTTTCGGAAAGTGGGCGGTGCCACGTCCCCATTTTTGGTGTTTTGTTTGTAATTCAATAATATCCAAAGTTTATGGTCGATCTCTTTTAAACTCTCCACTTTGATTTAGAAGATTATTGTGTAGGATTTAGGTTGTATATATTTTTGGAAAAGAGGGCGGTGCCACGCCCACAGCCTATATAAAATTTGAAATCGTGCTAACTATGAACATATTTGGTCTAAATTAATGATTTTTAGATATGTGTGTCCTTTGGTCAAGATTTATACATATTTCGAAAAGTGGGCGGTGCCACGCCCCCATTTTTTGTGTTTTGTGTGTACTTCAATAAGGTCCAAAATTTATGGTCGATCTCTTTTAAACTTTCAAGATTGGTTAAGAAAATTGTTGTGTAAGATTCAGGCTATATCAATTTTTGAAAAAGTAGCCAGTGCCACGCCCCCCGGCTATATAAATTTTAAATTCTTCATAGCTCTGAACATATTGGGTCTAAATTAAAGATTTTTGGATATGTGTGTCCTTTAGTCAAGATTTATACAATTTTCGAAAAGTGGGCGGTGCCACGCCCACATTTTTTGTGTTTTGTTTGTACTTCAATAAGTTCAAAGTTTATGGTCGATCTTCTCTAAATTTCCAGATTGGTTCAGAAGATTGTTGTGCCACGCCCCCAGGCTATATAAAATTTAAATCATCATAACTTTGAATATTTTTGGTCTAAACTAATGATTTTTGGATATGTGTGACCCTTGGTCAAGAATTATATAATCTGGGAAATGTGGGCGGTGCCACGCCCACATTTTTTGTATTCAGTGCTTTGTTTGTACGTCAATAATGTCCAAAGTTTATGGTTGATCTGTTTTAAACTTTTCCAATACGTTAAAATCTTCGTTGGGTACGACATACATAGGCTACATTTGTAAATTCTTTGGAAAAGTGGGCAGTTCCAAGACCACAAGCTAAGTAATATTTCAATTCGTTATATCCCTGAATGCATTTGCTGGTCAGGCAGAACAATGTCTGCCGGGTCTGCTAGTCTATATATAAAAATGGAGCCTATTTTCCTTGCTGACGCTATAACTCCAGAACGGCAGGACCAAATTAAATGAAATTTTGCACGTAGTTTTTGATTAAGCCCGACATGGTTTATGGCCAAAAAAAGTATAAGAAACCGGGAAATTTTGGAGATATTCCACAAAATGTGGACCAGGGGTGACTCCAGAAAGTGTTTGTACGATATGGGTATCAAATGAAAGGTGTTGACGAGCGCTTGAACATGGTGTAGTTATTAGTCCCATATACGACCCCGTATTCGAGGTATTTCCCAAAATATGGACCATGTGTGACCCCAGACGGGTTTTCTACAATATGGGTATCAAATAAAAGGTATTGATGAGTATTTAAAAAAGAGGTAAATACTATAATAAATCTCTAGAAAAGTCATGTCAAGTCATCCCGATCATCGCTGGGTACCCCGCTAGTCTTATAAATAAAAATGAATGTGTGTCTGTGTGTCCGTGTGTCCTTTATAGGCGTCCAAAGTACTCAACCGATTTTTATGAAATTTTCACAGTATATTCTTGGGATCACGAGTTAAAGCATAGGCTATATATATTTTTGGAAAAGTGGGCGGTGCCACGCCCTCAGGCTATTTAAAAATTCAAATTGTCATAGCTATGAATTTCAAATCGTCATAACTATGAACATATTTGGTCTTAATTAATGATTTTTGGATATGTGTGTCCTTTGGTCAAGATTTATACATTTTTCGAAAAGTGGGCGGTGCCACGCCCCCATTTTTTGTGTTTTGTGTGTACTTCAATAAGGTCCAAAATTTATGGTCGATCTCTTTTAAACTTTCAAGATTGGTTAAGAAAATTGTTGTGTAAGATTCAGGCTATATCAATTTTTGAAAAAGTAGCCAGTGCCACGCCCCCCGGCTATATAAATTTTAAATTCTTCATAGCTCTGAACATATTGGGTCTAAATTAAAGATTTTTGGATATGTGTGTCCTTTAGTCAAGATTTATACAATTTTCGAAAAGTGGGCGGTGCCACGCCCACATTTTTTGTGTTTTGTTTGTACTTCAATAAGTTCAAAGTTTATGGTCGATCTTCTCTAAATTTCCAGATTGGTTCAGAAGATTGTTGTGCCACGCCCCCAGGCTATATAAAATTTAAATCATCATAACTTTGAATATTTTTGGTCTAAACTAATGATTTCTGGATATGTGTGTCCCTTGGTCAAGAATTATATAATCTGCCACGCCCACATTTTTTGTATTCAGTGCTTTGTTTGTACGTCAATAATGTCCAAAGTTTATGGTTGATCTGTTTTAAACTTTTCCAATACGTTAAAATCTTCGTTGGGTACGACATACATAGGCTACATTTGTAAATTCTTTGGAAAAGTGGGCAGTTCCAAGACCACAAGCTAAGTAATATTTCAATTCGTTATATCCCTGAATGCATTTGCTGGTCAGGCAGAACAACGTCTGCCGGGTCTGCTAGTCTATATATAAAAATGGAGCCTATTTTCCTTGCTGACGCTATAACTCCAGAACGGCAGGACCAAATTAAACGAAATTTTGCACGTAGTTTTTGATTGAGCCCGACATGGTTTATGGGCAAAAAAAGTATAAGAAACCGGGAAGGTTTTGGAGATATTCCACAAAATGTGGACCAGGGGTCACTCCAGAAAGTGTTTGTACGATATGGGAATCAAATGAAAGGTATTGATGAGTGTTCTAACATGGAGTGGTTTTGAGTCCCATATGGGGTCCCGTTTCCGAGATATTGACCCAAATGTGGACCAGGGGTGACTCCAGAAAGTGTTTGTACGATATGGGTATCAAATGAAAGGTATTGATGAGTGTTCTAACATGGAGTGGTTTTGAGTCCCATATGGGGTCCCGTTTCAGAGATATTGACCCAAATGTGGACCAGGGGTGACTCCAGAAAGTGTTTGTACGATATGGGTATCAAATGAAAGGTATTGATGAGTGTTCTAACATGGAGTGGTTTTGAGTCCCATATGGGGTCCCGTTTCCGAGATATTGACCCAAATATGGACCAGGGGTGACTCCAGAAAGTGTTTGTTCGATATGGGAATCAAATGAAAGGTATTGATGAGTGTTCTAACATGGAGTGGTTTTGAGTCCCATATGGGGTCCCGTTTCCGAGATATTGACCCAAATGTGGACCAGGGGTGACTCCAGAAAGTGTTTGTACGATATGGGTATCAAATGAAAGGTATTGATGAGTGTTCTAACATGGAGTGGTTTTGAGTCCCATATGTGGTCCCGTTTCCGAGATATTGACCCAAATGTGGACCAGGGGTGACTCCAGAAAGTGTTTGTTCGATATGGGAATCAAATGAAAGGTATTGATGAGTGTTCTAACATGGAGTGGTTTCGAGTCCCATATGGGGTTCCGTTTCCGAGATATTGACCCAAATGTGGACCAGGGGTGACTCCAGAAAGTGTTTGTACGATATGGGTATCAAATGAAAGGTATTGATGAGTGTTCTATCATGGAGTGGTTTTGAGTCCCATATGGGGTCCCGTTTCCGAGATATTGACCCAAATGTGGACCAGGGGTGACTCCAGAAAGTGTTTGTACGATATGGGTATCAAATGAAAGGTGTTGACGAGCGCTTGAACATGGTGTAGTTATTAGTCCCATATACGACCCCGTATTCGAGGTATTTCCCAAAATATGGACCATGTGTGACCCCAGACGGGTTTTCTACAATATGGGTATCAAATAAAAGGTATTGATGAGTATTTAAAAAAGAGGTAAATACTATAATAAATCTCTAGAAAAGTCATGTCAAGTCATCCCGATCATCGCTGGGTACCCCGCTAGTCTTATAAATAAAAATGAATGTGTGTCTGTGTGTCTGTGTGTCCTTTATAGGCGTCCAAAGTACTCAACCGATTTTTATGAAATTTTCACAGTATATTCTTGGGATCACGAGTTAAAGCATAGGCTATATATATTTTTGGAAAAGTGGGCGGTGCCACGCCCTCAGGCTATATAAAAATTCAAATTGTCATAGCTATGAATTTCAAATCGTCATAACTATGAACATATTTGGTCTTAATTAATGATTTTTGGATATGTGTGTCCTTTGGTCAAGATTTATACAATTTTCGAAAAGTGGGCGGTGCCACGCCCCCATTTTTTGTGTTTTGTTTGTAATTCAATAATATCCAAAGTTTACGGTCGATCTCTTTTAAACTCTCCACTTTGATTTAGAAGATTATTGTGTAGGATTTAGGTTGAATACATTTTTGGAAAAGTGGGCGGTGCCACGCCCACAGGCTATATAAAATTTCAAATCGTCCTAACTATGAACATATTTGGTCTAAATTAATGATTTTTAGATATGTGTGTCCTTTGGTCAAGATTTATACATTTTTCGGAAAGTGGGCGGTGCCACGCCCCCATTTTTTGTGTTTTGTTTGTAATTCAATAATATCCAAAGTTTACGGTCGATCTCTTTTAAACTCTCCACTTTGATTTAGAAGATTATTGTGTAGGATTTAGGTTGAATACATTTTTGGAAAAGTGGGCGGTGCCACGCCCACAGGCTATATAAAATTTCAAATCGTCCTAACTATGAACATATTTGGTCTAAATTAATGATTTTTAGATATGTGTGTCCTTTGGTCAAGATTTATACATTTTTCGGAAAGTGGGCGGTGCCACGTCCCCATTTTTGGTGTTTTGTTTGTAATTCAATAATATCCAAAGTTTATGGTCGATCTCTTTTAAACTCTCCACTTTGATTTAGAAGATTATTGTGTAGGATTTAGGTTGTATATATTTTTGGAAAAGAGGGCGGTGCCACGCCCACAGCCTATATAAAATTTGAAATCGTGCTAACTATGAACATATTTGGTCTAAATTAATGATTTTTAGATATGTGTGTCCTTTGGTCAAGATTTATACATATTTCGAAAAGTGGGCGGTGCCACGCCCCCATTTTTTGTGTTTTGTGTGTACTTCAATAAGGTCCAAAATTTATGGTCGATCTCTTTTAAACTTTCAAGATTGGTTAAGAAAATTGTTGTGTAAGATTCAGGCTATATCAATTTTTGAAAAAGTAGCCAGTGCCACGCCCCCCGGCTATATAAATTTTAAATTCTTCATAGCTCTGAACATATTGGGTCTAAATTAAAGATTTTTGGATATGTGTGTCCTTTAGTCAAGATTTATACAATTTTCGAAAAGTGGGCGGTGCCACGCCCACATTTTTTGTGTTTTGTTTGTACTTCAATAAGTTCAAAGTTTATGGTCGATCTTCTCTAAATTTCCAGATTGGTTCAGAAGATTGTTGTGCCACGCCCCCAGGCTATATAAAATTTAAATCATCATAACTTTGAATATTTTTGGTCTAAACTAATGATTTTTGGATATGTGTGACCCTTGGTCAAGAATTATATAATCTGGGAAATGTGGGCGGTGCCACGCCCACATTTTTTGTATTCAGTGCTTTGTTTGTACGTCAATAATGTCCAAAGTTTATGGTTGATCTGTTTTAAACTTTTCCAATACGTTAAAATCTTCGTTGGGTACGACATACATAGGCTACATTTGTAAATTCTTTGGAAAAGTGGGCAGTTCCAAGACCACAAGCTAAGTAATATTTCAATTCGTTATATCCCTGAATGCATTTGCTGGTCAGGCAGAACAATGTCTGCCGGGTCTGCTAGTCTATATATAAAAATGGAGCCTATTTTCCTTGCTGACGCTATAACTCCAGAACGGCAGGACCAAATTAAATGAAATTTTGCACGTAGTTTTTGATTAAGCCCGACATGGTTTATGGCCAAAAAAAGTATAAGAAACCGGGAAATTTTGGAGATATTCCACAAAATGTGGACCAGGGGTGACTCCAGAAAGTGTTTGTACGATATGGGTATCAAATGAAAGGTGTTGACGAGCGCTTGAACATGGTGTAGTTATTAGTCCCATATACGACCCCGTATTCGAGGTATTTCCCAAAATATGGACCATGTGTGACCCCAGACGGGTTTTCTACAATATGGGTATCAAATAAAAGGTATTGATGAGTATTTAAAAAAGAGGTAAATACTATAATAAATCTCTAGAAAAGTCATGTCAAGTCATCCCGATCATCGCTGGGTACCCCGCTAGTCTTATAAATAAAAATGAATGTGTGTCTGTGTGTCCGTGTGTCCTTTATAGGCGTCCAAAGTACTCAACCGATTTTTATGAAATTTTCACAGTATATTCTTGGGATCACGAGTTAAAGCATAGGCTATATATATTTTTGGAAAAGTGGGCGGTGCCACGCCCTCAGGCTATTTAAAAATTCAAATTGTCATAGCTATGAATTTCAAATCGTCATAACTATGAACATATTTGGTCTTAATTAATGATTTTTGGATATGTGTGTCCTTTGGTCAAGATTTATACAATTTTCGAAAAGTGGGCGGTGCCACGCCCCCATTTTTTGTGTTTTGTTTGTAATTCAATAATATCCAAAGTTTACGGTCGATCTCTTTTAAACTCTCCACTTTGATTGAGAAGATTATTGTGTAGGATTTAGGTTGTATACATTTTTGGAAAAGTGGGCGGTGCCACGCCCACAGGCTATATAAAATTTCAAATCGTCCTAACTATGAACATATTTGGTCTTAATTAATGATTTTTAGATATGTGTGTCCTTTGGTCAAGATTTATACATTTTTCGAAAAGTGGGCGGTGCCACGCCCCCATTTTTTGTGTTTTGTTTGTAATTCAATAATATCCAAAGTTTATGGTCGATCTCTTTTAAACTCTCCACTTTGATTTAGAAGATTATTGTGTAGGATTTAGGTTGAATACATTTTTGGAAAAGTGGGCGGTGCCACGCCCACAGGCTATATAAAATTTCAAATCGTCCTAACTATGAACATATTTGGTCTAAATTAATGATTTTTAGATATGTGTGTCCTTTGGTCAAGATTTATACATTTTTCGGAAAGTGGGCGGTGCCACGCCCCCATTTTTTGTGTTTTGTGTGTACTTCAATAAGGTCCAAAATTTATGGTCGATCTCTTTTAAACTTTCAAGATTGGTTAAGAAAATTGTTGTGTAAGATTCAGGCTATATCAATTTTTGAAAAAGTAGCCAGTGCCACGCCCCCCGGCTATATAAATTTTAAATTCTTCATAGCTCTGAACATATTGGGTCTAAATTAAAGATTTTTGGATATGTGTGTCCTTTAGTCAAGATTTATACAATTTTCGAAAAGTGGGCGGTGCCACGCCCACATTTTTTGTGTTTTGTTTGTACTTCAATAAGTTCAAAGTTTATGGTCGATCTTCTCTAAATTTCCAGATTGGTTCAGAAGATTGTTGTGCCACGCCCCCAGGCTATATAAAATTTAAATCATCATAACTTTGAATATTTTTGGTCTAAACTAATGATTTCTGGATATGTGTGTCCCTTGGTCAAGAATTATATAATCTGCCACGCCCACATTTTTTGTATTCAGTGCTTTGTTTGTACGTCAATAATGTCCAAAGTTTATGGTTGATCTGTTTTAAACTTTTCCAATACGTTAAAATCTTCGTTGGGTACGACATACATAGGCTACATTTGTAAATTCTTTGGAAAAGTGGGCAGTTCCAAGACCACAAGCTAAGTAATATTTCAATTCGTTATATCCCTGAATGCATTTGCTGGTCAGGCAGAACAACGTCTGCCGGGTCTGCTAGTACTATAATAAATTTTTAGAAAAGTCATGTGTGTACATTAAAAATTACTTTGAAAAAATGACTGGGATGACTTGGGGCATGCTATAGAGTTCATCTGATCCATTTTTAAAATTATTGTCTGTCTGTTTATCTGTTTATCTGTTTGAACTTAAGGATCTCAGAAACTAAGGTCTCGATTTTGATGAGAGTTTCACAAGTATACTGCTTGAAGCTTAGAAAGGATGCAGACTTTGCTTTATTAAAATCGAACCACAAACAGAAAAGATATACTAATTTTTAGGCGGGAACCTATGACATTTTTTTTCTTAAATAAATTTATATGAAGAAAAATTCACTTAGCTTGTCAAAAAAAAAAAACTAAGCGTGCCTCTCTAAAATTTTTGTTTACTTTTTTTTTCAATTTCGGCTAAATCAAAAATCAATTGCATAGATACACTGCCGGCCTATGTGGGTATCAGCATGTCATCTATCTTAATATATAAAAATCACGTGTCACATGTTCAATCAGGGTGAGCTCCTAAACTACTCAACCGATTTTAATGAAATTTGCACAGCATCTACAGTTTGATCCAACTTGAAAGATAGGATACCTTATATCTCAAGGGGGAGTGGAAATCGGTAAAAAACCATAAATTTTTTTGTTTATACAGCCACAAATCATAAACGGATCCACCGATTAGAATGAAACTTACTTGAAGTTAAACTTTGAAATATTTACTTTCGTTCTGCATCAAAAAAAATAGTTGATTCATATATTATTTAACCAAAATTGTTTAAACAATAGGAGCACCTTTTCTAAAAAAAAAGCTGTTTGTGTGTTTGTTCGCTGTCAACCAAATGAATCGATTTAAGTTAAGCGAGCGCTCGGTAGCGGTACTTCGCTTCGTACATACATACATATGTATGTATGTATGACGCTTTAAATAAAAACAAAATTAACATTCATATGTACATATGTACGTTTTCGTGTTGCTGAGGGATAAGTAAAAATCAAATCCATATATGTACATATTTTGTAGTGAACGCATTTTGTGAAACCCCGTTATTCGTATTTTATACAATTGCTTCATTGTTCAAAAATATTTAATTAAAATATATACATATGTACATGTAAGTATTATCACATAATTATATTATTAATTTCTTATTTCATATTAATCAATTCAAAAATGATAGGACAAAAATGAGAACGGCTGGACAGATTTGACTCAAGTTTTTTTTCAGTTCTTCGTAATTGGTAACGCGGTGTTTCCACCAAACCAAACACCGTGTTTAAAAGGGTTTGGGTTATGTAGAAATGGTTATGTAGAAATGTCAAGTTTTTCTACTGAGAGTTTACCGGAAAATGGGTTTACACCCACTAAATCGGAACGACGATCATAATAAATTGTTTAGTGGGTGTAAACCCATTTTCCGGCAAACTATCAGTGGAAAACTTGACATTTCTACATAACCCAAACCCTTTTAAACACGGTGTTTGGTTTGGTGGAAACATAGCATAAGAGAAGGTTTGTGTGAGGGAAAATTTTGGGAAATATTTCCGGATTTTCAAGATTTATGTAATTTTGGAAAAGTGGGCGGTGCCACGCCCACATTTTTTGTATTCAGTACTTTTTTGTACTTCCATAATGTCCAAAGTTTATGGTTGATCTGTTTTAAACTTTTCCAATATGTACGTGAAAATCTTCGTGGGGTACGACATACATACATTTGTAAATTTTTTGGAAAAGTGGTCAGTTCTAAGACCACAGCTAAGTAATATTTCAATTCGTTATATCCCTGAATGTATTTTCTTTAGTGACATTTTAACGTTCTTAAATCTTAATCAAAGCACTTAATTTTTTTGTTTGTTATTGCCGTTTATACATATCCAGAGTATTATAGGATTTCCATAAACTCATAATAGTGGCGTTAAGTGGTAGATATAGGATATAATTAAATAAATACTAACTACACATCTGCTCAGCAGCGCATAATGGTTTGTGTCATAGCCATTGAGTTCAAAAGATTCGTTTTTTGAGTTGGACATCCAACAAATTTATTTGTTTATACCAAATACGTTAAAACCGGAAACATTGCATATACTAAAGCACTGCAATAAATGGAATGTTAAAAATTAATAGAAAAATAGTTGAAAATGTATTTCTAGGGAAGTCACTGGTCAGGCAGAACAACGTCTGCCGGGTCTGCTAGTGTATATATAAAAATAGAGCCTATTTTCCTTGCTGACGCTATAACTCCAGAACGGCAGGACCGAATTAAACGAAATTTTGCACGTAGTTTTTGATTGAGCCCGACATGGCTTATGGCCAAAAAAAGTATAAGAAACCGGGAAGGTTTTGGAGATATTCCACAAAATGTGGACCAGGGGTGACTCCAGAAAGTGTTTGTACGATATGGGTATCAACTGAAAGCTATTGATGAGTGTTCTAACATGGAGTGGTTTTGAGTCCCATATGGGGTCCCGTTTCCGAGATATTGACCCAAATGTGGACCAGGGGTGACTCCAGAAAGTGTTTGTACGATATGGGTATCAAATGAAAGGTATTGATGAGTGTTCTAACATGGAGTGGTTTTGAGTCCCATATGGGGTCCCGTTTCCGAGATATTGACCCAAATGTGGACCAGGGGTGACTCCAGAAAGTGTTTGTACGATATGGGTATCAAATGAAAGGTATTGATGAGTGTTCTAACATGGAGTGGTTTTGAGTCCCATATGGGGTCCCGTTTCCGAGATATTTACCCAAATGTGGACCAGAGGTGACTCCAGAAAGTGTTTGTACGATATGGGTATCAAATGAAAGGTGCTGACGAGCGCTTGAACATAGTGTAGTTATTAGTCCCATATAAGACCCCGTATTCGAGGTATTTCCCAAAATATGGACCAGGTGTGACCCGAGATGGGTTTTCTACAATATGGGTATCAAATAAAAGGTATTGATGAATATTTAAAAAAGAGGTGATTTTCAAGTGTTTAAGTGTTTAAAAAAGAGGTGATTTTCAGGACCCTATGCTACCCCGCTTACGAGATAGCCAAAAATGAGGACCAGGGGTGACCCTGGTATAATATAAAAATAAGTCGGAAAGCAGGAAAATAATGGAAGTCATTTTCCACATACATCGCCATTAATTTTATGTGACATTTTTTCTTAAGCGCACGTTCTTTCAAACGCAAAATTAAAACCGGTATTGTGTTCACTGTGAAATTGAAAAATGTATAGTAACTCATCAATTGAGAACGGCTGGACCGATTTCACTAATTTTTTTTTGTATTGTATTTATTTGTGCCCCGAAAAGGTTCTTCAGAAAGAAAAAGTTAAAAAAGTTTCTGGAATCCTGAGATATTGACCGAAATGTGGACCAGATACCCCGAATGTATTTTAACAATATGCGTATCAAATTAAAGGTGCTGATGAGAGTTTTCACAAGGAACAGTTTTCAGGTTCATCTGCGAACCCGTTTCCAAGATATTGACTATTAGGTGGACCAAGGCTGACCCAAGAATAAGCTCATATAATATAGCTATCATATCAAAAGTGTTGATGAATGTGTCCGCTTAGAGTGAATTTTAGATTAATTCAGGAAAAAAATTATCACACAAAAGCTTTTTCATAGAGCTGTTTGCCTTATCTTATAAATAAAAATGAATGTGTGTCTGTGTGTCCTTTATGGGGGTCCAAAGTACTCAACCGATTTTTATGAAATTTTCACAGTATATTCTTGAGATCATGGGTTAAAGCATAGGCTATATTAATTTTTGGAAAAGTGGGCGGTGCCACGCCCACATTTTTTGTGTTTTGTTTGTACTTCAATAATGTCCAAAGTTTATGGTCGATCTCTTTTAAACTTTCAAGATTGGTTAAGAAAATTGTTGTGTACGATTCAGGCTATATCACTTTTTGGAACAGTAGCCAATGCCACGCCCCCAGGCTATATAAAATTTAAATTCTTCATAACTCTGAACATATTTGGTCTCAATTAATGATTTCTGGATATGTGTGTCCTTTAGTCAAGATGGATATAATTTGGGAAAAGTGGGCGGTCCCACGCCCAAAGTTTATGGTCGATCTATTTTAAACTTTCAAGATTGGTTCAGAAGATTGTTGTGTACGATTTAGGCTATATCAATTTTTGGAAAAGTAGGCGGTGCCACGCCCCAAGGCTATATAAAATTTAAATTCTTCATCGCTCTGAACATATTTGGTCTAAATTAATGATTTCTGGATATGTGTGTCCTTTGGTCAAGATTTATGTAATTTTGGAAAAGTGGGCAGTGCCACGCCCACATTTTTTGTGTTTTGTTTGTACTTCAATAATGTCCAAAGTTTATGGTCGATCTCTTTTAAACTTTCAAGACGATTCAGGCTATATCAGGCCTGATAAATTAAAGATTTTTGGATATGTGTGTCCTTTAGTCAAGATGGATATAATTTGGGAAAAGCGGGCGGTCCCAAGCCCACATTTTTTGTGTTTTGTTTGTACTTCAATAACTTCAAAGTTTATGGTCGATCTTCTCTAAATTTGCAGATTGGTTCAGAAGATTGTTGTGCCACGCCCCCAGGCTATATTAAATTTAAATCATCATAACTTTGAATATTTTTGGTCTAAACTAATGATTTTTGGATATGTGTGTCCCTTGGTCAAGAATTATATAATTTGGGAAATGTGGGCCGTTCCACGCCCACATTTTTTGTATTCAGTGCTTTGTTTGTACTTCAATAATGTCCAAAGTTTATGGTTGATCTGTTTTAAACTTTTCCAATACGTTAAAATCTTCGTTGGGTACGACATACATAGGCTACATTTGTAAATTCTTTGTAAAAGTGGGCAGTTCCAGGACCACAAGCTAAGTAATATTTCAATTCGTTATATCCCTGAATGTATTTGCTTTAGTGACATTTTAACGTTCTTAAATCTTAATCAAAGCACTTAATTTTTTTTGTTTGTTATTGCCGTTCATACATATCCAGAGTATTATAGGTAGATATTGGATATAATTAAATAAGTACTAACTATACATCTGCTCAGCAGCGCATAATGGTTTTTGTCATACCCATTGAGTTCAAAAGATCCGTTTTTTGAGTTGGACATCCAAAAAATTTATTTGTTTATACCAAAGACTTTAAAGCCAGAAACATTGTATATCCTAAAACACTGCAATAAATGGAATGTTAAAAGTTAAAGAAAAATATTTGAAAATGTATTTCTAGGGAAGTCACTGGTCAGGCAGAACAACGTCTGCCGGGTCTGCTAGTACTAATATATAAATGTGAAAGTAAAAATGTTTGTTACGTTTTCACGCCAAAACTAATGCACCTAGCAGTGTGAAACTTTGTACACATATTTTCTGTGACCTGGAAGGATTCACAGAGATGATATTTTTTTGCTAAATTAACCGATAACAGAGTTATCGGCGAAAATAAGGTTGCCCTAAAACCTCAAAATTTCCCTACAATATGAGTATCAATCGAAAGAGGAAGCCCCCATTTTTCATTTAAACTTCGATATAATTCAATAAATTTATCGATAACTTAATTATACGTCAAAATATTAAAAAATCTTTAAATTTCCCTACAAAGGGGAGGTCCAAAGGTTTCATTTATACTTCGATATATTTCGATAAACTTATCGATAGCTGAGTTATCGGCCAAAATATGATTGCACTAAAACCTTAGAATTGTCCTACAATATGGGTATCAAACGAAAGGGGCAGCTTTCATTCTAACTTTTCGATATTTCGATATACATACATATTTATCGATAAATGATTTATCGGTAAAAATGGTGTTCCAATAAAGCATTAAAATATTTGTTTACCTATTTTTCAATTTCAGCTAAATCAAAAATCATTTGCATAGGTACACTGCCGCCCTATGTGGGTATCAGGATATCTTTAATAAAACTCTAGAATAGTTGTGACTGTAAGTAAAACAAATCTTTAAGTTTGTTTAAAAAAATTTATTTCCCTTGGTTTTCCCAAAGGCAGCCGGTCTCAGCGGAAGATTTGAAATAACTGAAAACATACGAGCGACGCTAGCGTCTAAATACCTACACTGAATTGCCCTAACTTTAGTTACTGCACGTTGTTAGCCGCGTGACTTCTTAAGGCTGGTTTTCATTAGGTCAAAATATGACATCAAATGGTGGCATACTAATGAAAACGGCTGGCATATGGAGTCAATTGCGTTTGCAGTCAGTTTTGACGACTCTTTGTCATATAAAATGACATGCATGTGAAAACTGTCAAATTCCAGTATGACAGCGCAGTTTGCAACGATTGACACGATTGCCAACATGTTGGCAAATCTATTTCATTTGACTCAATTCGTTTGTGGAGTCGGGTTCGCACCCCAAATTTTGTGAAAAAATTTTTTTTTTCCTTTTTTATATTATTTTTTATATTTTTTCCATTTTATATTATTGTTTTCTTTTTTAATTCTGTAATATTACCATTTTGTGGTCGGCTACGTTATATTCATATCTCAAATTTGTATATTTTTGTGTCTTGGACAAAACAAAAAAGTGAAAATATATAAAAAAAAATAATACTTGCAATTAAAAAACAAAGAAAAGTTAATAAAAAGTTAAAAAACATTTAACAAAAGTTGGGGTGGGAACTCGCTACCCTACAATTGATAGTGGAGTAGATTGTCAAACAACTGACTGGGCAATTGTAGTGAAAACGGGATGTCAATCGCTTGACACCGCAATTTGACGTCAGTCTTTAACGCGCTCTGCTTTATCGACTTCATGTCAGTTTTTAAGTCGTAATGAAAACACATTTGACACCAAATCGCCATAGTGTCAGTTAAGTCAGTTTTTGTGGTCAGTAATTTTGACCTAATGAAAACCAGCCTTTAGTTGCTTGCACTAGCAACTGCCAACCCAATTCCGTTTGCGCTTAGTTTGTTGCTGTTACGCGCAAGGTAAAAAGTATTCGATCAGCATAATGGCTGGAAGCATTGCGATATTGAATTATTATTTGGAGTTGATGTGAAAAGTTGCAGACGCATCGTCAGCAGCCAGTGATATTTTGGCCGGATGGTTGGTTACATGTGTTAACTACTCCCCCTCTTGAAGTGAAATCGTCCCCGGTTTCTTTTATGACGTTCTTCAGTACCACCATATGTCTCTGCCGTTTTCGCAGAAATATTGCCACGCTTATACCTACGGCCAATATGATTAGGAGCAAGGCGCTTCCCAATTGTATGGAGCGGGTCTCAATAAGGTTTCGTGAGTGAGCTATGTGCCTGAGGTTTTTTATCTTAATTCTTTGTAGGTGTGAAGTGATAATAGCTCAATATGTTCGGTAAAGTTAACGTGCTGTGCGGGTACCGCCTTGGGATTTGAACGCATTACCTCATTCCAGTTGCTATAAACGGTGGAGTTTATTGTAATATCACCCTTGAATGTTATCAAAAATGTTCCTCTAGCTAATCTTGTTAAATTCTCGCTTTGTATTACAGCGGGTTGGTCATTAATTAGAATTACGCCGTCATCGATCTCCTCAATGCGGGCATGTGATCGGCGGATTTGGATTTTCAATTTGCGTAGTGTTGGTTCAGTAATTGTCGTACACAGGGACTTTCTTTCAAGGGCTGGCAGAAGTTTGCTATTATGGCTTCCTTGCAATTATAAAGTGGGATGTATTCTCTGTCGCATTGGCCATAAGATTCGTTTCTAAGGAAATAATCTTCCCTTCTTGGATTACGGGCAGCAACTTTACACTACTACAAATTCTAGCTCTTTTTGGGTATTTAATAATGAAATAAATACTTAAGCTGTGTATTTTGAAATATCTTAAATTTAGAAACAGAAAGTATGTCAGTTATACTAGTATCTGTAGAGAGCTCAGCAGCCAATATATTACTTATTTCCATGCCATTAAGCAGATTGGGATTAATAATATTTACCTTTGCTAGTGCTACTGATGTAATGATAGTTTCCAATTGCATTATTACCGCTCTATTTCTAGCACTGACTAAAGAAAAGAGATTTCCCGTGTAAATCTGAGTCCGTTTTGCCTGTTTATTAACTGTCACCGTCAATTCGTTAGTTTGTCTCTGGGTAGCTAGATTAATCGTTGCCTGTTGTTCATTTGCTTCTATTAGGGCTTCGGCTCTAGTCTCAATTGTCTGAAAGTCGTCAAAGTCCTATGTGCCGGTTATGTACTTTAATGCAGTCCCTAAGATATTAATACCTCGCGCATATCGGTGATGTATCCTGACCACGTCCAGTAGTTTTAATATTTCGTCAGCGTCGTTTCGGAGAAGTTGGCGGGCATGGCAATGTGGGAATTGCTCGACTATTGTGTCCGTCTCTTCGGCTATCGCCTCGAATTCTGATAAGTTTGTCTTGTGGAGTAAAAAGTCATAATGTTCATGGAGGATTACTTTTCCTGTTGCTATCGGGATGTAGTGAGAGCCTGTATAGTTAAATATCCTTGCGTTAGCCCAATGGTCCATTATCAGGAGCAGAGTTAATCTGAGGAGGAGGGAGAAATTTCAGTTTTTTAAGTTGGATTTGTGAACTTTACGTCCGTCTATCAAAACATAGGTACCTAAATCGCTTTGGACTATTTTTTCGGTGTAAAGTTTAGTGAATTTATTTCCTATTCTCTTGTTGGTCTTTACAAAAACCTTTTCTCTGGATGACATCTACGGGTTTTTTGCTGTTACGGAGTGTATGGTGCGGTTGTATTTAGCCGTTGCTAGCAGAATTAATTCGGCCGTGTCGGAAATGCAGGTCTCGAGCTTTTGGCAGCGTGCGATTTCCGTTAATGTACTGTGGAACCTTTCCACCTGGCCGTTAGTCGTATTGTGAGCCAGGTGTAAATCGTGACTCCGAAGTGGTTTTTTAGGATTGCTCTAATAGTTTCGGAATTCAATGACCTCTCGTTATCGCAAACCAGAACTTTAGTGTTTTTGTAGAAGTTAAGGAGCTCATAGAATGGCTCCTTAATATCTACTATGGCTCTAGATTTTATTGGAAAAACTATTGCAAATTTAGAGAATTTATCTATTGTTGTGAGAAAATGCGTTTTGTCTGTTGAATAAATGTCAACGTGCAGGATTTCTCCTGTGTAGGAAGGTATGGGAGTTGATCCTATTTCGAGGTTTGGGGGATGTCGTTGGTATTTGGCTTCATGACAAATTTTGCAGTTTGAGACTATTTCCTTTAACATTTCTTTAACATTTTCCTTAAGTCAGAAAAGTAGTAGTTTTCTAGGACTTGCTGTCGTTTTCGCGACAGGATCTATGTGCACGATTGTGTTCAGTTTGGAGGATTTCCCTTTGGTCTTCCTTATTGAAAACGTCGATAACCTGTTTTGTAGTGTGACGGAACTTTAGTCCCGGGAAAGATGTGGTAAGTTCGTTTTGGATCAGTGCCAAAGTAGGGAGTTCGCATAGCAACCCGTTAACGACGTTCGGGTTAACACATTGTTTTATGGATTTCAGTAAATCCTGTAGGTTACTAAACGATATTCGATGCCTCACTCGTTTCCTAAAGAGGATTGACATGCTAACTGTTAATTTGGCCCCTTCTTCCAGAATAATCTGAGTTTGGAAACAATTAATGATGTTTTTTACCGTAGGTATTGCTTGAGTAAGTGACAACTCGCTGTTGGTGGCCATACTCTCTGTGTCTACCTCGTGATCCAAAGCATTTATGTATTGCCGGGAAAGTGCATCGGCGACAAAGTTTTCTTTACCAGATTTGTAGTGAAACTTGGGTGAAAACTCTTTAACAAAAGCGCGCCACCTTTTCATCTTTGCATTTGGGTTTTTATCGGACAAAGCGAAGATGAGTGGTTGGTGATCTGTATAGATGTTTAAATGTTTTACGCCGTACAAATAGTTACGCAGTTTTTGTATGGCCCATACGATCGCCAAGAGCTCTCGTTCATTGGTCGCATAAATTTCCTCTGTCTGAGACAGAGTTCTCGAGATCATGGTGATAGGTCTGCCGTTCTGTGACACAACAGCGCCTATGGCATGTAAAGAGGCGTCCGTTGTCAGATCAAAGGGCTGCTTGTAGTCTGGATAAAGGAGCAGTACATCCTCTGATGCAAATAATCTTTTTAACTCTACCGAAGGCGTTAAGCGCTTCTTCATCTAATGCTATTTCAATTTTCGGGGATTGGTTAGTACCGATATTTCCATTTTCCCCACTTAAGTATTTTGTTAGGGGCTTTGTAATAGCAGCGTAGTCCTTTACGAATCGTCTGTAATAGCCGCCCAATCCCAAAAATGAGCGTAAGGCTCTCAAGGATTTGGGGACGGCGAAATCCAAAATGTCCCTGACCTTATCGGGGCATGTTTTTATACCTTCTTTAGACTGTAAAGCCCAGAAATTCGACGCTTTCCTGAAAAAATTTGGATTTGTCGGCGGATACTCGCATGTTAGCGGCAAAAAGTTTGTGTAGTACCTGGTCTATGTCCTTTAAATGTTGATCAGCACTTTCTGAATAAATTATAACGTCGTCCACGTAGACATTTACCGATTTCTTCTCTTAATACGTCATCGATAGCCCTCTGGAAGATGCTGGGCGCATTTTTTAAACCAAAAGGGAGCCTACAGAACTCGTACTTGCCGTTATTGACTGAGAATGCTGTTTTTTCCCGATCCTTTTCATCTAACTTAATTTGGTGGAAGCCAGACTTGAGGTCTATTATTGAAAAAACCTGGAATTTCCAATGTTAGCCAGAATTACAGAGGTATCCGGGATTGGATACTTGTCACTAACTGTTTTGTTGTTCAGTTTTCTAAAGTCTATCACGAGTCTGGACTTCTTATTACCATCTTCATCGACGCCCTTTTTACTTACAACCCAAATCGGATTGTCTTATTATACCGTCACACAATAGGTTCGAAATATCCTTTTTGACAAACTCGGCTGAAGCTATGGGGTATGGGTAGCTTTTTGAGTAAACGGGAAGATCATCGGTGGGCCTTATCGTTCCTATGATATTGGTGTTATAGGGTAGAGCTTCATTGGGGTCCGCGAAAACTTTGGCATGTTGTTGCAATAGTGTAGGAATATCCAACTCGCTCACGTTTGTTTCTATTAATTTATTCACGTCCGGGCAATAGTGATAAAAGAGCCTTTCCTGTCCCCCATCATAACTAAGAAGACCGTTTTTACAATCTATTTTACCGTTCACTTCGGTTAATAGGTCAAAACCTATGATACCGTCGAAAGTGTCCAAGCTGGGTAGGCTAAAAATTTAGTATTTTTGATAAAAATGTTGATGGTACAACATTTGTCAACTTCAGTGGGGCCGTGGATGGATTTGACTGTAAAGGTGCGGTTTGCGGGTTTGATTCCCTTTAGATCGTTGAGGTGTTTTATGTAGCTCTTCGCAGCACCAGTGTCGATAAGGAATTGTAAGCCTCTTCCCCCGATTGTCCGCTCGACGTAGGGCAAGAGGGATTTTGTTTTGGTATTCGACTGGTTGAAATTCTTCATAAACCTTCTGGTAGTAATCATCGTTATTGGCATTATTCCAATATTCTCCCTTAGGCTCGTCCTGCTCATGGGTAAGGTTGTTTATCCTTTGTACCTTTCGTAGTGCCTGTTGGCCACTCCCGTGTGGTCTTTTCTCTGGCCTTTCTCTACCCAAAGAATCTGGTATTTGTTTGCCGAAGGTTTGAGTGGTGTTTCGGTTGGAGAAGCCACTGGGGTTGCCAATACCTGGACGAGGAGCCCTTGGATAGGCTCCTTGATGGAACCTCTCGTCATTCCTGTTTACTGGTGGAGGTCCACTTTGTCTGAACCTTGGGAGCGATTGGTCTACATCCATTGGTACGACTCTTTGTGCCGGAGTTTGTCGCTGTTGGTGAGGCCGAATCGTTCGGTATTGTGGTAAATATGAAAGTTGGTTGCGAGCCTGAATTGTTTGCCTGTTAAAGGACTGGGCAAACATTGACCTAGCTTGATTTGATTCAAGCTCCTGTGCTAAAGCTAAAGCGGAGGGAAGATCATTGGGTCTGGATGAAAATAGAATTTCACATAAAGGACGGTTGAGGCCCGAGATCAGAGCTTGGTAGCGTTATAAGTCCTTTTTGTTGGTAGAATGAGCCCCACTTCCTTCAAACTTCACCAACAATATAGAGAGATTTCAAGTTGACTCCGTATTGTTGGCGTAACCAAGAAAAATGTAGTGAAGCTATTTTGTTTAGGTGGTTAATAGTAAAAAAATTTAATTTTCTTTTGAGTTGGATCTGTTTTGTTGGCGAGATGAGTAAAATTTTTGTCCCTTTATTGCTGGCAAAATTTGCAATTTAGAGTTAGCTCTGTTTTGTTCATTCAGTTTACAAATTCATTTAATTCGCTCAAAAACAAATGGATTTTATTTTTTTTTTGTAGTTCTGAATGATTAGTGTTTATTTAAATACATATCTGCCTTGTTTGGTACAAATTACAGCGCCAAAAACCTATTTTATTGGAGTTATTGAGTTAGCTCTGTTTAGATGGTACAACCATAATTTTTTAAGTCGAAGTTAGTGAAATATGATACAAAACACTGAATTGTGAAAACCCCTATTTCTGGAAATCGCAGAAAACCTTGAAAATGTCCCCGTTGATGTCAAAAGTTTTGTAAGGGCAACAAAAACCTACATGTGCAAAATATATATTTAATTTTTTCTTCCAGCTAACCAGAGTAGTCAGCAAGATGCTTCGTTAGGGCTCCCAGTAAGGTTCGTTAATGACAGGAAAACCATACGTATTTATAGAAATGGTGCACAACCGGTTTTATGACGTTAAAGCCTTTGCACGAATCCTGGAGAACAAATCTTAATGTGGACGAGGATGAAAATCTTGTAAAGTGGCATGATATAAAACTACGCAGACTTGAAAATAAAACCCTGAAGCTTTTTATTTTAAAACTTCTTACGCAGAAGAAACATATATGTATGTAAAAAAGAGAAATCCGCGTTCAAAGGGATCCGCATCTACTACAGATCATCCGTGGTTTAGTAATTTTTAAGTACATTGTATAGGTTTCACTCTAAGGGGGTAGGGACACTCACCAATGTTGCACTATATTGCTTTGGGAAACCACTGTTTAGTTTTTAGGTTTTAACAATAGAATTTTTAATTTAATAGTTTTTTAATTCCTTTCATTTACAATTTTTTAACTTATTTATATTTTATTTCACTTAAGTTCACAATTTATTTTAGTTTATAACTTGACTTCTAATAACTTGAAAGTAGGTAGTAAGAGGTATGTAAGTAGTAAACCGCACGAATTACATTTGTGAGCTTAAGCCACTGATTTAAATAAAACACAAACTTACTTGTCAGACGTTTAATCAAGAAGAAGGAAATTTTCAAGATGTTCATCTATTTATATGCTTATCACCTAAGCTTAAAACTATGAGTACTTAAACCTAAGAGAAAACTTAAGAGTAATTATTATGTAGAATGAAGGTTGAAAAGGGATGGGAGTAATGACATGTTACTCCTCCACCCCTTGTTTTTAAACTAAATAATTTTAATAAAAGTTAAATTAAGTTTAATTGAATTTATACTTTTTCATTAATTAATTCTAGAAACAAAGTTAAAAAGAAATATAAGGGAAAATTCTTATTACCTTAATTTATAATTTAAATACATTTTGTGAATTTTTATGCAATTCTTTTAAACATTACATTTTTATTTACACTTAAATATTACTTTTTTTTATTGTTTGATAGGTACAAAATATGCTAGTTTCATGTAGAAACTTTATTTAAACTGTATTTGTGAATTTTAGAGGGCGTTTAATATTAGACTCGTGGACATTTTTTAATTTTGACTTTCTGAATTTTGGCTGTTCCTTATGCCTCAAATTCAAATAATTCTTTATAGCCTTCAGACCTTTCTTCGATAAAATCTTCTCTACATAAATTTGCCTTAGATATATTTTTTTGTTTTTTCGTTTCGATTCTTTTTTTATTTCGTTCTTATCAATAATATTCATATGGACATTGTTCGGAGCCGTCTCTATTGTTGAATGGTATGTATTATTGTAGATTTCAACAGCCTTACTTACTTGATCCTTAATTGGTAATTTATTTTCAATATTTAAAGCTCGTATTTTCTCTGTCAAAGTATTATTAAATCGTTCAGCATCTGAGTTGCCAGTATGGCTATTGGGTTTTGTAAAATGGATATTTATATCCTCCTCCTGGCAAAACTGTTTTACATTGATAGAGTTAAATTCATTATCACATGCTATTTCATCATTTTACCGAACAGTGAGATATACAGCCTACTTTTCTCGATTAATGTTTTGCTATTCCGATCTTCTAAAAAAAATGCCGCTGCATGTTTGGAAAATTTATCAATAAAAACTATAAAGGAGTGTTTTGAATTTACATATGTATCTATATGGACTATTTCTTTTGTATCAGATGGTGTTTCGGTTATTAAAAACTTCTTTTTAACGGGGTTTCTATCATACTTTGAGGAAGTACAAATATCACAATTATTAACTACTTTATGAATAATATACTTAAGTTTTGGAAAATAAATTTTTCGCTTAATGTCTTGATAGTTAGGTATTATCCCTGAATGTCCTGACTCTTTCGTATGAAATAATGCTACTTGTTTTGTTGCTTCATCTTCGTTTCTCATATCTCTAGCGTAATATGAGCATTTAATAAATTTAATATTGCTACTATTTTGGAAAATTTGAATTAAAGTATTTTTTACAATATTATAAACCGATTCAGATAATTCTGAATATATTGCAGTTTTACCTGATTTTATATGTCTCCTTACAATATCCGAAATTTTATCAGGAATATCGTTTTTCTCAATAAATATTCTTTGATTTCCTAATATCATTACTTTTTCAGCCGTTTTCTTTTCAACAATAAATATTTTCGATTTAAATCGATTTACGACCGTATCTAGGATAGGAAAATGATCATTATAATCTTCCTGTTGAGAGTGAATTGTGGCCATGTTTGAAAAGTTACCATCATCGTTTTCAAATAAATTAATTTCATTTGTATATGAATTTATCCTGCTTAAGAAATCAGCAATTGTATTATCTTTTCCCTGTATGTAATCTATTTTCGCTTCATATTCTCCAAGCTGTATAAGCCATCGTTGGAGACGAGGATTTATACTTTTTCCATTATATTTAGCTTGTAGCCACTTAAGTGGTTGATGGTCCGTATGTAAGTCAAACTCAACGCCATACAAATACGGTCTAAAATAGTTAACGGCCCACACAACGGCCAAAGTTCCTTTTCTACGGTAGCATAATTTTTTTCGTGGTCATTTAATGTCCTTGAAGCGTAGCATATAGGGTGACCATCTTGAGAGAGTACAGCACCTAGGGCAAAATTACTGGCATCCGTAGTTAGCTTAAATCTTTTTCTAAAATTTGGGTATCTCAAAATCGGGTGATCAGTTATTAATGATTTAAGCTTCTCAAAAGCGGATATATAACTTGGATCATTAACGTTTATTTTACTACCTTTCTTTAGATAATATATCATAGGATAAGCCACTTTTGCGTAATCCTTGATAAATTTACGATAGTATCCCGTTATCCCTAAGAAATATCTTATCTGTTTGTCGGTTGTTGGTAGTTTTAGTTTTTTGATAACATCGACTTTGTTTATATTAGGCCTAACCCCTTCAGAGGTTAAGACATGACCCAGATACTCAGTCTCCCTACATAAAAAATTGCATTTATTAACTTGGATCTTTAGACCCGCCTTTCGCAAAGCTTCAAAAATAAGTTTAAGATTTGTAAAATGTTCTTCTAAAGAAGAAAAGTTGATGGAGCATTTTTTAGCCCAAAAGGCATTCGCACAAATTCAAAATGCCCATCAGGAGTTGAAAAAGCGGTCTTTTTAGGATCCTCCGGCTTTACCACAATCTGATGAAAACCTTTGGCAGGGTCCAGTGTGGTAAAGTACATGGCTCTACCCAATTTGTCTAATATCGCGTCGATATTAGGAATTGGGAATTTGCCGGAAATTGTATTTTCGTTTAATTTCCTATAATCTATCACGACTCTCCATTGCTTTGAGCCGTTTTTATCCATTTTCTTCGGTACAATCCATAAGGGACTATTATATGGAGAGTAGGATGGGGTTATTATAATGTTTTGCTGTAGCATTTCATTTATTTTGTTTATTTATTTCCTGTTCATGGACTTTAGGATAGCGGTAAATTTTTGAATAAATTGGATTACTAGTAGTCGTTCAATATTATGTGTAGCTGTAAGGTTATCACCCTCCTTATAAAACAAATCTTCATATACAAATAACAGTTTTTCAAGGTTTTTACGTTCTTCGGGATTAAGATGACTTAAATTCAATTTTTCAATAATATTATGAGGAACTGGTTTCAATGCATATATATGGTGAATATCAAAAGGATATTTATTGAAAAAAATTTTGTTTTTATTTATTTCAAGACAATCGTTCTCAAAATCGATTCTTGCTTTAAAGGGTCTTAAAATATTTTGACCAATAATGGCATTGTAGTTTTCGTTTTTATACCTAGTAGTGCTTCGCACACAAGGTATATTAACTTCATTCGCCTAACGGTAGTATGTAACGGCATAAACGAATCGAGATAAATATTGACTTATATATATCAAAATGTTCAGGAGGAAAAGAGAAATTGATTGAGCCATGTCCGTCCGTCCGTCCGTCCGTCTGTAAACACGATAACTTGAGTAAATCTTGAGATATCTCAATGAAATTTGGTATGTAGGTTCCTTTTCACTTATCTCCGAGCGCTATTGAAAATAGGCAAAATCGGTTAAAAGCCACGCCCTCTTTCTATATATATAATATTTTGGAAAATACAAATAGAGTGATTATTCAGTACATAATACACCTATAAGGATAATATTTGGTGTGCACTTTAGTGTTAAGTCAACAAATACATTTTTGAAGAAATTTTTAAAAAGGGGCGTGGCACCGCCCACTTTTGATATAGTCAAATTTGGAAATATTATTAATCATAAATCAAAAACCGCTCAAGATAGCAAAATAAAATTCAGCACACATATGTATATATATTAATACAGGCAATATTTCGAAAAAAAATTAGCGAAATCGGGTTAGGTCCACGCCCAATTTTATACGAAAGATTTTGAAAAGGATCATAGATATATTGAATATGCTATAACTTTGCTTAAACTAGCTGTATATAATTTCTATTTCACCTCTGAAGTGTTCGTGGGCAAAGAAAGTCGAAAGCACAAAATTTTTGGAAAATGGGCGTGGCCCCGCCCCTTTATGGGGGATTATTCCACAAAACTTTCCATGCCATAACTCCGGTAAAAATTGACTTATTGAAACGATATTCAGAGAAAGTGTTCAGCATATAAAGCTTACTCTTTGCTGTAAAAATAAACAAAATCGGAGAACGGACACGCCCACTTTTTGAACACACTTCTAAAAAATTTCTTCGTAAACTTAAAATCGCGATATTTCAATAATTGTATAAGTTATATAAATAAGATTTTACACACATAATAAGCCTTTTAAGCAAAACTGAACTGTACAAAAATTTTGTGGATTTTGGAATAGTAGGCGTGGCGCCGCCCACTTTTTAGAATAAAAGCTCTGCTATTTTCAAAAGCGATTGCTTGGAATTTCAAGAATGTATTTCAATGAAATTTTGTGAGAGGGTTCCCAATAGTATGTAGTATAATCCTGCCAAAAATTACGCAAATCGAATAACAAACAAGCAAGATTTACGGGCAAGTAGTTAACACCCTACTGCCTTTTTTTTATTAATTTTTTTTATTTTCATACCTTTCATGAACATGAGGAAAGGTATTTATATTTTGTTATTTAGTAATAATTTAATTTACCACTCACAACAGAAGTGTTTTTATCGAAAACAATCAGTTGCCTTTATAACAAATTTTCAGGTATGTATTAAAATAGACCTGAGTAAATTAGGATACCAAAACAGATCACTACTAGGTATTTAATGTTCGGTTACACCCGAACTAAGACTTCCTTACTAGTTTAAATCTACTACTTTCCAAGATATTGTTCCATAAGACTTAAATTCTTTAGGGAATGGGGTAATAATTTTATTATTTACTTTATTTATTCCATTTAAAGTTTTAAAATATAATGTTTTTTCTAAACTTTCAACGGAAAAGTTATTTAAAGCATTGGGCCCTATTAAACTAGTTGTAGAACCAGTATCTATTAAGCAATTTATTCTCTCGTTTTCAATAGTGATTGTTATCACCGGTAACAGTTGGTAGTACTCTCCTCGAGAAAATTTACGGACTGTTCAATATTAGTTACATCCATGGGCTCAACTGTATTATCTGAAAAATGCTGTTTGTTTGTATTGTAAGTATTTCGCGACTGTGATGAATAATTATTCCTATAAGGTGGCTGAAAGTTCTTATCACTAGGGTTATACGTATTTTGGTATCTATTTGAATGCCCATATAAATATTTTTGATCAAGATACCTATTTTGCGTAACTTGTTGGTTATTACTTGAAAAATTTGTCTTAGGCCTATTATTATTTCAAATCTGTGTATTTGCTCGGTAGTTAGTACTGCCATTTACTTTAAACCTATTAACTTCTTTTCTATATTTAAAATCAATGCATCTTGAATCATCAAGAAGTTTCAATTCAGAATACCTACGAACTACTTCACTTAAACTACTGTTTGCATTTATATGAGCCCGAATTGGACCATCTATTTTTTCTAATAAAATGTCCACTAAATCTCTATTAATGCATACTGGAGAATATAGTGACGATTGTCTGCCATCAAACTCGTGCAATTCACATAAGTCGAATTTGGCCTTTTCGAAAACATTAAATAATTCTCTTAAACTTGATACCTTGACCATTCTACAATAATTAAATATCTCGCCATAAGTTTGACGAGGTCTAAAATGCTGTTTTAGGTTACTTTTTATTTACTCCCAATCGGAATTTTCGCTTAATTCACGAATACTTCTTCCAGCATCCCCCATAATTTTTTCATTCCTAACTATGTGAAGCCCGTATTCCCTAAGCTGAGCATTATTTGCACACAGCTCAAAAGTTTTTTCCACTGACCTTATGAATGAGCCTACAAATTGTGTCTCATCTAAAGGACGTAATTGCCGAAATTGTTGTATAACGTCCTTTGCACTCAGCTGAAAACATAGACTTGCCAATTGTAATTGTTGTTGTTGGTTTGCTGTGTCCTGTTGTTGTTGTTGCATAGTTACTTGCTCTTGTTGTTGCTGCATTGCTATTTGTTGTTGTTGGATGGTCAAGGCTTGTTTATTTACTAGCTCAGTTAACTGGGCAACTTGTAGCTCAAGATTTTCCATGTTTAATAATTTCCGATTTCGATCAAAGGCACTTTGTCTTTTTTCCATTAAATATTTATTTTATTTCGTGTTCCTTTCTGCTTCTTATTTCATTCATTCAAGTAATGTTCTTGTTTTTGGTTTTGTAATTTCCTATACTTCTTTACTCTTTTTATTGTCTTATTTTTATGTTTATACTATGTGAGTAGTTGGAACCGGTTTTAAGCCAATATATATTTGTTGTTTTATTTCCACATTGTATTTGTTAATTGTTTGACACCTATCCTTCGCTTGGATGGTTGTTGTTGTTTTTTTTTTTTTTAATAGCGTGATTTAAACTCTAGTTCTCTCACTAAACCTCGCTCACAAATATGTAGAAAAGTAGATGAATTCTCTCTATTAATAGTTTGTTGTTGTATTTTTTGTAACCTCGTTAAGTTAAGAAGTGCACATGTACTCAAATTTAAATAAAATTTTTTTTTTATATATTTTCTTAATTTCTTCGTATTTTGCATACAATAATTTGAAAATAAAATTTTTTTAAATATTTTCTTAATTTCTTCGTATTTTGCATACAATAGTTTGATTTAGGTATTCAAATTATTTTTTTTCCTATTATTTATTTATTTTCTTAATTAACAAAAAAAAAAATTTCTTCAATATTTATTCATAACTATTTTTATACACTTATTTTTATTTTTAAATAAAGTAAAATGTTTAACTTAGTTAAGCGTTGGCATATAACGGGAACTTGTTTACCAAACTTTGCAAAATGTGTTCGGTTTTTTAAAACTGTCGTATAGCGGTAACTTGTTTACTCAAATTGACGAAAACTTTTAGCATAACTGTTTCTTGTTTACGAACAATTTTCACTAAACAGTTATATGTGTTACACATATGTACACATTGATATATGTATATATATGCAAAAAAAATTAAAATTTTTTTTTTTTTATATTAAAGTTAAACAAAATTTTGTTTTCAATCTCTATTTAAACCGCACTTTTATTTTCAATTTTTCTATTTTATTTTTTGTTCAGTTTTTATTACAAACGTTTATTACGTTTAACGTTCTAATTAAAGTTTTTATTTTCGCACAAAATTATTTATTTTTTTCCCCTTTATACTTTTCCTTTTCTTGCTTAGCTTTTTATTTTTAAATAAAAAAAAATGTTTTCTTTTAATTTTTATTTCTTTTTTCTGGGAATCGAAGAAATTTAATTTCTTTGTTGGTTCTGTTACACTCGACTGCGCCAATTACATTTGTGAGCTTAAGCCACTGATTTAAATAAAACACAAACTTACTTGTCAGACGTTTAATCAAGAAGAAGGAAATTTTCAAGATGTATGTACATCTATTTATATGCTTATAAGCTAAGCTTAAAACTATGAGTACTTAAACCTAAGAGAAAACTTAAGAGTAATTATTCGATGACCTCCCGCTAGGCTGTGCCGTGAGCATACATACATACATATCTATATATGGGTCAATTTCAAAAAAAACGCAATTTTTGTGTCCCCGCACTTTACACTACTATTTTAGGTAAAAAACAAATTAAAAAAAAAAAAACAAAAATGGGACAGTGATCACCGAGGAATATGTAACAAAAAAACATAATTCTCAAATTTGTATATTTGTTTTTTTGTTTATTCAGTATGGTGTTTTGTTTCTCCCTCTGACTCCTTTCATACAAAAGCATGTGTCCCCCGTTAGAATTTTTAGTAAACAAAATAAAATAAAATCAAGAAAAAAGTTACTGGGCAACATTTAATAACAGTTTTCGAATTATTGGGTATCTTTCTTTTGTTTTGATTTGATATAGTTGTCAAATATTAATTAGTGCGAATTTGGCGTTGCAAAGAACAGTTGTCCCCACAATTTGCATTGAGCGTCACTTTTTTTATAAATCAAGAAATATTAGCAGTTTTCAACTTTCATTTAAATAAAGTAAATAACGTAATAAAAGTACAAACTTTAATTATTACAATAGTGAAAAAGCGAAAACAAAAACTATTAAAAAAAGTGTGGATTTGCGTAGTTTATGTGAACACCATGGTAAGGGCGCGATAAAAATTCTTGAGCGTCACGCTAATTTTTTTAAAAGTGAATATATTAAATGTAAAAAATTAAAGTTGACAATCATTGTTTACATGGTCTCAACTCATTTTTTTATAATTTGTGAATTTGGGAAATAAATTGCCTACGGAAAAAACAAAAATAGGCAAACATTTCATGAGCATCACTTTTCATACATATTGCTTCATAGCTTAAAATGCTCAAGAGTAAAACAACAAAATTAACGGCGGCTGAAAGAGCACGGAAATATCGCGGGAAAATAAAGCTCGATAAAGCGCGTATGTGTATAAGTTTCTTCAAGAATTACTTAATTTTTTTAAATTTTGTTAAAGACATCAAAGAATATGTACATGTTTAGTTTTGTATGAAAATTTTTGTTTTTTGAAGAATTTTGGTTTTCTTTTATTTACTTTTTGTAAAAAATAAACTTTTTTTCGTTACACTTTAAATTTGGCATTATTTCTTGTTTACGTGCAACAAAATCTCTTGATCGTCACAAAATATCTTGAGCGTCACACTTAGTTTTTTTTCCTTAAAACGCTTATATTTGCAGTTTTTTAAATACATTGTTACAAGACTATTACTTTGCAAGTAACCCCTTAGTTCAAATCTTTTTTTAACAAAAATTTACATATTTTCATCTTGATCGTCACAAAATATTTTGAGCGTCACACTCAGTTTTTTTCCTTAAAACGCTTATAAATGCAGTTTTTTTAAAATACATTGTTACAAGCCTATTAGTTTGCAAGTAACCCCTTAGTTCAAGTCTCTTTTTAACAATAATTTACATATTTTCATCTTAAAATTTGTAAATAACTAGTCACTTAAAAAAAAAAAAAAATCAAGGTGAATCGTGATTTTGTGTTTATAATCGAAAAGGTGATTTTGGCAGAAGTGAATCTTGAAAAACAAAAGAACAACATAGTAAACTTGAATCTCAAATATTTTTGCATTTTCAGCGATTTTTTATACATATTTGGTGTGTCGCTCAAGATAGAAATCATAGAAAACCTAAAAAAAAAAAACAAAAAATATTGATTTTTTTGAGAGCCTAAAGGTCCCACCGGATTCTTCATCAATTTCTACATAAATTGGCCACTCTTACAGGCGAATTGGAAAAACTTTAAAAATAAGCAAAAAAAACTCGTTGTGTACGTTTTTTTTGAAATTGACCCATATAAAAATGGAGCCTATTTTCCTTGCTGACGCTATAACTCCAGAACGGCAGGACCAAATTAAACGAAATTTTGCACGTAGTTTTTGATTGAGCCCGACATGGTTTATGGCCAAAAAAAGTATAAGAAACCGGGAAGGTTTTGGAGATATTCCACAAAATGTGGACCAGGGGTGACTCCAGAAAGTGTTTGTACGATATGGGTATCAAATGAAAGCTATTGATGAGTGTTCTAACATGGAGTGGTTTTGAGTCCCATATGGGGCCCCGTTTCCGAGATATTGACCCAAATGTGGACCAGGGGTGACTCCAGAAAGTGTTTGTTCGATATGGGAATCAAATGAAAGGTATTGATGAGTGTTCTAACATGGAGTGGTTTTGAGTCCCATGTGGACCAGGGGTGACTCCAGAAAGTGTTTGTACGATATGGGTATCAAACGAAAGGTGTTGATGAGTGTTCTAACATGGAGTGGTTTTGAGTCCCATGTGGACCAGGGGTGACTCCAGAAAGTGTTTGTACGATATGGGTATCAAACGAAAGGTGTTGACGAGCGCTTGAACATGGTGTAGTTATTAGTCCCATATACGACCCCGTATTCGAGGTATTTCCCAAAATATGGACCATGTGTGACCCCAGACGGGTTTTCTACAATATGGGTATCAAATAAAAGGTATTGATGAGTATTTAAAAAAGAGGTGATTTTCAAGACCCTATGCGACCCGTTTTTCGAGATATCTACCAAAATGTGGACCAGGGGTGACCTTAGAAGGATTTTATACGATATGGGTGTCGAATAAAAGGTGTTGATGAGTGTTTAAAAATGAGGTGATTTTCAGGACCCTATGCTACCCCGCTTACGAGATATCCAAAAATGAGGACCAGGGGTGACCCTGGTATAATATAAAAATAAGTCGGAAAGCAGGAAAATAAGTCATTTTTCACATACATCGCCATTAATTTTATGTGACATTTTTTCTTATGCGCACGTTCTTTCAAACGCAAATTTAAAACCGGTATTGTGTTCACTGTGAAATTGAAAAATGTATAGTAACTCATCAATTGAGAACGGCTGGACCGATTTCACAAATTTTTTTTTATTGTATTTGTTTGTGCCCCGAGAAGGTTCTTCTGTTTCTGAATCCTGAGATATTGACCGAAATGTGGACCAGGGGTGACCCTAAATGTATTTTAACAATATGCGTATCAAATTAAAGGTGTTGATGAGAGTTTTCACAAAGAACAATTTTCAGGTTCATCTGCGAACCCGTTTCCAAGATATTGACCATTAGGTGGACCAAGGCTGACCCAAGAATAAGCTCATATAATATAGCTATCATATCAAAAGTGTTGATGACTGTGTCCGCTTAGAGTGAATTTTAGATTCATCTGAATTCAAGAAAAAAATTATCATACAAAAGCTTTTTCATAGAGGTGTTTGCCTTATCTATATATATAAAAATGGAGGGAAAAAATGTATAGTAACTCATGAATTGAGAACGGCTGGACCGATTTCACTAATTTTTTTTTTTATTGTATTTGTTTGTGCCCCGAGAACGTTCTTGAGAAAAAAGGTAAAAAAGTTTATGGAATCCTGAGATATTGACCAAAATGTGGACCAGGGGTGACCCCGAATGTATTTTAACAATATGCGTATCAAATTAAAGGTGTTGATGAGAGTTTTCACAAGGAAAAGTTTTCAGGTTCATCTGCGAACCCGTTTCCAAGATATTGACCATTAGGTGGACCAAGGCTGACCCAAGAATAAGCTCATATAATATAGCTATCATATCAAAAGTGTTGATGACTGTGTCCGCTTAGAGTGAATTTTAGATTCATCTGAATTCAAGAAAAAAATTATTATACAAAAGCTTTTTCATAGAGCAATTTGCCTTATCTTAATATATAAAAATCACGTGTCACATGTTCAATCAGGGTAAGCTCCTAAACTACTCAACCGATTTTAATGAAATTTGCACAGCATCTACAGTTTGATCCAACTTGAAAGATAGGATACCTTATATCTCAAGGGGGAGTGGAAATCGGTAAAAAACCATAAATTTTTTTGTTTACACAGCCACAAATCATAAACGGATCCACCGATTAGAATGAAACTTACTTGAAGTTAAACTTTGAAATATTTACTTTCGTTCTGCATCAAAAAAAATAGTTGATTCATATATTATTTAACCAAAATTGTTTAAACAATAGAAGCACCTTTTCTAAAAAAAGCTGTTTGTGTGTTTGTTCGCTGTCAACCAAATGAATCGATTTAAGTTAAGCGAGCGCTCGGTAGCGGTACTTCGCTTCGTACATACATACATATGTATGTATGTATGACGCTTTAAATAAAAACAAAATTAACATTCATATGTACATATGTACGTTTTCGTGTTGCTGAGGGATAAGTAAAAATCAAATCCATATATGTACATATTTTGTAGTGAACGCATTTTGTGAAACCCCGTTATTCGTATTTTATACAATTGCTTCATTGTTCAAAAATATTTAATTAAAATATATACATATGTACATGTAAGTATTATCACATAATTATATTATTAATTTCTTATTTCATATTAATCAATTCAAAAATGATAGGAAAAAAATGAGAACGGCTGGACAGATTTGACTCAAGTTTTTTTTCAGTTCTTCGTAATTGGTAACGCGGTGTTTCCACCAAACCAAACACCGTGTTTAAAAGGGTTTGGGTTATGTAGAAATGGTTATGTAGAAATGTCAAGTTTTTCTACTGAGAGTTTACCGGAAAATGGGTTTACACCCACTAAATCGGAACGACGATCATAATAAATTGTTTAGTGGGTGTAAACCCATTTTCCGGCAAACTATCAGTGGAAAACTTGACATTTCTACATAACCCAAACCCTTTTAAACACGGTGTTTGGTTTGGTGGAAACATAGCATAAGAGAAGGTTTGTGTGAGGGAAAATTTTGGGAAATATTTCCGGGCGGTGCCACGCCCACATTTTTTGTATTCAGTACTTTGTTTGTACTTCCATAATGTCCAAAGTTTATGGTTGATCTGTTTTAAACTTTTCCAATACGTGAAAATCTTCGTGGGGTACGACATACATACATTTGTAAATTTTTTGGAAAAGTGGTCAGTTCTAAGACCACAGCTAAGTAATATTTCAATTCGTTATATCCCTGAATGTATTTGCTTTAGTGACATTTTAACGTTCTTAAATCTTAATCAAAGCACTTAATTTTTTTGTTTGTTATTGCCGTTTATACATATCCAGAGTATTATAGGATTTCCATAAAATCATAATAGTGGCGTTAAGTGGTAGATATAGGATATAATTAAATAAATACTAACTACACATCTGCTCAGCAGCGCATAATGGTTTGTGTCATAGCCATTGAGTTCAAAAGATTCGTTTTTTGAGTTGGACATCCAACAAATTTATTTGTTTATACCAAATACGTTAAAACCGGAAACATTGCATATACTAAAGCACTGCAATAAATGGAATGTTAAAAATTAATAGAAAAATAGTTGAAAATGTATTTCTAGGGAAGTCACTGGTCAGGCAGAACAACGTCTGCCGGGTCTGTTAGTCTATTTATAAAAATGAATCCCTATTTCCCTTGGTCGTCGCATCACACCTGAATGGATAAACTAATTACAAAAGTTAAATTAGGTTATGTCGATTTGCTATTCTTTTTTCAATTCAGTTCGCAGTTTTGGTAAGTTTGAATATATTAACTGACGGTAATTCTTTCATTTAGGTGTCACCTCCTAAAAAAATTGAATGCATGTCGTGAAATAAAAAAATTAAGAATATTCGACGATTTAATAAGATGCTTTAGTGAACATCTAAGAAAGACGAAAATTTAAAACATTCATTAATGATATCTTAATAAATGGTAAAAAATTTATGTGTGTAAATGAAATACGCCCTAATTTTTGGCAGGACAACGTCTGCCGGGTCTGCTAGTATGTATATAAAAAGGGTAAGTTAAAAAGGTAAGTAAATAGAAAGAAGCTGTAGTTTTCCCATTTAAGAAGTTTACATTAGGATGAGTCGAATTCAAAGGTAAGTTTAATTTATTGTAAGTAAGGATGCAAATGGTAAGTATAGTAGAAGGTAAGTATAGTAGAAGGTAAGTATATATGAGTATTAAACCAGGTAAGTATACAATTCAAATTTAAGTATCATTTCAATAGATTCATCTATAAATTCAACATTTTAAGGATTCATTGTGATAGGTAAATTTTAAAGGATATTTATTAATCAAATTGAATGAGATCGTCATCCATGTGTTCAACATACCTACATATGGGTGTTTACATGAGAAGGTCAACCACGGCTGAAAAAATTATATGACCAGAAAATGGGTTTTAAGACGAATTATTAAGGGAAAAGTAATTGAATTTTTATAAAATGGAAGTATTTACTGCTTGTTGGTATCTTAAAACTCATAAACGGAAGAGTAAAACTGAGGGTTTCTTCAACTCAGTTTTCGCAAATTGAATCAACTTTTTTCTTTTCCTTATTACCTAAATTAAATTAAGAGATTTGAAGTAGTGCAAATAACAACTACTTACAAAAATGAGAAAAAGAGAAGTTTGAACTCGAATAATGGTATTTTTTTTTAGTTACTTTTGATAGTATACCTTTGTCGCGTACGTTATGCAAAAACATTATTTGTCTATATCATTTGTGTATTGACAGTCGCAAGTAATAGAGATTACAACTCCAAATCAAGAGATCTTCTAGTTAAATATATTCGCTGAAATTTTCTTTTCAATCGAAGTAATAAAAATTTTATTACCCTTTAAAGTTTGTCGCATACGTTATTTTAAGTATGAATATTTTATTTTAATACATTAAAATCGACGTTAAAAGCAATTTTTTCAATAACATTATCCTGAATACATAGGTGCAGTTTAAAAATAAGTTTATTTTAACAAGCATCCCTTATTTGGTAAATAAATTTAGCTGCAAATATTTTTAATGGAATTTCTTTGCCACCTCGCATGGCAAAGGCTGGTTGGTTATGTTGACCAATATAAAATATGTCTTACGGTAATGGTTATTTATAACCAATATTTGAATACATCAGTATTAATGGTTAAATGGGACCTTTTTATCATATTTCTTATAACAGTTACGTCCCTGCATTTTATTATTAATATACAAGAAAAACTGTCGCGTACGTTATTTAGTTTTTTTTTTAAATACAAATATAAAGAGATGATTTCTCTTTAAATATGAGAGGATTGTAAAGGTGCATTATTTAGCTTAGGTTACGAATATTCAAAGAAATTAAGAACTGGCTAGATTCGCAGACTTTCGCATATATGTATGTGCGCAATATAAGCACTTCCGTTTTTGTCGCGTAAGTTATCACCTCATTTTGAACAGATATTTTAGACACCAAAGCTTTCAGGGCGACCATTTTTTTTCCAAACATACTTCTTTTTAATTGCAACGTAACTGTATTTTTATTTTCCCGAAAACTCGTTTTATGTGAGATTTATATTACTCCAAAAGTGTACGAATGTCGCATACGGCTGCATGGAAACACCCATATCTCAAAACATGTTTTTAGTTTTTGTAACGCATTGCAAATATGTTAAGTGAACTATTTATTATTGAAATAATAAATGTTATTTCCTTCTATCCTTCTAATTTTTATTTACAGTTTGCAAGAACTATTAAATATTTAATAAAAAAGCGGACGAAAGTTCAACAAAAGAGACTCAACTCAAAATAAATTCATCGAAATTCAACAATAGGTATATTTAAGTTTTTCAAGCAATAGGAAGCTAACTCAAAAAATTTAAATTTTAGCCGAACTGTATGTTTAAAAGCAAATTCCATTGAAGCGTCCTTTTTGGGTCGACAAATGCATTGTTTTGACCAATGCAAGAAAGTCCTGCATTAAAATTTGTGTTTACTTTTTTTTCAATTTCAGCTACATCAAAAATCAATTGCATAGGTACACTACCGCCTTATGTGGGTATCAGCATATCTCTCTATACCATAATAAATCTCTAGAAAAATCATGTCTGTACATTGAAAACTTCTTTTAAAAAATGACTGGGGGTGACTTGGGGAATGCTACGGAGTTCATCTGATCCATTTTTAAAATTATTGTCTGTCTGTTTGTCTGTTGTCGCGGAAACTAAGAAATGGATTTTGATGAGAGTTTCACAAATATATGTACTGCTTGAAGCTTAGAAAGGGATCTGCACTTTGTTTTATTAAAATCCGACCACAAACAAAAAAGATATACTAATTTTTAGGGAGGAACCTATGAAATGTTTTACCTACCTACCTGTCTGTTTATCTGTTTGTCTTTTATAATAAATCTCTAGAAAATTCGTGTCTGTACATAGAAAATTTCTTTGAAAAAATGACTGGTGAGGACTTGGGGAATGCTATACAGTTCATCTGATCTGTTTTTTAATTATTGTCTGTCTGTTTGTCTATTTGAACTTAAGGATCTCGGAAACTAAGAAATGGATTTTGATATTAGTTTCACAAATATACTGCTTGAAGCTTAGAAAGGGATCTGCACTTTGTCTTATCAATATTGGACCACAAGCAAAAAAGGTATACTAATTTTAAGGAGGAGCCTATGAAATTTTTTTTTTATCTGTTTGTCTTTTTATCTGTTTGTCAGTTTGAACTTAAGGATCTCGGAACCTAAGAAATAGATTTTCATGAGAGTTTCACAAATATACTGCCTGAAGCTTAAAAGGGATTTGCACTTTGTTTTATCAAAAGCGGACCACAAACAAAGAAGATATACTAATTTGTAGGGAGGAACTTATGAAATTTTTTTCTCTTAAAGAAATTTATATGAAGAAATATTCACTTAAGTAGTTTGTCAAAAAAAGACTAAGCGTGTCACTCTGACACCAACACATATCCATTTTAGATTCCCAAATTTCCAAAATTTTGGAATGATTTAGTTAACCTTAGGTGACTAAAAAGAATTGCTCTAAGCTTTATTAAAATATGTGCCCATAAGCTCCAAGCATCTATGCAAGGGTTAATATGCACAAGAATTTATTTATTCATTTCAAAGTATATGAATTAACCCCTGCGGGTTGGGGCTTAGAATATGCCCGCGGTAGGCATACCGGTCGTAAGAGGGGACCAATATGCACAAAGGTAATGATGTGCAACTCGATGGTTGATCTACGGATATGATCCCTCCCACCTCTCATTACCCATCTTCTCTTTCCTTTCGGAAGGAGGGATGACATGACCTAGAAGGTTGCACTGGTCATACCAAATCGCTCCCACGACAGTCGGGCAGTACCGCAAGGGAGTACCGGAGCGTACCGGATTCATATTCGGCCAAGGACTGTTATTTCGACAACACTCCCCAAAACCTTCGGGGAGTGATTTTGTTGTTAAAACAACAACAACAACAACATGCACAAGAATTGTAAAAAAGAGAAATCCTTGCTGATTTTGTAACATTCCATATGTTATGAGTGCGAATGAAACATCAAGAGCTTCTCAAAAATATCACAAAATCAAAATTTCAGCGCCAGTTGTCAAAAAAAGTTTCAATCATTTCATTTTACAATTCAAAAGGAAAAAATTGAAAAATCGCGAATCAACCATAAAAGTGCGTGATTATAATTGGATTAACAGCTCAAAATATTCAAACAAAATATATCAAAAGAATTAAAAAAAGATATAAAAATAGCGAGAAAACGAGCACGCACGATTTTACTTGATAACGGACTTTGGTACTATGGATTGTTGTTGACAAAGCCTCATTCACACTTTTTGTCGCCATTTTTGTTAAACCTATTTAGGCCAGGAGAACGCTGTGCATAATCTTGGCTTATAACATATTATTTATAAGATGGCTTACTCACCGAGAAAATGGTGGTCGTTGCAAAACGCGCACATTATTGGGTAGCAACGCTCTGGAGTGTTCAAATTAGGTCACCTGGGGATTTGCTTCGCCTGTTGGGGATTCGCAATAACTTCATATTCCCTTGCAACTTAGAAATTACATGAATAAATTTGGATTTGCAATACGAGTACACCTACATATAAAATTAACTAATTTTCGAAAAAATATGTAGATACTATGCATGGGACTATTCGAATAAAAATTTTTCGAATAAATAAAACTTTTATTCGGCGGGTACAAAAAATTCGAATAGTATTTATTCGAATTTGTTTATTCGTTTATTCGAATAGTGCTATTCGAATAGTACTATTCTAATATTTTTGTTAATAGATTTTTAAAACGATATTCGCTGTTTTCTTTGCTTGTACCTATGAGCGTGCATTTATGTTTCGTATGTTTTATATGTATGTATGTATGTTTGCGTGTGCAAATGTGTGTCCAAGCAGTAACAATATTTCTTTCATTATTCGAATAGTGGTAACGAATAGTTATCCGGTTAATGGTGGTTAAATAGTTTTTGGCTTATTATCTTAATAATTAAATAGCTATTTGTACAGTGTTGTAGGAATAACAAAATACAATTATTGGTAATAATTGAAGCTGTAAATAGACATTTACTATAAATATGTATGTACTAGCAGGGTACCCGGCGTTGCTCGGGATGTAAGTAGTTAGGGGGCCTTTCAAAATCAATAATATACTTTAAGATTTCATATTTATATACATAAAATATAGCTGACCCGGCAAACTTCGTTCTTCCCAAAATAGATTTTTTTTTAATTTTTCACTACTTCATTGTGCATACAACTTCAAAAATGTAAAATTTTAGTATTCCGTTTAAGGCTACACGATACACAAAATTTTTAGTTTTCTGTCCCGGAGCATAAGTAAATAGCGAAAAAATTTTCCTATACGGGAACTATTGATATCATTAATCTCCTGATCAATTTTCAGGTCCTAACTTTTAACACTTTTACGATAACCCCACTTTTATGCGCGAAAATTGTTTTGATATCATTTAGCTCTATACCAATTTCCAGGTTCCTGCCTTAAATACTTTTGGAGATATTTAGCTTGAAAAATTAGTATGGGAGGTGCCACGCCCCCATTTTCGTTAACCCCAATTTTTTTGGAGGTGGTAGGGATCGATCTCGTATAACCCCTCACCAAATTTCAGTGGTGTAACCCGAATACTTCCACAGATACGGACAATGAAAAATGTTATTTGTGTGGGAGGTGCCACGCCCACACTGTCGTTATCCCCAGTTTTTTTTTTGGAGGTGGTAGGGATCGATTCCATATAACCCCTAACCAAATTTCAGTGGTCTAACCTAAATACTTCCAGAGATATCGACTAAGAAGTATTTCATTCGTATGGGAGGTGCCACGCCCACACCGTCGTTATCCCCAGTTTTTTTTGGAGGTGGTAGGGATCGATTCCATATAACCCCTAACCAAATTTCAGTGGTCTAACCTAAATAGTTCCAGAGATATCGACTAAGAAGTATTTCATTCGTATGGGAGGTGCCACGCCCACTTTTTCGTTATACCCAGTTGTTTTGGAGGTGGTAGGGATCGATCCCATATAACTACTTACCGAGTTTCAATGGTCTAACATAAATACTTCCGGAGATACGGACAACGGAAAATTCCATTTGTATGGGAGGTGCCACGCCCTATATATATCAAAATATTTTTTAGCCTGTGACCATCCCTGGAAGATGTACAGTGGGTGTGTAAAATTTGGTTACGATCGGTTTATAAGTTTAGGACGCAAGTCGATCTATACCTACATACATACATACATATATATTTACATAATTTGAATTTTATATATATAGATTATTGCCTACTGAAGAATTTACCAAATTCGAATATTTTGAAAAAAGAGTATTAAAAACCGGTTTTCAAAAATTTTCTTTTGCCGTATTCGTTGGTAACGTTAGGGGGCCTTTCAAGAATTCAATTTTGACAAATTGTGTCAGGATGAATCGAAATTCAAAAGCTGATTTGATACCATATTGTAGGTAAATTTTAAGGTTTTAGGGCAATCACATTCTCACCGATAACTAAATTAACGATAAATTTATTGAAATATATCGAAGTAAAAATGAAACCCGGGACCATCCCCATTCGTTTGATACCCATATTGTAGGGTAATATTTAGGTTTTCGGGAATTCGCATTTTGACCGATAACTCAGTTATCGATCAATTTATCGAAATATATCGAAGTCCAAATGAAACCTGGAGCTTTTCCCTTTCGTTTGATACCCATATTGTAGGGCAAGTTTAAGGTTTTTGGGCAATCACATTTTCACCGATAACTCATCATCGATACATTTATCGAAACCAATCGAAGTCTAAATGAAACCTGCGGCCTTCTCCTTTCGTTTTATACCCATATTATGGGGTAATGTTAAGTTTTTTGGGCAATCACCGATAACTCAGATATCGATAAACTTATCGAAATATATCGAAGTCCAAAAGAAACCTGGAGCTATCTCATTTCGTTTGATACACATATTGTAGGGTAATATTAAGGTTTTCGGGCAATCGCATTTTGACCGATGACTCAGTTATCGATAAACTTATCGAAAAATATTGAAGTACAAATGAAACCTGGGGCCTTCCCCTTTCGTTTGATACCCATATTGTAGGCCATTTTTTAAGGTTTTTGTGCAATCATATTTTGACCGATAACTCAGCTATGGAAAAATGTATCGAAATATATCCTAGTATAAATGAAACCTTTGGACCTCCCCTTTCATTTGATATCCATATTGCAGGGAAATTTTAAGATTTTTGGATTTTCTGACGTATAATTAAGTTATCGATAAATTTATCGAATTATATCGAAGTTTAATTGAAAAAAGGGGACTTCCTCTTTCGGTTGATACTCAAATTGTAGGAAAGTTTTGAGGTTTTAGGGCAACCTTATTTTCGCCGATAACTCTGTTATCGATTAATTTATCAAACAAATATCATCTCCATGAATCCTTCCAGGTCACAGAGAAAATGTGTCCAAAGTTTCATACTGCTAGGTGCATTAGTTTTGGCGTGAAAACGTAACAAACTTTGTTACTTTCCACATAGCGCGGCAGTGTACCTATGCAATTGATTTTTGATTTAGCAGACATTGAAAAAAAAGTAAACAAAAATTTTAGAAAGGCACGCTTAGTTTTCTTTTGACAAACTAAGTGAATTTTTCTTCATATAAATTTATTTAAAAAAAAAATTTCATAGGTTCCTCCCTAAAAATTAGTATATCTTTTTTGTTCGATTTTGATAAAACAAAGTGCAAATCCCTTTCTAAGCTTCAAGCAGTATACTTGTGAAAGTCTCATCAAAATCCATTCCTTAGTTTCCGAGATCCTTAAGTTCAAACAGACAAACAGACAGACGATAATACTAAAAATGGGTCAGATGAACTCTATAGTATTCCCCAAGTCACCCCCAGTAATTTTTTCAAAGAAATTTTCAATGCACAGACACGACTTTTCTAGAGTTTTATTAAAGATATGCTGATACCCACATAAATATTTATTTAAATTTATTTAAGAAAAAAAATTTCATAGGTTCGTCTCTAAAAATTAGTATATCTTTTTTGTTTGTGGTCCGATTTTGATAAAACAAAGTGCAGATCCCTTTTTAAGCTTCAAGCAGTATATTTGTGAAAGTCTCATCAAAATCCATTGCTTAGTTTCCGAGATCCTTAAGTTCAAACAGACAAACAGACAGACAATAATTTTAAAAATGGGTCAGATGAACTACATAGCATTCCCCAGGTCATCCCCAGTCATCTTTTCAAAGAAGTTTTCATTGTACAGACACGACCCTTCTAGAGATTTATTATAGTATAGATAGATATGCTGATACCCACATATGTAAATATTTATTTAAATTTATTTAAGAAAAAAAATTTCATAGGTTCCTCCCTAAAAATTAGTATATCTTTTTTGTTTGTGATCCGATTTTGATAAAACAAAGTGCAGATCCCTTTCTAAGCTTCAAGCAGTATATTTGTGAAAGTCTCATCAAAATCCATTGCTTAGTTTCCGAGATCCTTAAGTTCAAACAGACAAACAGACAGACAATAATTTTAAAAATGGGTCAGATGAACTACATAGCATTCCCCAGGTCATCCCCAGTCATCTTTTCAAAGAAATTTTCAATGTACAGACACGACCCTTCTAGAGATTTATTATAGTATAGATTTGTACATTTATATGTTTATGCAGTTACATTTGCTTGGTAGGTTTAGTGCCAGGGCTTCAAGCAAGAGATGCCAGGGCCGAAATTCATTATGTATACTGCTTATTATGGTAAGAAAACGACGGGTTTGTGCTGATTTTTCATGTTCACATGTGTAAATAGTTTAATTTGCGTAACATACACAAAATAATACTACCTGCTTCCTATTTTTTGTTAAATACTCATATAAATGTACTTACATACATATATATGTATGTAAGTATGTAGGTATGGTCATGGAAATTTGCGAACTCTTTGTATTGAATGGGCTGGTTAAGGATGATCATAAGTAGGTACATAGATTCTTTATTAAGCGTGTTCCAGTTTGCTGACCTGGGTCGGATCACGGTCATAATTTAACAGGAACGATGTGGGTCAGCTGGAGGGGTGCAATAGCGCCTTGTGAAATAAGCCCTTTAAGGCCTTATTACACTATTGAAAGTGAAATAAGGCCTTTATTTCAGAAAAGGCTTTATTACACTTCGAAAGAGAAATAAAGTCTTAAAGGCCTTATTGCTCTTTCATTTTTTTTTAATGAAACAATAATATTCTAATTCTTTTTAATTTTATTGAATAGTTACACACAAATTTCACGTTAACCAAAGTGGGAAACGTGGCACGCAGAAGGACATCACCGTGGCGGTAGCCACGGCTATGGCACACACCCGGAGTTGGAATGGCGTAGCCCAGGGTTATTTTTTGAAGCGCGGCCGAAGGCCGCCTACGCGGAAAGGTGTTCTGCACATAAAAAACGTGGATCGGGCCTCCGTAACAATAATCCGAAGGGGAAAAGCAATATTTTGTTTCTGTGAAAAGTTAGTAGTGAAAAACCGAAAATTGACCCGGGTCAGATCCCCAATTCGGGGCCCCATCCACGTTTTTTATGTGCAGAACACCTTTCCGCGTAGGAGGCCTTCGGCCGCGCTTTAAAAAATAACCCTGGGCTACGCCATTCCAACTCCGGGTGTGTGCCATAGCCACGGCATGTTCTTCCGCGTGCCACGTTTCCCACTCTTCTCTCACAGGGTAATTTGTGATTACAACAACCACATGAAAAAGACAGAAAAATTGTGAACTTTAACTGCAAATATCTTGCAAAATTCTAAAAATATCGGATTTCCCCCTCCAGATTATTGTTACGGAGGTGAAGACGCGTCTATTGATACCTCTACCTAGATTTTTGGACGTGTATTAACACTTGACGTTGGATGGAAAGTACTACCCAAGGAAGAAATAATTATATGTTGTTTAGTTTTTAAGAAAAATGTGTTCTATTTAATGTAAAATAGTACAATTTTTATCACAATAAATAAAATAAAAATGCTTCAATTATTTACTTAAAATCGTGAAAATGGTCCGGTGGATGGCCGTGGGCGCTGGCCGTGGGCGCGGGCGTCGGCGCGGATGTGTGCGGACGATTATGGGAGCGGGGACGGACGCACAGCCGGAAATCAAATCTTCGTGATAACACCAATCATATCAGAAGTTGGTTGTCACTTATGTTTAATAAAAAAAAAATAAGGCTTTATTGACAATTGGCTAAATTTTTTATATCTAAATTGAGGGACTAGTTTGCGTTCAAACAGACAGACGGGCAGACGTACAGACGGACATGGCTAAATCAACTCAGCTCGTCGCCCTGACCATTTCGGTATACTTAATGGTGGGTCTATCTCTTCTTCTTCTCATACTTACAAACAGCGGACCAAAGCTATAATACCATTTCATGTTCATGAAAGGTATAAAAAGAGCTTTCGGCGAAGAAAATAAAAGTTTTCGAAGAATATGCTGCCAAAAAAATTGAAAAGATGCAGTTGTTGAAGCAAAAGCGCCATGAAGAAAAAATGGCCTTGCTGAAAGCTTTTATGGATGCAAAAAAGTGAAAGTGCTTCAGTAAAATAAGGCTGATTATTTTTTTTTTTTTGTAGTGAAATATGAACTGAAGTACTATTTTTTTTTTGATATTTTAAAAGTGTATATAGACAATTTTTGATAAGGGATGATTTATTTTTTTTTGTTAAAAAGGCGATCATTTTATTTATATAAGTACTATTTTTTTTTATATTCTATGTAAATATTTATCCGTTCCTACATTAGTTTTAAGAAATATTAAAGTTTGAAGTTTTTGTTTCGAACAATGCTGAAGTACTATTTTTTGTGATATTTTAAATGTGTATATACACAAATTTTTAATAAGAGATGTTTTTATTTTTTTTTTGTTATATATGTACTATACTTTTGTATATACTATGTAAATACATATTTATCCAGTACCTACATTAGTTTTAAGATATATTAAAGTTTGAAATTTTTGTTTCTAACAATACTGAAGTACTATTTTTTGTGATATTTTAAATGTGAATGTATGTAAACTAATTTTAATATTGAATTTTAAATTTTTTTTTAGGTAAATATTGGAATAGCTTTACCCTTACCTGAATTACTATATTTTATCTTTTCCATAATAAAAACAAATGAATTTATACATATGAAGTGAACTCTAAATAAGCTTTTCATTTTCAAGGCAGTTTAAATATTAAGGAATGTACATAAATGCATACATAGGTACTACTAGGACAAATTGATATGGTTTGAACTGATTAAGTCTTGCAAAATAGTGTTACGTTTACTTCCATTTGAAGCTTCGTTGTTTTGGGGGTGCGTGTTATCAGCAGGTCCTTCCTCTTCAATCAATGTCTCATTTTCGATGCTGTCGTGTTCCAAACAGCATATGTTGTGAAGAATACATCCACATATAATAATTTGAACTATAAAGTTGAGATCTGTATTTTCTGTGAAATGAAGCAATCGTCTAAATCTGGTTTTCAATAGCTCAAATGCATTTTCGACGACAATTCTTGTTGAAGAGTGTAAATAATTGAACTGCCTCTGAGCTGAAGTCAAAAATCCATTGTCTCTAAACGGACTTATTAACCAATCCGTATTGGCATATGCTGAATCTCCAAGCAGGCATGAGTTCAAAGGAAAAGTGGTTGTCGGATCACTTAACGCTCGTTGGTACAAACTTGAGCGTCGCAAAACTCTACTATCATGTAGCGAGCCTGGTTCACCAGCGAATAAATCTATGAACATATTATCTGCGTCCACTACACCCTGCAAATGTAGGCTGTAAAAATGCTTCCTGTTGAAATATGCCTCTTTGTTTGCTACTGGAGCTTTTATTTTTATATGGGAACAGTCGATGCAACCAATCACATTGGAAATGTTCTACATGTTCTTAAATTTACGCATGTTGTCCCTTGCTTTCGTTGAAGATGGCCACTGCACATAATCATGGCCAATTGACAACACCCACTCAATGGCTCGTCTAATCACTCTCCACGCACACGACTGAGCCATGTTGAAAAGATTGGCGATTTCGCGAAACGTGTTGGTATTTGCCATATACCACAGAAGCATATATATCTCCTTCGGTGCTCCTACTTTGCTAGTTCCACCATTTTCCTTGCTGGTATAGAATGCGCTTGTACTATATCGCTCTACAAATTGTAAAAAACGGGAATATTTCTGTAAAATGTTTCGACGTTTGTTGGTATGCATATTCTTACCAATTAAAATATGTGCAGTTGAGCGATTCATTCGAAAATGTTTGCGGAACTCTTGCTCGGTGAAATTTTCAATGGTGGCCAAAAAGTTTCCATTGCGAACATGGCCTTCTTCATTTTCCAACGTGGTTACGCTGCTGGCAGACGAATTTAAGAAATCTTCAGTCAGGCCGCTTGTGTTTGCAGATTCTGATGATGATTCACCCATTAACTGTGAAACACATACAAATATGTAGTTAAAAGAAATTAATTAATTAACTTAATCAAAAGTTGCAAACAATATATTAATAAACTTACTTCAAATAATTGTTCTTCCATGGTTTTATTTAATTTTAATTTATTTTCACTTATTTTCACACTGTTTGTTTATTTCTTTTCTTCTTGCTGTAAAAAGTGACGTTTTCTGTCAGTGCTGCCAACTCACATAACCATGAACCGGACTGTTCCCGTGAGAATTGAGCGTGAGCCAGAGCGACAACTACCAGAAGAATGCGCCTAGTATACATAATGAATTTTGGTCCTGGCATCTCTTGCTTGAAGCCCTAGCACAAAACTTACCAAGCAAATGTAACTGCATAAACATATAAATGTACAAATACATATTTATGTATAGTAACTTTATAGTAAATGCCTATTTACAGCTTCATTTATTACCAATAATTGTATTTTATTATTCACACAACACTTCACAAATAGCTATTTAATTATTAAGATAATAAGGCAAAAACTATTCAACCACCATTAACCGAATAAATACAACTATTCGTTACCACTATTCGAATAATGAAAGAAATATTGTTACTGCTTGGGCACACATTTGTACACGCAAACATACATACATACAAAAAATGAAAACATAAATGCACGCTCATAGGTACAAGCAAAAAAAACAGCGAAAATTATTTTTGATCTATTAACAAAAATATTCGAATAGTACTATTCGAATAAACGAATAAATACTATTCGAATTTTTTGCAACGAATATTTTTATTCGTTAATTCGAATAGTGTTTATTCGAATATTATTCGAAAAAAATCCCACTCCTAGTAGATACCCACATTCTTCAGTAGGACGGCAGAATAATAATGTAATTCCTAAACAATCAGGCTTTCAGAAAAAACACTCGTGCGATACTGTCTTAAATTCAATTGTTTATGATTGGAAAAACCACCTTAGTGAAAAAATATTATGTTATCGCAGTATTTCTGGACCTAAAACGAGCATTTGAAACCATATCTCACCCAATTATGCTGGACAAACTGTACAGTATCGGTATAAGAGACAAAGCGCTGGAATGGTTTAAAAGTTATTTCTCTAACCAGTTAATATCGGTCTTCCACAGGGTACAATTCTTGCAACAGTACTTTTTAAAACACTTATTAATGGCATAGTTGAAACAGTCAACCATAGTAAAATCAAGCTGTTTTGCAGATGATACTCTTATTATGATAAGCGATAAAAACTGAAAATCGACAAATGTAAAATAATGGAAGTAGGGAAGCTAAGCTACCTTGGAATATACATTGATAACAACTATAATTCGATGATCATGTAATCGGTTTGAAGCAAAAGATTGCAAAACAGATTGGTTTCTTATTTCGAAAAAGTATAAAATCTTACTATATAACCCTATTTTAATTACTACCCTACCATACTTTTTTCGGTGACAGATAATTTAATAGATTGTTTAAAAAAAAAATGCTAAATAAGGCGATGAGGATCACACTTTGCAAAAAATATGATACTCCGACAAGTACCATGTTAGATGAATTGCAATGGCTTAGTGTTAAACAGCGTATACTCTTTTGTGATGATTTTTATTTTTTATATTAAAAAGGGTAATCTGCCGGAGTATCTGAGTAACAATATATTGTACCAAAGTGATGTTCACAATATTAATACTAGATGTAAAAATAGCGAGAAAACGAGCAGACACGATTTTACTTGAAACGGACTTTGGTACTCTGGATCAGGCCCGTGCGCACGTTAGCCCCCAAACCCCTCCCCTCCCATGGCGAAATCTAAGTTGCTATGATTTTGCAAACATTTTCAAAATACAGTTTATAAATAACGTATTGAATGTTGAGTGATAATTTTTGACAAAATTATTTAAAATAATTTTACGGAGGAAGAAATTGGTGAAAGTTGCAAAGAATAAGGTTGGCCAATACATATGTAGCTTTGGCACTTTAGATTGCACTTGGAGCTTACCGAAATTACAAAGTTGTGTGCCGTATGTTCGTTTGGCATGTTTAAAAAAATTTTACTGATAACAAAAAATGTGAGCAAAAACAGTGAGCAATTTCAATTAACAAGTACTGTTAACAGTACTATTCAGGATCTGGTTAGTTATGTTAAATCAAAATATGATTTAATCGGTTCATCGCATGATGTCATGGCCAAATGATGCTAAGGTTGTGTCAAGTGACCAGCTGACTTCTACTTTTTCCATGAGCATTGACATAATTCTTTTCCGTAACTCGAAGAGTTGCAATGTTAAACGGACTTTAATTATAGCCATGTATTCATAAAAGTGCGAATAATCCCAGCTTACCAAAGTCGGAGCGCTCCAAAAAAAGCATCCAAAAAGAGTTCGTAATTGGAAAATTTTCGGAGTGTTATTTAGTAAACATAAAAAAAAAACACTTTTTCATGAAGTTTTACGGAGCGTTGAGAGAAGAAATGAACATTGTAGAGCGAATAAACTGCATGGCTCAATTATATGAGAGATTTCGAGTGTTTTCCGACCCTTTTTTTTTGTAGGCATAAAAAGAATTTTGAGAAAATGAAAGTTGGAGAGCAGATGAGCGACAACGTTCAATCATGTCAATGTTTTCAAGCATTTTCTGAGGTTTTTTTTCATGGATGTTTACCAATAGTCTGTAGAAATATATAAACATAGCACATTTAATACTTTCAGAATTGTGTCAATAAAACTTCATAAACCTAAGTTTTTATTATGTATAAAGTTTCATAAAAATGTCGATAAAGGCCTCCAAAATGACCCAAAAGAAATAAAAAACTACCCGAAATAAGCTTCGGAAAAGCATCAATAAAAGGCCCGGAAAAGAGTCCAAAAAGCCTCCAAAAACCCTCAGAATGGAGGAATAAAAGGCTCCGAAAAGAGTCCAAAAGGGTTCAGAAAAGCACCAGTAAAAGGCTCCGAAGTTCATTTAAAAAGTGTCATAAAACGCTCCAAATTCATCGGAATCGGATCATTTCGGACTCTTTTTTTATGACTCCGTTTGGAGTGTTGAACGAATTTTCGCTCCATTTGGGCTACGAAAGGAGCTTATTTTGGAGGGTAAAGCTCTGAGAAATGTGCGATTTATGGCTCCGAAAGGAGTCTTTTTGGCACTTCTGGCTAGCTGGGATATGCCACCATTTCATAAATTCTCTATAAAATACAGAAAAATTTGTACAACCAAAAACATTTTCTTGGGTATAATTTTAGGCATCAGAGTATGCAGTTTCAGAAATATTAAAGAACATTTAGATTTATGATGTATGGGTCTAGGTATCTGTTTCAGCAAATATGTTTATCTTATCGAAAAATATATGCGAATGCAAATCAAAATTAAAAACCCTCCCCAAGGCTAATTCCTGCGCACGGCCCTGGCTATGTGCAATCCCCAAAGTAGTCGCTAACCCTTTTCGACAACGCCTAACATGCACACACTGCAGTTTGCACGCCTCCCAAAATACCACACTCAAGACAGCTACTTCATGTAACCTTATGTCACCTGAACACCACCTGGCTAGTGAGGCAAATCCACCTCTGAAAATCCACCTCACAGGAGAATAAGAACAATCTTCGTAAGCTCTACGATGAAAGCACGTCTTTCTGCCGATCTGAAGGTGCACAGGCAGGCCCTTAACCTCATCCACACAGAGCCGGTAAACTCCTATGTGAGCTCCCGTCACATTATGGTTATGCCATATAGGCATGTACGTATTACTTCAGAACTTTCGGAATTGGCAAAATATGTAATGCATATGCATAATGTGTTTACTATAGTAAAACCAAAATATGATGTTTTTGCGGACAGGTCACTGCATTGATTTTATCAATAAAACGTATGCCCGTCTTCAGTAGCGCTTAACACTTTTTTGCATAGGTTGCCTACGGCTACGCTTCAAACAAAAAGAAACACTCCGTCACCAAAAAATGTTATCTTGGTTTTTCTCAAAATTTCAAAACAAATAGTTACATACATAGAAACTAAACTAAATTACACTCACATTCTAAAGCATTTGGTAAATCTATACGTAACTCCTAACCCGTCCAAAATATCGGCAAGCGTACCACTCTTATTTTCCCTCGTCATCAACGATCCAAATTCTTAGATTCGAGTTTATATTTCTGTAAAGTTAAAAAGTTTCTGCCCACAGCGTTAAGGGTTATTTTTTTGAAGCATGGGCAAAGGCAGCGTATGTAGAAAGGTGTTCTGCTCAGAAATACTTGAATCGCAAATATATCTTTACAAATATATTAAATCTTATTTCCGATTTTAGATTAATGATGGGTGAAAAGGTGTCTTTTGTCCTTCTTCCAGATATATTTGGACATTGATTGGCAGTTACATTATGTCCTATAGAATGACCAAATGGTGATTTTTATTCAACACTTCTGAATAGCACAGAAAAATTGCTGTGAGGCAAATACACCGCCGCTTTCCATGATATCGCGTCTGATCATATCTTAGCAATTATTTATGTACGAGCCATGTTCAAGAGCAGTTTGTTTAGTAAATCTCTCGTATAGTAAATGCACGCTTCTTCTTCAACCTTCGTCTTTGATAATACCAAAAAATTAGTCATTTCATGGGTTTCATATTTCCCTAAGTTCTCATGAACCAATTTCACCTTATCTTCGCTGAAACCAACCAATTAGATTTCCATATTCAGAGAAATGTTGTGAACGATGGTTTTTAGTTGATGCACTTGTAGTCAATCACCTGTTTTCTTTGTGATGGAATGAGTTTATCGATCCGTTGAACAGGTATCGATAATGCTTACGTTTTAAGAACTAGTTATGTAACTCCCGTCCTACGTCAATTGGTGCCTCGAAAAATGTCGTGCGAATAGACTCGCCCTGGTACAAAGAATCAAAATCCGGAGAGTGATGGGCGGTAATTGTCTCCTTTAGGACAGCACTTCTAAACCACGCCGAAAAATCTTGGAAAAGGTATCAAAAGACGCATTTTGACCTCCTTATCAATAATCCGAAAGCGGAAAATAAAATTTCGATTGTTTTGTTCTCTTCGTTTGCTTATAACCCCTTTTTTTCCTTGTTTCACTATGGATTTCTGTTGTTTCCTAAAAGAAATCTGAAGAAGAAGATACCTGATGTTTTTAATCGTTTAGTATTATCGTTAATAGTCCAATATTTTTTAACTAATTCGCAATAATATTATTTACATAAATTTCGGAGAACTTATTTTCTATAACTTTAAACACCACTAAATTAATTCGCGTTAACTAACAGTAAAAAGGTTAACTAACACTTTTTGTGTGGTTAAAAGTTAGGGAATAGGGAAAAGGGTAAAAAAGGTTTTAAGCGAAGTTAACGCTAACACCTGGCGTTAAAAAAGTTACAGAATCGACCCACTGAACACATATCGCTTCTTTATTATACATATGTGAAACCTTGTTGTAACGTGCTGGCCTTTGGGTGGAGGCTACTGCGTCCCCTGGCGTCCACTCACCCTCGCGTCGCATGCCCTGGGAGAGCCGTGCAGGTATGCTTGTATATGCACGAGCTAGCTCGCCGGACTGTGGGGTGGATTGTTGGCTCCCCGAAGCATGTCAGCCGCACCATACAAAAAAAATCTCATACCTGACCGCATATCACTTGCACTTTTGGTCTGCAGGCGGTGCAAATCCCCCCTTGACTAATCTCCCTTCCGGCCATAGATGGTATTTTGGCCGGGCCACTCAAAACCCTCGCAACCTTGGTCGGCTGTGGCAGAATTCTCTCGCCGACCCCAATAAATACCCCCTGAATCCCCCTTAGCAAATCCCCCTCTCCATACCTGTAAAGTCCGTCCGTCCCCACCACATCTGAAAAGAAGAACACTTAATTTCGATTAGCAAACTAGCAATACATTATAGTTTTATTGTGATAAATTCATAAAAGGCGAGAAATGAAAAATATTGTATATGAGTCAATATTCATGCCCTTCATGGGCTTTGGCTTGTGTCTAGATTATACTAGCATGAACTAAGTTGTGTTTAACTCTAACTAAACTATGCTTATATACTCACTCTCTACGGGTATGCTGCTCTGAAGTCGGAGTGTGCGCGTGTGTTGGTGTGTGCTTATTCGACCCCATTGAGTCGTCCGCTGATGGACTATGATCCTCAAGGATTGGGATACCGGTATACGATACGCTCACACACCTATACAACCACTCTCCGTACTTTCGACTCGGTGAACATGAGGGTTTTTAAAATCGAAAACTAAACAAAAATTCAAAAATCAAAATAGTCGACCAAGTGTCAGACTAGAAAAACAAATTCAAATCAAAAACGCGCTTACATATGTACGAGTGTGTGTGTGGCTATGTCCGTCCACCTTAGTGGTACACTAGCTTCTTCAAGAGTGTGCGCATGTGTGTGTGCGAACCTTCATTCGACCCAGGCAGGTCGTGACTGGTTATCCAGTATGCCTCCCAAAGTTTGGGATGTTGATTATTTGTGCGTACACACACTCACATGCCTACACTCCCTCGACTATATCATAAATTGAACGATAAAATGTAAAATATAAGAAAATTGTATGAATGGAAGCTAGCAACAGACCCGTCGTCTATGCTATCAGGACATCGGTGGCTTCGTCTAAATGCCCACTTTGGGATACCAGGTGTTTATTACATTCCCGCCCCGGCCTACAAGACGTCTTGAGACAGGGGTTAGGGTGAGTGCACAATGGCCACTAAAAAAAAAGCAAAAGAAAATGAGAGGAATATGAGGTCGGCCCTCGCTGTTGTTACTGCTGGTGTTGTTGTTGTTGCGATCGGTTGTCGTTGTTGTTGTTGCCGGTTGTTGTTGACCGGTTGGACGGCGGGCCTATATGAGGGCGGCCCCCGCTATCGTCACTGCTGGTGGTTGTTGTTGTTGGTGTTGGACGCGTCGGTGCTGATGTGCGGCTGCGGCGGGAGCGCCGATGTCTGTTGCGACCCGTGGCGGGCTGTCTGTAACACCTCACTTCACTCTGTCTTGGCTCCCATTAATGTGCTGTTGTTGTTGCCACCAGGCGACCGCGGTGGCTGTTGCTTGGATGCGCTACTGCGCTGTTATATGCAGTGACACTGCTGTTACATGCAGTGACACTGCCAATAAATGTTGGCCGTGCTGTCCCACTACCCGTAGGTATGACGCTGCTGATGGTGACGATAGTGCCGCACAGAGCTGTCGTTGGTGATCGCCCACCTGGTGGTGACGACAAATTGGGCAATACTGTGGCGCTGGTCTTGAGGTCGCTTTGACGACCGCGCAAATGCCCGTCCGTGTATGCGAGAATTATGCTGATGCGGCCCGTCTAATAACTGCAGACCGTGCTGCCGATGGCACTACTGGTGGCGTGGCCCGTTCCTGCTCACTTTTTCGGTTGCGTCGCACCCGAATTGCCGGAGAATATCTCCTAAAATGGGAATGACCTCCCGTTAGCACCTTTCCACTTACATACGATGGATTTAACTTACCAGTAGCGCTGTTTTTTCGTCCAAAACGTGGGGACTTGCACCTCTCCCGATTTCTGCAAGAGCTGTCCCTTTGCGGACACCGAATGTGCTTTCCGCTTCTTAATCTGATGCTGCGGATTTGTTGCAGCCACTTCCCAGGATGCCTGGGACACAAAATTGTGGCAAGCGACAGCCTGTCAGTCACGATGCCGGGAATTTGCCCGGATTACAATTTTGACTTGTTGCCTCCTCCGCTGTCGATGATGAAAGGGCGGAAACCGGAAAACCGCCATCTTAGCTGCGACTTGACGTTTGCTGACGTGGCATGACGTTTTGTGACGTGTAAGGAAGTGTCTTCAGATTGGTGCTGCCAGCTCGTTTGGGTTGCTTCTGGGCACAGGGTGAACGCAACAGGGCGAGCGCTGCAGTCCATCCTTGCTTGGCCAGGCGCTCGAAAGGCCGGTCTCCCTGCGATTCGTCGTAAGTCCTTCGCATGGTATATGCCCACGAATTGTCCAGCTGCGTCTCCAACTTCGTACAACGCGTTTCCCTTGGATGACAGGATCATGGACCGCAGATATTTTGGCGCAAGCTTGGCATTGAACCCGTCGGTCGCATTACTTAATCTGAAATTCCGCCGGTACACAATTTCTCCTTCCCGGTATCTCACTGGCCGAGCCCTGGTGTTGTACGTCTGCTGCCCTTTCCTGTACGCCTCTTCCAGGTTCTTTACCAGCATTTCTCTGATGAGCCACGCCCGGTCCCCTCTCTGGATGACGTCTATATCCGTTTCTCGCAATGCCTCGAGTCGCCGCAGGGTTTCATACGCTCTGCCGTGCTGAACCATCGTTTGCCCGAACACGGCTGTGTACGGCTCTATTCGGATGGCCTCGTGTACCGCGCTCCGTATTGCAAAGGCCGCCAATGACACGTGTTCGTCCCAACTCCTCTGGTCCGCACCCGCGATATATGTGCGCAGCATGGCGAGCAGCGACCGATTGACCCTCTCGGACGCGTTCGCCTGCGGCGCATGCGGTGCAGTCCGAACATGGCTCACTCCGTAGCTCCTTAAAAACCCCATAAACGAATCTGCTATGAATTGCCTACAATTGTAGGAGTGTAAAGTCTCCGGCAAGCCAAAAATGTGAAACACCTCCGTCTCGAGATATCTAATTACCTCCTGCGCCATCGCCTGCCTCATGGGCTTGAAAAATACGAACTTTGTGAAGTGGTCCAGAACTACGAATATCACCGTGTTTCCCGATCGCGACCGCGGGTACGGCCCGCAGAAGTCCACGTAAAGCCTCTGAAACGGCCGCTTCGTTCGGAAACGATCTGTCATTGGCGGTCTCGAGGATACGTTCGGCGCCTTGGCGCACTTACACAATTCGCATCTCGCGACGAAGTTTCGCACGGCTCCGGCCATCACGGCCAAAATGCTTTGCCCCTTAGCCTGTGCAGTGTTTTCGCTGTACCGCCATGTCCGGCCGACCGTTCTCCGTGCGCCTCTTCTAGCAAACGTTGTCTCATTCCATCTGGCACCCATACTCTCCACCCCGATTCTTCTTCATCTTCCGCGCGCCTTGGGCGTACCCTTTTGTACACGATGCCATCGACGACTCGCAGATCCGGCAACCTTTCAGCATTCTTCGTAATCTGACGCCCCAGTGACATGTACTCATCGCTAGTGAACTCCGGCGATGTGAAGTCGATCTCGGCCAACTCGCTCACCTCCTCCATATGCATCCGGCTCAATGTATCTGGAACGACGTTCTGCGCGCCCTTGCGGTATTCTATTTTGAAGTCGAATCCCTGCAGCTTCAGGCTCCACCTAGCCAACCGTCCCGAGAGATCTTTCTGTCCCATGAGCCATTTCAGACTCATATGATCAGTGATCACGGTGAATGGGAGACCTTCCAGGTACGCGCGGAACTTTTTGACACTTACGCCGCTGCTAGACACTCCAACTCAGTTATGGTGTAGTTGCGCTGGGCGGAATTCAGCTTCTGCGGCATGAACGCGATCGGTTGCTCGTTGCCTTCTTCATCCTTTTGAAAAAGCACGCTGCCGATGCCCTGTGTAGACGCGTCGCATTGTACGTAGAAGTGCTTGCTGAAGTCAGGATTTACGAGTACCTCGGCTGAGGTGAGCGCCGTTTTAAGCTGCTCGAACGCCTCCCAGGTTCCGGTGTCATCGCGAATGTTTTGGCCTTGCGCAGGCACTCCGTCATCGTAGCGGCGATTGTGGCAAAGTTTGAGATGAATCTCCGGTACCACCTGCACATGCCTAGAAAGCGGCGCAGCTGCTTGATAGTGGTCGGTATCGGGAATTCCACAATTGATCGCACTTTTTCGGGGTCGGTTTTCAACTCACCCTGCCCTACGGGATCTGCCAGAAGGCGTCCTTCAAGTCGATCCCCGAAATGAAGTGCGTCTCCCGCAAACGCGCCAAGATCCCCTCCACGTGCTGTGTGGGATATGCGTCCTTTTTCGTGCGCTCATTGAGCTTACGCATATCCACACACAGACGCTTTTTCCCGGGTTTCTCCACTAGAACGATCGGCGAACTTCACGCGCTCTAGCTCCCTGCTCTGGCCGGCGGTCAAGTCCAGTTGTCCCTGGGTGTCCAATTCTGAGATGACCATAGGCGCCACCCCGAAGGTATCCCAGAAGTCGATCCCCAGGTACAACTCTTGCTTTAAATTGGGCAGCAGGTATAGCGTCATTGGCCTCCGCTTCCCGCGCCAACCTATCTCCACCTCGACCTTTCCGACCACAGCCTGCGCTTTCCCGTCTGCCGTTTTCAAATGTTCCCTAAGCTTGAGCAACTTGCCCCCCATCTTCTCTTCCCACGCGTGAGTTATATGATTATGTTAATTTGTACTAATATTAATTTATACTTTAAATTGTTAAATAACTTTGTACCAAAAAGATATTTTCACATACTCCATGAAAAACTATTTTTATATTTCAATTCTTACTTCAAAAATTTTCATTTAAAAAAATTATTCTTGTAACGAACAATTCAAATTATTAATTTAATAATAAATATATATTCAAAAATATATAAATAAGTTTCTTTTAACATATTTGGCGCAGTCTTCGAACCAGTACGCGAATTTTAAACCGAAGTTTAATTTATATTTTTAAAAAAGGAGTGTTTCAAAAAATAGAGAAAGTTGCGAAAATAAAAACTGAAAAATTGTGAAAATAAAACTGATCTTGGAATACATGAAGGACACGACTATTGCAGCAAGGATAATTTTAAGTACCCGGAATTTTGTATAATATCAGAAACATCTATCAATTACAAACAACAACGTATAGCAACTTTAAACAACAACAACTGGCAAGTACAAACAACAAAAATAGGCAGAAATAAACCACAACAACAAGCAATAAAAATACGTAAAAAAAAAAGCATTACCAACAACAGCAATCAACAATACCAAAGAACCACATATACAGATAAAAACAAAAAAAAGGTACAACATAAGAATTTCAATTAAAATAAAAGGGTGATAATATAAAAAAAGAATGGCATTACAAATTACTTTCAAGGATATAGTGAGGGATGCCCAACAAGTTAAAGAATTTCGAGGTGATGCTTCCTATGCCTTAACTTCTTTTATTAGAGAAGTAGAGTCAGTTCTACTTCTAGCCAATGGTGAGCAGCCAGTATTAGATTATTTACATAGAAGAATAATTTTAAATAAAATTCAAGGACTAGCCTTGAACACTGTAAGAACTTTAGGGCCAAACCCATCTTGGGAAGCTATAAAAAAAATTTTAATAAATAATTTTGGTGTAAAAGAGTCTTATTATAGTTTATACCAACAAGCATTTTCTATAAAAAATGTTGGTATAGTAAATTATTTTAACAAGTTATGCGACATTTTGTGTAAAATTAATGAAAAATATGAATTTGACGAGACCAAACCAATAGAATTTAGTCCAATTAATGCAGAAAGTATTATTTTAAAAACATTTTTAAATAATATAGATTTAAATTTAGCTTCGATTATAATAAATCAGAATTTTACAAATTTAAGGGATGCCTTCAATTTTCTTGATAGAGAGGGTTTAATAAGAAATTATGAAAATAAAATGGTTCATAATTTTAGAAATAATCTTATTTCTCCAAACAATACAATCAATAATTATCCAAGTCAGAATCCGAATTCAACCTTTAGGGATATTCAAAGGACAAACAAATTTAATCATGGATATCAAAGACAGAATTATAGTAATTTTTCAAATAATCCCAATAAACAAAATTATGCCCATAGAAGTAATTTTAATAATAATAATAATTTGAATCATAATAATAATTTTAACAATAATAATAACCTTAATTATAACAATAATTCTTATTCTCACTTAAATTCTAATCCGAATAGCAATAGAAGCCAAAGTTTTAATCAAAATAGAAGTAAATATTATAATAATAACAATAATAATAATTATAATAATAATAATAATAATAATTTTAATAATAATAATAATAATAATTATAATAATAATAGTATGGATGTAGACCATATACAATTAAATCAAGAACCAGCTAAATGTTTACATGAAAATTTTTATTTAACAGCCTCACAAAATCATTACCCATAATTGAAATAACAATAAATAATGATAAATTGAGAGCATTGGTTGATACAGGTTCAACAACTTCACTTTTAAATCAAGAAAAATTACTTGAATATAAAAGAATCTTACTTAGAAATAGTATATGTTTTTCAACCATTAATAATTCGACTATAATGAGATATGAAATTATTACAAAATTACCTAGTGAATTCAATGAAGAGGGAACAATGTCTTGGAAGCTAACAGATTTTAAAGGAAAACAGTTCGACGCAATAATAGGGCAAAATATTTTAAAACCAATGAGAGCAGTGATAGATATGAATAATGAAACTTTAATTATAAATTGCAACAAAATAAAATTTTTGCAATCATGTCCTTATTTATATAATGAAATTAATCAACTGGAAATTTGCGATATTGATAAGAAAGTTCTTGACATAATTTTTAGAGATCTTAATAATGAGGAAAAAGAAGCTGTGAAAAATATTCTTACTTCGTTTAGAGAATTAATTTATATAGAAGGTCAATCTCTTAGCAGTACAAATGTTATTCAGCATGAAATTAAAACAACTGTTGATAAACCAATATATTCCAAATTATATCGGTATCCTCAAATACACGAAAAGGAAATTTGTAAACAAATAGATTTTATGATGAACCAGGGAATCATTAGAGATAGTAAATCTCCTTATAACAGTCCTTTATGGATTGTTCCGAAGAAGATGGATAATAGTGGGGAACAACAATGGAGAATTGTTATAGATTATAGGGCTCTGAATAATATTACCGTAGATGACAAATTTCCCATTCCAAATATAGAAAATATTTTAGATAAATTAGGACGCTCACAATATTTTACTACCATAGATCTTGCGAAAGGATTCCATCAAATTCTTGTTAAGGAGGAAGATCGTTTAAAAACAGCTTTTTCTACTCCTTATGGACATTATGAATTTGTCCGTATGCCATTTGGATTAAAGAATGCACCTGCAACATTTCAAAGGCTAATTAATTTTGTGTTGAAAGATTTGATAAATAAGATTTGTGTTGTATATCTTGATGATATATTAGTATTCTCAACTAGTTTTCAGGAACATGTAAATGATATAAAGAAAGTTCTTTCAAAATTAAAAGAGGCAAATCTTCGTATTCAAATTAATAAATGTAAATTTTTCGCAAAAGAAACATTGTATTTAGGCCATGTTTTAACTACTGAAGGTGTTAAACCTAATCCAGCTAAGGTTGACCAAATCTTAAAACTTCAAATACCAAAGACAATAAAGCAAATTAAATCGTTTTTAAGTATAACAGGTTATTATCGCAAGTTTATTAAAGATTATTCTAGAGTAGCATATCCATTAATAAAATATTTAAAAAAAGACATGAAGATTAATTTAAATGATTCTAATTATATAAACGCTTTTGAAAAGTTAAAAATTATTTTAACAGATCAACCTGTACTTAAGTACCCAGATTTTAATAAACCTTTTCAATTAATTACTGATGCAAGTACTAATGCATTAGGTGCTGTTTTGCAACAGAATCAACATCCAATATGTTATGCTAGTAGAACTTTAAATGACCATGAGAAAAATTATTCAGTAACTGAAAAAGAACTTTTAGCAATAGTTTGGGCAACTAGTTATTTTAGGCCTTATCTTTATAGTGCGAAATTTGAAATTTTATCAGATCATCAGCCATTGCGTTGGCTTTTTGTAAAATATCAGGGTAAAGCTATGAATCCAAGACTTCATAGATGGTTAATAAAATTAAGTGAATATAATATAACACTTAATTATATTAAAGGTAAGGAAAATCAAGTTGCTGATTTTCTTAGCAGGATTGATGCAAATACGAATGAAATAAATATGTTATCAGTTTCTTCTGAATCACTGTTCAATAATGCAAATACTGATATAGAAACAATTCATTCTCAAGAAGAAAATATACAAACTTTTATTCATATATTAGATACTGTAGTTAATAGGTTTAAGACACAAATAATATTAACAGATAATAAACAAAAGGAAAAAGATATTAAACATAAAAATACTAAAATTTTTATAAATTCCTCTGATTTAGAAAGCAATTTGGAAAATATATTACGGCGAAATATTGGTAAAGGTAAAATAGGAATATATTCTGAATTGGATGATAGTAAATATAATATTTTGCAAAATAAAATTATTGAAATGTATGACGGTATTGATAATATAAAGTTTTTCCGATGTTCATTCCATGCCAAAGATGTTGAAACAGAGAATGAGGCCTATAAATTTATTCATAATTATCATAAAAATGAAACTGGACATACAGGAATAATTGAAAATTACACAGGACTTAAAAGATTAATTTATATACCAAATTTAAAACTTCTAATTCATAAATATATAAATAACTGTTCAGTTTGTAGTAGGGTGAAATATGATCGAAATCCAATTAAAAATAAATTTAAATTAACAGAAACACCAACTGATATTAAACAAATTGTACATATGGATATTTATACGAATTCCAAATCCAATTTTTTAACTTTTATTGATCGATTTTCAAAATTTGCAACGGCTTATTATTTAGAAGACAGGAATAATCAAACTATAATAGAAAAGTTAAGACTTTATAAATCTCAACGTGGACATTTTTTGAAGTTAATTTGTGATAATGAATTTAAGAGTGTTAATATAAAGGATTATTTGAAAAATGAAAATATTGAACTGCATTTAGTGAAACCAAATAACCATACAGGAAATGCAGATATAGAGAGATTGCATAATACAATTACTGAGAAAATACGAATGATGTCTATTGAATATAATACCCTTAATATTAAAGATAAAATTAGTAAAGCTATTGAATTTTATAATAATAGTTTTCATTCCATAATAAAAGAAAAACCAATAAATGTTGAAATTGGAGAATGCGATAAACCTAAAATATATTCCAATATACTTATTACAAAAGATGGTTATATTGAGAAAAAAAATAGAAAAAGAGAAAATTATAATGAGAGGAGAAAAGAAGGATTTATCAAAAATTATAAATCACTTCGACATAAACAAGAACCAAAATATAAATTTTATAACTTAGAAAATATACATCCCTCAAATATTAAAAGAAAGTTGAAATATGAAGGCATCCTTGATACAAAAGAAACAGAAGATTAATTTTTTTTAAATCTTTAATGTTTCAATAAATTTTTATTATAATTTTGTAAATTGAACTATGATATGTATTCTTTATAAGTAGTTAATTATAAGTAGTTACGATACAGGAGTATCTTAATTTAAATGAGGGAGAAGTTATATGATTATGTTAATTTGTACTAATATTAATTTATACTTTAAATTGTTAAATAACTTTGTACCAAAAAGATATTTTCACATACTCCATGAAAAACTATTTTTATATTTCAATTCTTACTTCAAAAATTTTCATTTAAAAGAATTATTCTTGTAACGAACAATTCAAATTATTAATTTAATAATAAATATATATTCAAAAATATATAAATAAGTTTCTTTTAACATATTTCGTGCGCAACCGAACCGAAGCAGCTTATTGAGGCGCCGCTACCCAACAAGCCTTGCATATTTACTCCCTCGATTTCCACCTGCACGTACGGTCGCTTGTCGACCGCGTCGCGAATGGCCGTTTCTTCAATCGACTTCGCCACGCGCCGCTTGTCTTTTGTTCGCTTGCGTATTTTAATTACTTTTCTCCAACTTCTGTTCGGTTCATATTCCGCCCGTTCTGTTCCGATGCGCTCGTCGCTCACAGGATACATCCCTGAAGAGGTCTGAAATATTAGCGCTCGCGCTGCATCGTACCTGGCTTGTCGCTCGCCTAGAGACAAATGTGCTGTCGCCCCCTGCGCGCTTCCCCCCACGCGCTGTCTATTAAAACTTGTCGTAAGGTTTAAAAAAATCTGGCCATCACAGCTGTGTCCGCCTGCACGGTCCTGTGGCTGGTCCTCTCTTTTGGGCTTCATGTCGCTCGACGGCTCGTTCTGCATTGGCCTATCCTTGGTGGGCTTGTGAAACGCTTCCAGCGTTTCTGGTTCTGCCTCCGCGCGATCGTCCTCCAGCTCTTCGAGCGCCTTTTTGCGATACGGCTTGGTTTCGTACTCCGCCAAGTGCTTCTCCGCCCTGCGACACTCCCTCCTGAGATCCTCTAGCGATTCGATCCGGAAACCAAAGATGAGGTTCTTTATCCGCGGCTTGCGCTCGTTCATCGCTTGGCGGATTTCTTCATCGCAGTCCGCCTTTCTAAACTGCTCCCCAATCGCCTTCCGAAACGCCTGAAAGTCCCCGTAGCTGTCGTCCGGATGCTCCTCAGTGTACAGCCAGTACCACTCTTGCGCCTGTCCTTCTAGCAGCAGGTGAAAATTGGCGAATAAGTCTTGAGCCGAAATGTTGTGTTTTTTCCGAAGCGTGTCTACGCGGAAAAGGAAGCGTTCGATCGGGATCGCCTTTGGACCCGCGTCGAACTTGAGGCGCCAATCGCGTATGGCCTTCGTAGCCGCTCTCTCATACTGTGCGCCCGCTCTGTTGTAACTATCCACCGCGCGTGCCCCTGGCGTTTTCCGCGTTTGCCTCTGCGTCCTGTAACCAATCTTCGCGTCGCGCCACCTCTCGCGCGACCCGATTTTCGCTTTCGCCCTCCAAGTCCGCTAGAATGCTTAATAACACGTTGATGTCCTTCCTGAATACCTGCGCAACCTCCTTGACCGCCTCCGTTCATCTCTAGCTGATACTGGAAGAACATTTCGTCGAACTTCCGCATCAGCGCTTCGCCTACCGCGTCGGCCGTCGCGTTCTTGGGACTTGCTCCTACCTGCGTTGAATGCCCATGCGCTCCCAACTGTTCAGCGTGTGCATGCGCGGCTGTCTCACCCTGCGCGCCCGCCCCCCTATGCCCGCCCCCGTCGCCGTTTTCCTCGTCGCGGTACTGCGTTTCCAAGTGCGCCATTCCACTCTCCAATTCCTCGTCGCCGCCTACGCCTACGCTGCTACGCCGCTCCACCTTATTCGGATCCTTCGACATTACGCCACGCGCTGACTAACAAGACGTTTATGCAAACGAAGTTGAAAAAAAAGCTAACCCAATGTCCCAAAAAAAAACTCAAACTTCAATTACCCCTAAACCCGAAATATACGTGGTACATATACGTGGTTTATAAACGTGTGTATATACGTGTTGCAATGTGTTTATTATCGATCTACGGATGTGCCAGCAGATAGGATGTGAAAAGAAAAACTAAAAAAAAATTAAAATGAAACTGATTAAAATGAAACTTCGTGCCTTCTTTACCTGATGAGGGGTTCGTCCGCCTAACGTCGTCCGTCTGTTCCCGTACCCCCTAAAACAACCCCAAACAACAGCAGATGCTATCAGCTGGCGCGAAAGCCGGCCAACTGAGCTACCTGCTCCGTTTAGCTCCCCCATGGAATCCTTCTACGAACACTATCGCCCACTCTCAACCTGGCAAAACGACCTGCATGCAGACTTGATCCCTCGTGGCCAAGGTCAGAAATCGCCACTATTGCCCAGCCTAAACAACACCAAAACAAGCTGGCTGACCCCTGGTCCCCTGTCCACGATGCCCCCCTTTAAATTTGAAAATCAAAACTTGAAATTTGACAGCCACTGATGCAAACGCCAACATTCCCGAAGTGTGTCCGAAATCCTCTAAGGCTCCACTCATTGTGGGCCCCACGTTGGGCGCCATTTCTGTTACGTGCTGGCCTTTGGGTGGAGGCTACTGCGTCCCCTGGCGTCCACTCACCCTCGCGTCGCATGCCCCGGGAGAGCCGTGCAGGTATGCTTGTATATGCACGAGCTAGCTCGCCGGAAAGTGGGGTGGATTGTTGGCTCCCCGAAGCATGTCAGCCGCACCATACAAAAAAATCTCATACCTGACCGCATATCACTTGCACTTCGGGTCTGCAGGCGCTGCAAATCCCCCCTTGACTAATCTCCCTTCCGGCCATAGATGGTATTTTGGCCGGGCCACTCAAAACCCTCCCAACCTTGGTCGGCTGTGGCAGAATTCTCTCGGCGACCCCAATAAATACCCCCTGAATCCCCCTTAGCAAATCCCCCTCTCCGTACCTGTAAAGTCCGACCGTCCCCACCACATCTGAAAAGAAGAACACTTAATTTCGATTAGCAAACTAGCAATACATTATAAGTTTATTGTTATAAATTCATAAAAGGCGAGAAATGAAAAATATTATATCGTCGGCTTAGGTCGCAACGGTGCTAAGTACCATTTTTCAACTTTTACAGGAGAGACAAAAAACAATATAAAAACATAAATTTAAATTAGGGATTTCGGTTTTTTACGTCATGTTACTCAATTTTAGAGTACAATAAGTGGACGCTCATAAAAAAACAAAAAAATTTTAATTTTCGCCGAGTTATATGCATTTTTGGGACTTAGCACCTTTTTGCCAGCTACTTTTAATTTTTTTCACTGGACTTAGCACCTTTTCCCAAATCAAAACACATGCGAGTGAACCAAAGCAATTTTCTGAGTATGAGGGTTCTTAGAGGTTCTTCCGTAGAATTTTTACCTGGTCTTAGATTTCTTATATTAAGCCTAGTTCTACCACAATCCGCGCTTAAAGCTCAAATGACCTATTTTTTGAAGTTCTGTTACTCTGCAATTAGTAGCAATATTTGGATCAAAATACATTATTCTAAGAGCCTAGGCGTTTCTTTTTATCACACAACAGCGTTTTACTATCGCCGATTCATAGCAGAAAAGCAGGAGTAGATTTTATTGCACAACTTTTGACGAAAATGGACTTTTGTGAAAGTCGACAAGTAAATGTGATTTAGGTTCTTGGAAGTCTGAATATGATAGCCCAAACATTTGTCTTTACTAATCAAGGTCAAAAAGTTATGTGTCAGTTAAAAAGGAGAAGTGAGGTCAGCTGAGGTAGATGATCCCATTTAACATATGCATTCATAGTCGAAATAAAGTAGGTACTTAAGTTTATGTCGGTTTTTATGACATATAGGGCGTTGGAAATTGTGTCAAAAAACCCACGCTAACTTTATTAGATACTATTTTTCGAATATGAATATGCCACATATACTTTAACTTTAAATTTTCAAATTCGCTTGGACTTAGCACCTTTTCCTTTCATTGGTGGACTTAGCACCTTTTCTAATCAATGCAAAAAACGCATTTAAAAACAGAATTGTTATGCAATTCATGATGTAAGTAGTGTATATTAACTGTTTCTAGCATTCTGCATCAAAACCTGAAAAAACCCAAAAGGCGGACTTAGCACCTTTGCGACCTAAGCCGACGATATATGAGTCAATATTCATGCCCTTCATGGGCTTTGGCTTGTAACTAGATTATACTAGCATGAACTAAGTTGTGTTTAACTCTAACTAAACTATGCTTATATACCCACTCTCTACGGGTATGCTGCTCTGAAGTCGGAGTGTGCGCGTGTGTTGGTGTGTGCTTATTCGACCCCATTGAGTCGTCCGCTGATGGACTATGATCCTCAAGGATTGGGATACCGGTATACGATACGCTCACACACCTATACAACCACTCTCCGTACTTTCGACTCGGTGAACATGAGAGTTTTTAAAATCGAAAACTAAACAAAAATTCAAAAATCAAAATAGTCGACCAAGTGTCAGACTAGAAAAACAAATTCAAATCAAAAACGGGCTTACATATGTACGAGTGTGTGTGTGTGGCTATGTCCGTCCACCTTAGTGGTACACTAACTTATTCAAGAGTGTGCGCATGTGTGTGTGCGTACCTTCATTCGACCCTGGCAGGTCGTGACTGGTTATCCAGTATGACACCCAAAGTTTGGGATGTTGATTATTTGTGCGTACACACACTCACATGCCTACACTCCCTCGACTATATCATAAATTGAACGATAAAATGTAAAATATAAGAAAATTGTATGAATGGAAGCTAACAGACCCGTCGTCATTGGCGTTACATTATGCGAAACTTTTTCAACTAAGTGGTCGGCGCTTACGGCCCCGCCACTTTTCCTACACCCTCACTATACAAATCCCTTAAATTTTAAAAAACCTGTTACAGCCTGGTTGCTGTTGTTGTTACAGGTTGTATAATTCTGGGTAAGTCCGGGATTGGGGGTATTGGTGTCACTAGCACTTCACCGTGCTCGTTTTAATAAAAACAAGCACTTGTTTAACTTTAAATAGATATAAACCACTTTATTTAATGTTGTTCAACAACTCTACTTAGCTTTATACACTTCACTAAACTCTTGCGAAATAGGTACACGTTATTAATATGATCAACTTTAGCGGGCGGTAGTTACAGAGGAACTAACTTCAAGAATTCTCTAAGTCTCCTGCGCAGCAAGGAAACGGTAAGCAAGTAGGTATGTACATATATACATATGTATGTAAAATGTACAAATAGAGCAAACGGTATGTAAGTAAATGGTAAAAAATGAGCAAATTATAAATTATTTGTTTACAGGGTGCGTGAATCGTAAGTATTTTGCAAATTAATTTAAGTAAATTTAGGAATTTAAGCAAAGGTAAGTATTTTGGCAAAATGATTGAAGTAGCTTTAAGGAATTTAAGGTAAGTACATATGTGGTTTACCAAAATGATTTAAGTTCAATTTTACAAGGTAAGTTATTCTAAGGTAAGTATATAAGTGTAAATTCATTTCATATTAAATTCATTATTAAATTGTAATTAAGTAATTAAGGAAAATTTTTAAAATTCAATCAAATTGGAGTTCATGTCTCCAACATGGCGGCCGGCCTGCTCCGATGAAGGAAGCAGTAGCTCCTGCATCTCTGCTAAAGTGGATACCGCAGTAGAGAACAGGGTCTTCAAGCGCTGCTGAGTGTCCTTGCGTTCTCCCCTCCTTTTCTTTGGCTTTGCAATGACCACTCGTCGAGTAGGGGGTGTCTCCTTGGGTTTCGGTGCATTGCGTCGATTCTTCTGCTTCTTCGAGGGCTTATCTTGCTGTCGATGTAGCAGCGTGTGATGTGCAAGGCCGCATTTGTGGCAACTGTCCGGAGAGTCGCATGCGCCCGTTACGTGGGATGTTGCCAAACAGTTAATACAATATTTATGAGCCCGTACCGACTCATAGCGTGCTTCCGGTGTCATTGCCATGAACGCGTTGCAGTAGCGCAACGAGTGCTTTTGGCAACAGAGCCGACACTTGCTGAAACTCTCGTAGCGTCTGTAATGAGAATAGAAAGAGAAAGATTTTATGAGGTGAGTACGGGTGCTAACAGTAGGGTCTGATGGATATCCTAGAGTTTACATGCTACGGAGAGATTGGCAGAGTGAGGGTGGAGATCTTATTCGGCTGGGGGAAGTGCGCAAAGTTTTGCAATGGGTCGTGCGTATATTCCGCTTTGCGTGCGGACATCTACAACTCGCACCTTTTCGTCCGAGCCGGGATGGAGACGAGTAACACGTCCGAGTCGCCACTCATTCGGGGGGAAAAGATCATCCTTAACGACGACTAGATCACCTTCCTTCATGATGTAAGTAGTGTATATTAACTGTTTCTAGCATTCTGCATCAAAACCTGAAAAAACCCAAAAGGCGGACTTAGCACCTTTGCGACCTAAGCCGACGATATATGAGTCAATATTCATGCCCTTCATGGGCTTTGGCTTGTAACTAGATTATACTAGCATGAACTAAGTTGTGTTTAACTCTAACTAAACTATGCTTATATACCCACTCTCTACGGGTATGCTGCTCTGAAGTCGGAGTGTGCGCGTGTGTTGGTGTGTGCTTATTCGACCCCATTGAGTCGTCCGCTGATGGACTATGATCCTCAAGGATTGGGATACCGGTATACGATACGCTCACACACCTATACAACCACTCTCCGTACTTTCGACTCGGTGAACATGAGAGTTTTTAAAATCGAAAACTAAACAAAAATTCAAAAATCAAAATAGTCGACCAAGTGTCAGACTAGAAAAACAAATTCAAATCAAAAACGGGCTTACATATGTACGAGTGTGTGTGTGTGGCTATGTCCGTCCACCTTAGTGGTACACTAACTTATTCAAGAGTGTGCGCATGTGTGTGTGCGTACCTTCATTCGACCCTGGCAGGTCGTGACTGGTTATCCAGTATGACACCCAAAGTTTGGGATGTTGATTATTTGTGCGTACACACACTCACATGCCTACACTCCCTCGACTATATCATAAATTGAACGATAAAATGTAAAATATAAGAAAATTGTATGAATGGAAGCTAACAGACCCGTCGTCATTGGCGTTACATTATGCGAAACTTTTTCAACTAAGTGGTCGGCGCTTACGGCCCCGCCACTTTTCCTACACCCTCACTATACAAATCCCTTAAATTTTAAAAAACCTGTTACAGCCTGGTTGCTGTTGTTGTTACAGGTTGTATAATTCTGGGTAAGTCCGGGATTGGGGGTATTGGTGTCACTAGCACTTCACCGTGCTCGTTTTAATAAAAACAAGCACTTGTTTAACTTTAAATAGATATAAACCACTTTATTTAATGTTGTTCAACAACTCTACTTAGCTTTATACACTTCACTAAACTCTTGCGAAATAGGTACACGTTATTAATATGATCAACTTTAGCGGGCGGTAGTTACAGAGGAACTAACTTCAAGAATTCTCTAAGTCTCCTGCGCAGCAAGGAAACGGTAAGCAAGTAGGTATGTACATATATACATATGTATGTAAAATGTACAAATAGAGCAAACGGTATGTAAGTAAATGGTAAAAAATGAGCAAATTATAAATTATTTGTTTACAGGGTGCGTGAATCGTAAGTATTTTGCAAATTAATTTAAGTAAATTTAGGAATTTAAGCAAAGGTAAGTATTTTGGCAAAATGATTGAAGTAGCTTTAAGGAATTTAAGGTAAGTACATATGTGGTTTACCAAAATGATTTAAGTTCAATTTTACAAGGTAAGTTATTCTAAGGTAAGTATATAAGTGTAAATTCATTTCATATTAAATTCATTATTAAATTGTAATTAAGTAATTAAGGAAAATTTTTAAAATTCAATCAAATTGGAGTTCATGTCTCCAACATGGCGGCCGGCCTGCTCCGATGAAGGAAGCAGTAGCTCCTGCATCTCTGCTAAAGTGGATACCGCAGTAGAGAACAGGGTCTTCAAGCGCTGCTGAGTGTCCTTGCGTTCTCCCCTCCTTTTCTTTGGCTTTGCAATGACCACTCGTCGAGTAGGGGGTGTCTCCTTGGGTTTCGGTGCATTGCGTCGATTCTTCTGCTTCTTCGAGGGCTTATCTTGCTGTCGATGTAGCAGCGTGTGATGTGCAAGGCCGCATTTGTGGCAACTGTCCGGAGAGTCGCATGCGCCCGTTACGTGGGATGTTGCCAAACAGTTAATACAATATTTATGAGCCCGTACCGACTCATAGCGTGCTTCCGGTGTCATTGCCATGAACGCGTTGCAGTAGCGCAACGAGTGCTTTTGGCAACAGAGCCGACACTTGCTGAAACTCTCGTAGCGTCTGTAATGAGAATAGAAAGAGAAAGATTTTATGAGGTGAGTACGGGTGCTAACAGTAGGGTCTGATGGATATCCTAGAGTTTACATGCTACGGAGAGATTGGCAGAGTGAGGGTGGAGATCTTATTCGGCTGGGGGAAGTGCGCAAAGTTTTGCAATGGGTCGTGCGTATATTCCGCTTTGCGTGCGGACATCTACAACTCGCACCTTTTCGTCCGAGCCGGGATGGAGACGAGTAACACGTCCGAGTCGCCACTCATTCGGGGGGAAAAGATCATCCTTAACGACGACTAGATCACCTTCCTTGATGTTTGGCTGCTGCGTTTTCCATTTAGTACGCTTATGAAGTTCTTTGAGATATTCATTTTTCCACCGCGTACTAAATTGATGGTGTAGAACTTGAAGTTTTTGCCATTTGTTGATGAGCGGAAGATTTTCGGAGTTGGGTTCGGGTAACGCGAGTAGTGGAGCACCACGGAGGAAATGTCCAGGAGTTAGAGCGAGTAAATCATTTGGATCTTGCGACATCGGAGATAGCGGTCTAGAGTTGAGAACCGCTTCGATTCGAGTGAGTAGGGTAGTAAATTCTTCAAAAGTGAATTTTTGGTTTCCTGCAACCTTGAGAAAATGAGTTTTAAAACTCTTAACAGCTGCTTCCCATAATCCGCCCATGTGCGGAGCATATGGGGGAATAAATTGCCAGGATAGTCCGTAAGTTGAGTATTTTTCAGCTATGTCAGGTGCGGCTTCTTTGAGAAAAGCCTTAGGCTCCTTCTGAATTGTGCGGCTGGCACCAATGAAGGTTTTGCCATTATCTGACATGATTTTATGTGGTAGTCCACGACGACTTACAAATGTCGTCAAATCTGAACAGAGTTCGAGGTGTACTGCTTTTGTCGAAAAACAGACAAACACGCAGACATATGCCTTTGCATACGATGCTTTTCGGAGAATAGAAGTTTTGACTAAGAAAGGTCCCGCAAAGTCGACACCGGTGGTATGAAATGGTAGGGTAAAGGTGGACCTTTCAGGAGGGAGTGCGGCCATTATTTGAGTTTTAGCCTGTTGTTTATATATAGTGCATGTCTTACAATGAAATATGCACTTCTTCACCTTTTGTTTGAGTCGAGGTATGTAGTATTCCTGTTGTATCATGCGGATCATCAGTTGTTTTTCGGCATGCAACAAGGTAGAGTTAACAAATTCTAAGAGTAAAGAGCAAAAACGAGAATTATCGGGAATTATAACAGGATAACGCTCGTTGTAACTGAGATTGGCTTCTGCGAGCCGACCATTCACTCGCATTATGCCCTTTTTGTCGAGCATAGGGTTCAGAGTTAATAATGAACTCTTTTTGTGGAGTGGTTTGTTTGACTGTAGATCCGCGATTTCGGCAGAGAAATATTTCTGTTGCGTCAACAGGATCAAACGAACCTTTGCCTGATGCACTTCTTCATGGGTTAGCGTGATCGTTTTTTGAGTATCGAGTCCTTGTGCCCTGTTTATAAAACGGTACATATAAACAAGGACTCGTAGGGCTCTTGAGTAGGAAGAAAAGCGTTCGAGCAGATCAGGCATATCTACAGTATGAAATGCTTGAGTGCGCTTTTGTTCCGGTGGAGTAGGGGTTTGTGTCGCTATTTTCGGCCAGGACGTTGGGCACTTGGCCAACCACTCTGGGCCCTTCCACCAAAGGGAGCGTTCGGCTAGATCCTTGGGTGTGCATCCGCGGGTACCAAGATCTGCTGGATTATCTCCACTGGGTACGTGTTTCCAAGTGGCGTTACTCACGTTTTCCAGAATTTGTGAGGTTCTGTTTGCTACGTAGGTCTTCCAAGTGTGTGGGGGTTTTTCCAACCATGCGAGTACTATGGCGGAGTCTGACCAGAGAAATAGGTCGTGTGGAGTCAGGGTTAGGTGGGAGCGTATTTGTTTTACCAATTTGGTGAGTAGTACTGCTCCACAGAGTTCTAGACGTGGCAGGCTCACGGTTTTCAATGGAGCCACTTTGCTCTTCGCCACGAGTAAGTGCGTTGAGAATGTGTTATCGCTATTTTGCACTCGTAGGTATACGCAAGCGCAGAATGCTTTTTCGGATGCATCTGAAAATCCATGCATATGAAAGGGTTTATTGGGTGAAAATTCAACCCATCGAGGGATTTTAATTTCATTTATCGCGGAGAGATTTTCGCGAAATGTATTCCATTTGTGGAAAGCGCTGGGTTTGACTTGTTCGTCCCAGTCTGTTCCTTGTAACCAGAGTTCCTGGAGGAGAGTCTTGGCTAGTATCATTATTGGCGATAGCCACCCTGCCGGGCCAAACAATTCCGCAACCGCCGATAAAATTTGCCTCTTTGTATTAGAGTTTTCTGCGGGTAGAGGGTCGTACGAGTACGAGAAAGAGTCGTTTATGGCATTCCATTTTATGCCGAGAGTCTTCGTTGAGCTGGCATCGTGAAATTTGAGAAAATCTGCATCTAGGAGATCCGATTCTGGAATGGATTGCAATAATTCTGAGTTATTTGCCGTTATTTTCTTGAGTGGAAAACCGGCTGATTTTAAAACTTCGACAACTTCGTGTAGAGAGTCGTGAGCGGACTGTAAGGTGTGTTCTCCAGAAAGTATATCGTGTACGTAGGTTTCGTGTAGCAATATATCATGGGCGAGTGGGTGGGTGGGTTTTGTGTCTTCTGCGAGCTGATGCAGAGTACGTATCGCGAGATACGGGGCACAGTTGACGCCAAACGTCACTGTCTTTAATTTGAAGTCCTCCATTGGCTGCTGTGGGGATCTTCGGAAGAGAATTCTTTGAAAATCCTGATCCTCTTCGTGAACGAGAATTTGGCGATACATCTTTTCGATATCGCCATTGAATACATACTTAAAAAATCGCCATTTGAGCAGGACGAGCATTAGGTCGTTTTGGAGTATAGGGCCTGAGTGTAAAGCGTCATTCAAGGAGTTTCCAGAATGAGTGGTTCTAGATGCGTTGAAGACAACGCGCACCTTTGTTGTTTTGCTGTCGGGTTTTAAGACCGCATGATGGGGGAGGTAGAAAGAAAGATACTTTCCTTTATCGATGACCTCGCGGGATGAGGTTGCCTCCATATGGTTAAGGGTGATATATTCTTCCAAAACTTCCGAGTATTTTTCCCTTAGTTCTGGGCTTCTTTCGAGGGATCTCTCAACGCTGAGGTATTGTTGTTGTGCAGCAATACGTGAGTGTCCCAGGGCAAGTGTGCTTGGAAATTCCCTTTTGAATGGGAGTTTCACGACATATCTACCATGTTCTTGGCGGTGAGTGGTTTTGCGGTAGAGTTCCTCGCAAAATTTGTCATCTTCCGAAAGAGCTTGAGTCATGGGTAGCTCTTCTTGTTGCCAAAACTGCTGGAGTATTGTACTGAGAGTATCATCCGGACTCTCGAGTACTTGAGTCGAGAATGTATTTACAGTCTCTTTAATGGGTCCGCTGAGTATCCACCCAAATATAGTATTTTGGGCTAATAACGAGCCACTTACGTTGGCTTGTAACCCTTGGACTAGTATTTGGGGAGTTAGATCGCTGCCTATAACCATGTCGATTTTTGAGGGTGTGAAACATTGAGGGTCAGCGAGTGGCAATGTTGCAATTTCCTTCAAGTTTACTGTCGACACTTTGAAGCTGGGCAGGAAATGAGTCAATTTAGGCAGTAAAATGGCTTGAGTATTTGCTTTTTCAGATCCGCCGAACAGAGTGTTATCTCACAGATCTTATTCGAGTTTTGAACTACCGAACCTCCCATTCCCGATATTTTATAATGGGTTTCTTTGGTTGGTAGTTGTAGGAGTTTTTGTATTCTAGAGGCTACAAAGGTTTTTTCGGAGCCTTGGTCTATCAGTGCACGAATTTTATGATATTCGCCGTTAGCTGACACTGTGACTAAAGCTGTGGGTAAGAGGGTGGTTTCGCTACTACTTGCGAAGTGAGTCGATGTCGTGTTTTTCTTAAATGGGTTCTGAGTTGATTGGGTTCGACTGGCATCTTTTGAAGTTGATGTTCTGTCTGGGTCTTCAACTGAGGGTTGCGCCTTGTTCCTTTGTTGCCCCTGTGCTGAGTTTGGAGAGTTTGATTTGGTTTGGAAATGCAGTAGAGAGTGGTGTCGTTTTTGGCAATATACGCAGGTGAAATTGCTACCACAATCACTTTCCAAATGCGAGCAAGCTAAACAATTTGCGCAATAATTGTTTTCTTTTACGAATTTGCTTCGCTCTTGAGTCGAGAGATCTCTGAATTTTGTACAGCTCATTAATGAGTGATTCAGATTGCAGAGTTTGCATGAGGGTTGCCTCTTTGAATCCACATGGAAGGTTTGGGTCTTATTCCTGAAATTCGACTGGTTTTGAGGGGTCGAAGATCTGTGGTTGAAGCCAGAGTTAGAGTTACGGGGTTTATTGGGTCTATATGTGCCGAGTCGTTCTACCACTTCGTACCTAGTGGTGAGAAATTTGTCCATCTCCGACCAAAGTGGTAGCTCTTTTCTGGAATCGAGTGATTGTTCCCAGAGTGCGAGGGTTTCATCAGGTAGTTTTGATGAGCATAAGAATACGAGGATGGGGTCCCAGTTATCAGTTGAGACATCGCTCGTCTTTAGGGTCGAAATACAGTTATTTATGGTTGTTTGAATTTCTTGAATTCTTTCACCATTTTCAGAATAAACTGTGGGCATATTAAACAGGGTCTTTAATTGGTTATCTACGAGAATTCTCAGATTCTCGTATCGGGATTTGAGTGCTCCCCAGGCTATCTCGAAGTTTTGATCATTTAATTGATATTTTTTAATAATCAGAGCTGCTTTGCCTCGGGTTTTTGCTCTCAGGTGATAGAGTTTTTGGGCCTGAGATAATTTTGGGTGATTTATGTAGACCGCAGTGAACATATCTCGGAATGACGGCCAGTCTTCATAACCGCCGTAGAAGACTTCCGTGTCGCATGCGGGGACTTTGAGATAGGGTTGGTGTTCAAAGGGGGTATGGGTCACCTGTATGGGGCTTAAGTTTGGTTGAATAGGTTGTAGGGTGCTAATCAACTCGCTTATTCTGAGTTTGGTGCTCATTGCTGTATCGAGTGATGTGTTGTATGCCTCCTCGCATGTCGCCCTGAATTTTTCCTCCGTTCTGCCTAGCTGTGCCGCTTCGTATGCAGATTCCACCGCGTCTACTCGCTTGTTGAGTTCCTCCAAGTACAGCTTGAGACTGGTCTCAGAGTGGTCCGTTTCCGCCAAGTACCACCATTTCTCGCAGAATTTTTCTAATTTGTTAATTTCGAAGAAAAATTTTTTGTCCAAAGCCCCGTATTCCTCTTCCGACTGGGATTTAGATCGGGTAACGGGTCCTGACTGTGGATTTAGGGTTTTGGGTTGGCCCTTTTTCTCGTCCGCCATATTACAATTTAAATTTGAGTCTAAAATTTACTGAGAATTTAAGTGTTTTTTACCACTGTAATTTTACTAAGTTTTTGAAATGCCTTGTACCACTGTGCAATTTGGAGTAGCGGAATTTGCACAAACCAGTGGATATGAGCGGCTTTTGTGTTGAGGGCGGAAAATTACTTGTCTTAGCGCTTCTAAGTACAAGTGTGTGGGTATGTATGTAAATATGTATATGGCGTGGAGAGATAAGAAAAAGAGTGGGTGGAGTTATAATTGCTTTGCGCTGCAAATATTTTGCTAAGTTGAGTACTAATTTGTGTATTGAGTGAAGTCTTCGTTTTAAAGTGTGTATTAGGGTAGTTCAAAATTTTTGATTTCTTTTTTTCTGGGTCACGGAAAAAACCAATTTTTATTGAGTTTTAGTTTTTTACCTAGAGTTATGGGCGGTGCTTCTTTGTGCAGCAGAGATTAGTGCAAAATTGAGTTTTTTTTTTTTTTTTTTTTTGGAGATTTTTTGTATGTTGCGAAAAATATATGAAACGGGTTATTTACATATATTTGGGTAGCAACTAATTTTGGGTGAGAGAGTTAATGATGATAATCAATTAGGTATATGTATACAAGAGTGTATGAGTTGCAGTATTTACATATGTATATATGAGGGGACAAGTACAGCTTTTTTCCAAAGTGCCGCTATGAGATGAGAAAATTTTGCTTCGATTGCAATTTATATTATGTAGGTACATATATATGTACGAACTATTGGGTTACGGTTCGACTGTACCCTTTATGGGTTTTATTTAACCAGAGTATGCGGTGTTGTTGGGTAAATGAACGGTTCAAACTACCGATCGAAGGGTGGGTAAATTTGCTGTACTTGTGAATATGTGTAATATTTTGTACTGGGTGTACTTACTTTGGCATTCTTGTTTTCGTATCACCTGTTTTGACCTGTTGGTTTGATGTATGCTGATTTGCTGTTGTTCCTGTGATTGCGTGCTTCTGGTGTTGTGTTCCGTTGATTTTGATGTTTGGGGTCGTTTTATTGTTGCTGGTTGATGGGGTACCACTTGTGCAGGTCTACTGCTCGTGGTAAAGTAAAAATAGCAAATATTGCTACAAAATTAGAGCCGCTGTCACAAAAAAATTTTTTTTGATGGGTCTAATGTGTGCCCTTTATCAATATTATATGTACGAACTGTTTAGTTTCACCGTTCACTTGCACTTTCTGCTTTTTTTGTTAATAATATTATGTATGTGTATTTGTATTTTAGTTAGCTTATTTTTCACTTTTGATTTCAGCACTTTTTTTTGTTTGTTTTTTTTTTTTTTCGCGGCGCGTACCCGGTATAACTTTATTTGATTTTTTTTTGAAAATTTTTCTTTTTGTATTTTTATTTGAATTCACAGGTATGTAAGTATGCACAGGTAGGTATACTCTAGTATTACCGTAAGTAGTAAGAACTTTTGCTTCTTTTTTCACAAAAAAAATATTTTATTTAGTTTTAAATTTTGCAATTTTTGTATATTTTAGCTTATAAAATATAATTTTTTTCCGAAAATTTTTCCTATAGGTCACCGATTCACTGACGGCCGCAAAGGACCATGTATAATTCTGGGTAAGTCCGGGATTGGGGGTATTGGTGTCAGTAGCACTTCACCGTGCTCCTTTTAATAAAAACAAGCACTTGTTTAACTTTAAATAGATATAAACCACTTTATTTAATGTTGTTCAACAACTCTACTTAGCTTTATACACTTCACTAAACTCTTGCGAAATAGGTACACGTTATTAATATGATCAACTTTAGCGGGCGGTAGTTACAGAGGAACTAACTTCAAGAATTCTCTAAGTCTCCTGCGCAGCAAGGAAACGGTAAGCAAGTAGGTATGTACATATATACATATGTATGTAAAATGTACAAATAGAGCAAACGGTATGTAAGTAAATGGTAAAAAATGATCAAATTATAAATTATTTGTTTACAGGGTGCGTGAATCGTAAGTATTTTGCAAATTAATTTAAGTAAATTTAGGAATTTAAGCAAAGGTAAGTATTTTGGCAAAATGATTGAAGTAGCTTTAAGGAATTTAAGGTAAGTACATATGTGGTTTACCAAAATGATTTAAGTTCAATTTTACAAGGTAAGTTATTCTAAGGTAAGTATATAAGTGTAAATTCATTTCATATTAAATTCATTATTAAATTGTAATTAAGTAATTAAGGAAAATTTTTAAAATTCAATCAATTTGGAGTTCATGTCTCCAACACAGGTGTTTGTGCGGGGGGCCTATATGAGGTCGGCCCTCGCTGTTGTTACTGCTGGTGTTGTTGTTGAGGCGATCGGTTGTCGTTGTTGTTGTTGCCGGTTGTTGCTGACCGGTTGGACGGCGGGCCTATATGAGGGCGGCCCCCGCTATTGTCACTGCTGGTGGTTGTTGTTGTTGGTGTTGGACGCGTCGGTGCTGGATGTGCGGCTGCGGCGGGAGCGCCGATGTCTGTCGCGACCCGTGGCGGGCTATCTGTCTTACCTCACTTCAGTCTGTCTTGGCTCCCAATAATGTGCTGTTGTTGTTGCCACCAGGCGACCGCGGTGGCTGTTGCTTGGATGCGCTACTGCGCTGTTATATGCAGTGACACTGCTGTTACATGCAGTGACACTGCCAATAAATGTTGGCCGTGCTGTCCCACTACCCGTATGACGCTGCTGATGGTGACGATACTGCCGCACAGAGCTGTCGTTGGTGATCGCCCACCTGGTGGTGATGACAAATTGGGCAATACTGTGGCGCTGGTCTTGAGGTCGCTTTGACGACCGCGCAAATGCCCGTCCGTGTATGCGAGGATTGTGCTGATGCAGCCCGTCTAATAACTGCAGACCGTGCTGCCGATGGCACTACTGGTGGACCTCCCGTTAGCACCTTTCCACTTACATACGATGGATTTAACTTACCCGTAGCGCTGTTTTTTCGTCCAAAACGTGGGGACTTGCACCTCTCCCGATTTATGCAAGAGCTGCCCCTTTGCGGACACCGAATGTGCTTTCCGCTTCTTAATCTGATGCTGCGGATTTGTTGCAGCCACTTCCCAGGATGCCTGGGACACAAAATTGTGGCAAGCGATAGCCTGTCAGTCACGATGCCGGGAATTTGCCCGGATTACAATTTTGACTTGTTGCCTCCTCCGCTGTCGATGATGAAAAGGCGGAAACCGGAAAACCGCCATCTTAGCTGCGACTTGACGTTTGCTGACGTGGCACGACGTTTTGTGACGTGTAAGGAAGTGTCTTGAGATTGGTGCTGCCAGCTCGTTTGGGTTGCTTCTGGGCACAGGGTGAACGCAACATTGTAATTAGGATTACTAAACCGTATTTCTTTTAGTTGATAATATTGTTAATATATTTATGAGTTACTTTATTAAGCTCTAACATAAGTTTCATTAACTGTAACAATGTAAACAAATCCTAGGCTTATTATTAATTGAATCATATTGTTTAAATATTAAATATTACAAAATGTATTAATGGTGATACCTAAACCAAAAAACTATTTATAGTTTATTACGTTAAAAATAATTTATTTAGTACATTTGAAATGTAAATATTTGTTTTTACCTCCCATTTTCCAAAAAACTATTAAAATTTGGTTGGAAAGTATTGGACAATTCAGCTGTATTATGATTGATTACCATGTATTAAAAAAAAAATTCAATAAAATATACCAATATATAATAAAAATAATGCATTTTTGTGCAATTCATTTGGGAAAAATATGTAGGTGTCTCCATTTGAAAATAACCACTATAACTGGTATTTCATTAACCAATTCAGCTAATAAAATCAACAATATGTTAGCCACTTCGATAACCAATTCAACAGATAATATTCACCACATGTGAGCCAAAACAAAAACCAATTGAACGAATCCTTCGCCCCACTATTTATTTATTTATTTATTTATTTATTTATTCAGTCTATGAACATAGGAGATATTCTACAGACTATAAGAAGTAAAAAGAACAGAAAAAAATTAAATTATTTAACAAAGTACAAGTTATAAATTATGTAATTGAATTAAAAATATTAACAAAGTACGATCTCGAGACTGAAAAGTCAAGATCGATAAAATTAGAGATTACATTAAATTCATTAACAGCTCGTAACAGGGGAGCATTTCGAGCGTAGTTTGTTCTTAGGTTGCTGAAATAAAAAATATTCGAATACCGAAGGGATCTTTGCGGAACATTAAAAAAAATCCGCTCCAAGAGGTAAGCACAGTCTACAGTTTCTTGGATAATGCCAAAAGCAAAAGTTAAAGAGATTTAAGATTAATCAGTAATAATCTAGAACTATACGAAGGAACTGGGTCAGAAAAACATAGGCATCGTAGTGCATATTTAAGAAATACCTTTTGAACACGTTCCAATCTGTCTATCCTAAATTGATGGAATGGGCGCCAGATAAAAGCAGCATACTCGAGATTGGAACGAACAAAGGTGACGTAAAGCAGCTTAAGAGTATAGGGATTTGTGAAATCAGCACTATTCCTCCTAATAAAGCCTAGCATTGCGTATGATTTTGAGATTATAAGATCAATGTGGCTGTTAAAAGAAAGTTTGGCGTCAAAGATAACACCGAGATCCTTGATTTCATTAGTTGTCAGCAATGTACAACTTGAGATACTATAGGACGCTGCGACAATGTTACTTGACCTTGAATAAGAAACATGAAAACACTTGCTTAAATTAAGCGGAAGGAGCGACTTTAGGCACCACGATTATAAACTGTTAAGGTCCATTTCAATTTTAGTAACGTCGTCAAGACTCGTCACTTTCGAGAATATCTTCAAGTCGTCAGCATACAACAAAAATTGGCAGAACTGAAAACACGCATCAATATCATTAATAAATAGCACAAAAAGCAACGGACCGAGAATGCTGCCTTGGGGGACACCTGATGTCGCAACATACGAATAGGATGAAACATTATCCACCAAAACTTAGCACGATCTGAAAGACAAGTACGACTTAAGCCAATTTAAAAATGTCGAATGAAATCCGAGACATTCAAGCTTCGTGATTAAGATCCTGTGGGACACTTTATCAAAAGCTTTCGAAAAGTCCGTGTAGATACAATCCACATGAAAGCCACTAGAGAAAGTAGATAGACAATAATGGCTAAAAACTGCCAGATTTGGGGTTATTAAACTCTTGACCGAAAAATACATTTTCTCTTTAACATTGCATTCGAGTAATTTAGAAACAGTAGATAGTTTGGGAATTGGTCTATAATTGCTAACGTTGTTTTTGCTACCACTTTTAAAAACCGGGGTAATAGAAGCCAATTTCCATTATCACCAGTTGATAATAACACTGTGCAACAAGATTCTACGTAATTGATGAAACCAATTGGAAATGAAACTTTATCACTCCCATATCAAAACCTCATACTGGGTTTTTGGCCTATAGGTCTGGTTTTTTTTTTATTCGTATTTGAAGTTGGCAACCCTGTGTATGGGAAAAATTTACTAAAACTTGATCAAATAAAGCAATTTTAGGTGGTTTTTTTGTATATAACTATTTTAAGGTCGAGGAACTCATTTTTAACATTAGGTTTTACCTAAATTGCACTGTAGGTGGCACTGTCATACAATTTTTCAAATTTTTCATGGAAAAGTAAGGTTTTTAGTTTTTTTAAGTAAAAATACTTGCATTTTATCAGTTTTATTGTCGAAATGATCATATATCGCTCGATCCATTGTAAACAGGGTTAACTCAAAATTCTAATTTTTTGGGAAAACGCAAATAAAGTTTTGTCTATTCAAACAGTTAACTTTTACGACTAATGTAGTTGGTACTAAAAGGGTCACGTCAATTTATAAGTCATACCTTACAAATACTAAGCTAGTATACTGATAAGCAAAATAATATATTAATGTGAGGAAGATGCTAAATTAAATCCAAACTTTTTTCATTCGCAGATAATTCACTTTACAATAATTTCCCTTTATTCATATATATTTACAGGTGTGACAAGTGTTGTAATAAAAAATTAAGTAAACGTATTTTTATAGGAAAAAAAGCAAAGTAATATTTTTGTTAAAATTTGAATTATTTTCTGACAATTTGAAAAACGTATGCCATGAAAAAGCATACAAGAATAACGGTAATAAAAAACTAAAACTTGAACATTTTTAAAGGCGGTAAGTTTACTTCCTCCTCTTCCTCATAGGCATTGCCTTCTTCATTTCTCGATAGCCACCAGCACAGATCTGCTAACATTGGTTGCAGTTTCTTCCCCCTATACCGTGTATCCATTGTCAATGCAACTTGGTGAAAACGTTCGCCTTGTTCATGCGATTCCGTTGAGAGTTGGTGCTCAAACCAATCCATATGATGATGGAGAAAATGTGCCTTTAAACTCATACATATGTACACCGAGCTTCTCAAACATATTCATGAGATGATCTACTTTTTCTCTGATATTCTTGTCACGACGTTTACCGAGAACATTAGCTATTACGTCTTGTATCTATAGCATTCCAGGCATTTAGCTCATTTTCATTTAAAGAGTTATCAAACTCATTACTTTTTATCAATCTTCTAATGTCTGGACCATTAAACATACATACATACATACCTGCAAAATGATATAGTAATTACATAAATCTTAAAAAATATTTTGTATATGTAAATATGTAATACCTTCTTTTACTTTGCTTGCACTAAGTCGTGGAAATATTGACCTTAATGTAATAAAAGCTGGTCCATCTGCAGGAAGTGCTTTAACAAAATTTTTAAAAATACCTAATTTGTTATGTAGTGGAGGTAGCAAGGCTTTTTAAATTGGAACAAGGGGCATGTGTATTACATTATCTGATCCAACAACTAAATCTTATCTGATCTCCCAATCATGTTTTTGGTATTGGTTCCCTTTATAACATGTATTCCACAAACATAAATATAAAACACGTATTCTTCGTATATCCACCTTGTAGTCCACAAAGAAGAGCTAAAATTTCCAAATCGCAACATATACGCCATTTATGGCTTTCATAGTTTACTGCTTCTAGTAGATACTTCACAGATTCGTACGTTTCCTTTTTAAAAACTATATTAATACTATTTTTGGATGAAAAACTATCAAGAATTTGAAAACTTGTATGACAGCGCCACCTACCGTGCGATTTAGGTAAAAACTAATGTCAAAAATGAGTTCCTCGACCCAAAAATAGTTGTATACAAAAAAACCCACCTAAAATTGCTTTATTTGATCAAGTTTTAGTCAATTTTTCCCATACACAGGGTTGCCAACTTCAAATACGAATAAAAAAAAAACCAGACCTATAGGCCAAAAACCCAGTATAAGGTTTTGATATGGGAGTGATCAAGTTTCACTTCCAATTAGTTTCATCAATTACGGAGAGATGAACCCTCATTTTGTGTCACAGTATAATAAGTAAAAAATAATAAGTAGCGGCGAGATCAAAGCTGGACATTTCTTTAATAAAAGCACAGATAACCCATCTACGTCAGTACGCGAGGAAGGCTTCAACTTTTCAATGCCAATAGCAACATCTTCATATGAAAGGACCAGTGACCCAAAACCAGATGTGGTATTTGCAATCGATGTGACGTTTAAATAATGGTCAGGCTCTAGATCATTGGTATCAAAATTAGATTTAAAAAAATCTGCAAACAGATTTGCCGCATCTTCAGGAGTATGAGCAGAATTATCATTCAAAAAAACTGTTGCCGGTATGGAGGAGCAGGACTTTTTTGATTTCACAAAGTTCCAGAAGGTTTTTGGATTGGAATTGATGCTATGTTCAACATTGAGGATATAATTGCGGTGCAAAAACTTATCCAGACAGTTTAACTCTTTTGAAAAATGCTTATACGAATTATAATGACACTGGCTGTTCGATAACTTAAACTTTTTATAAAATTCATTGCGTAAATTTTTTAACTTCTTCAAGCGATAATTATACCAGGGTAACTTATACGGTTTACTTTTAACCCTAGGAATATTGTTAGAAGAAATGTCCTTCAAAATACCTTTAAACATATGAAAACTATCGGAAACTTCCCGACCTTCCAGATAATCACACCAATTAACATCCGAAAGGATTTGATTAAGATGATCAAAATCGCAAAGCGCGTAATTGAAAGCAGCATTACTGCTCATTGAAACTTGCGCGAAATGATAAAACTCAACTTTCAGAACAAGAGCTACGTGATGCATCCCTGATGAAGAAATTGGAGCCAGACATTGTGAAAGGATATAATTGAAACCATCGTCAATAAAAATTAAATCCAAAATTCTATCGAGCCTGTTAACATAATTGTTGATTTGGTAAAGTTTAAGCTAAGTAAACTATCAATAAAGTATGATTCTTGAATCGAAGATAAATTGGTAGGAACAAGACCAGCACCCAGCGACCAACTAACGTTTCCAAGGTTAAAGTCACCAAAGACACACATTTGATTTTCACCAAGCCTATTGTATACGAATGCTGCAATGTTGTCAGCATGTGATCTCTATAGGCTATCCGCACTATTCGGTGGAATATACGATTCAAAAACATACAACGAACTTGATAAAGACGAGCCCCCAATACACACACAAAGCTGATCCAGTAGAGGGTCCACGTTATCCAGATTAACTAACACAGAACAGTACTTCCGTTGGACAGCAATCAGGACCCCACCACCTATCGACCGACCAGTTCTTTCAGCGTCTCTATCCTTACGAAAAACGCATTCTTAATTAAGCTATTGCACATCAGTTCACCTTTATTAATACCCGCATGTTTAACGACGTAATCAATAATATTATCTGACGTGACTGAAGACTGGAATGATGACAGATGGATCCATTTCAAACGCGGCGCAACACCTAGTTCAGAGTTAGAGTTACAGCCAACCAGGTTAAACTCATTCTGATTCTGCTGCCCACGTATGTGAACTTGACCCACTGTGCGTGGTGACGTGACAACAGAATAAGAGTTAGCAGCATCAGCAAAATTTTGAAATACAGAGGCTGCAGCGACGTCAGCAACCATAACAGCAGAACTGCCAGTCGGGGTATTGGCAGCTGATGGTGATAACAACGAAAGATCACTGGCTTTTGCTTTTGAACGCGTTCTTCTAGTGTTTTTGTTATTGTTATTGTCACTAGTAGAACTATTGTCATTTTCACTAACTAATAAATTATTTAGAAAGCCCGATAGATTATTCAGACTAGCTAGCAATTCACTTATTTTTTCTTTGTTTAATGAAATGTCCAAGCATTGGGCAGCACAATTAAAGCAAAAAGTCATGATAAAACAATTAACTTAGGCCAATACTGTATAACAAAAGAAGAGCGGTTAAAAACACGTCCGTACGCGCCAAAGATGTTTACACAACAAATACCATTTGAACAACTATTTTCAACTAGTTATGTGTTAACCAAAACATTAACTGGTTTTGGAAAGGGAAATTTTTTATGACTGGAATGAAAATAGTCACTTTATAGACCATATGAGAAATTAATGAAACCAACTATTTAGCTACATTGGTAACCGGTATGTGGTTTGTAGGAAATGTTTGTTACGTTTTCACGCCAAAACTAATGCATCTAGCAGTAAGAAACTTTGTACAGGAGGACTTGGGGAATGCTATAGAGTTTATCTGATCCATTTTGAAAATTATTGTCTGTCTGTTTATCTGTTTGTTTGTATGAACTTAAGTCTCTCGGAAACTAAGAAATGGATTTAGATTAGAAAAAAAATATACTGCTTGAAGCATAGAAAGGGATTTGCACTTGGTTTTATCAAAATCGGGCCAGAAACCAAAAAGATATACTAATTTTTAGGGAAGAACCTATGCAATTTTTTTTCTTAAATAAATCTATATGAAGAAAAATCCACTCAAGTAGTTTGTCAAAAAAAAGACTAAGCGTGCCTCTCTAAAATTTTTGCAAACTTTTTTTTTTCAATGTCAGCTTAATTAAAAATCAATTGCATAGGTACACTGCCGCCCTATGTGGGTATCAGCATATCATGCATTATACTAATATATAAATGTGAAAGTAACAATGTTTGTTAATGAAGCTTTGTACACATATTCTCTGTGATCTGGAAGGATTCACAGAGATGATATTTTTTTGATAAATTAATCGATAAATAAGGATGCCCTAAAACCTCAAAATTTCCGTACAATATGAGTATCAAATGAAAGAGGAAGTCCCCATTTTTCATTTAAACTTCGATATAGTTCGATAAATTTATCGACAAATTTATCGATAACTTAATTATATGTCAAAATATTCAAAAAGCTTAAAATTTCCCTACAATACCAAAGGTTTCATTTATACTTAGATATATTTCGATAAACTTATTGATAACTGAGTTATCGGGCAAAATATGATTGCACAAAAACTTTAAAACTGTCCTAAAATATGGGTATCAAACGAAAAGGGCATATTTCATTCTTACTTTTCTATATTATATATGTACATTAGAGCGGTTCGCTTTTTTTGCACCAGGGCCACATGGAGACTATGATTATTTGGATCATTTCAAGTATTTTTGCCGAAGGAACTATTGGTCTAACATGAATTTCGAGCTAGCAGTTTTTTCGATAAACTTTTTTTTTCTTCAACAAGTGATTCACTTGTTTCAAAACCATGTTGAAAATTAACAAAAATCATTCTCTATATGCATCTTGGGGTGTTTGGGGTCGAGGAATCCATTTCCGGTATTAATTTTTCTTTTGACGTCCGCTAGAGGGCGCTTTCGCTGTTTTCTTGGTTTGATTCTAAATCCTTTTTTTCGAAAATCGACAATATGTTCCAGAAATCTATGAAATTTAGCTCTCTTATAAAGCAATTACAATTACTGAACAGCTCAGCGTGAAAATTGAGGTATAGGGAGGTGCATTTAAGCAAAAATTATATCGATATTATACGGTTTATAAAAGTTCCCTTTTTTATGAATTTTGCAAAACGAATTGTTTTCATTCAAATTAAAATTTCATTCTTTATATGCATTAATTTTTGTTTACTTATATTTCAATTTAAGCAAAATCAAAAATCAATTGCATAGGTACACTGCCGCCCTATGTGGGTATCAGCATATCTCTACATATAATAAAATTGTAACAGGTCGATGTCTGTACATGGCAGATATCAACAAAAAATTGATTGGGGGAAGCATTATTAAACGAGTATAATCCAAATCAACCATTTTTTTTAATTTTTGTGTGTCTCTCTGTCTGTCTGTCCGTCTGTCTGTCTGTCTGTCCGTATGTTTGTGGCCGTATCACTCTGAAAGTACTAGATGGAAATGAATAAAACTTGTTTCGTTGGATTGCTAGATACTCAACTTAAAATTTAGGATATTACTTTTTTCGATATCTCAACCGGTTTTGGAGTTATCGCCCAGTATGTGGCCCATGTCTGTCTGCATGTTTGTGGTCGTATCACTAAAAGTACTGAATGGAATTGAATGAAACTTCTTCGTTGGATTGTCAGACGCTCAACCTAATGTTTAAGATATTAGTTTTTGCGATATCTCAACCGGTTTTGGAGTTTACGCCCAATATGTGGACCAGGGGTGACCAAAAATGTCTTAGTACAATATGGATGTCAAACGAAAGGTGTCAATGAGTGCTGTAATATGCGATGTGATCAATTGAAATATCCCAAATGGTTTCGGAGATATCTTGAAGTTATTGACGTATATTTGCAAAAAAATGTGTTAGTACAATATGGATGTCAAACGAAAGGTGTCAATGAGTGCTGTAATATGCGATGTGATCAATTGAAATATCCCAAATGGTTTCGAAGATATCTTGAAGTTATCGACGAATATTTACAAAAAAATGTGTTAGTACAATATGGGTATCAAACGAGTGGTGCCAATGGGTACTGTTATATGCGATGCGCTTATTTTAATAGTTTCAATTAAATATCTTAAAAAATTTCGGACGGAAGAAGAGAAAGGTGGGTAGATGCCATGTACAGAGATCGACCTGTTACAATTTTATTATATGCAGAGATATGTATGTATTTCAAATTTCGAAAACTGGCCCAAATGTATTTTTTAATTGTTGTTGTGAACTATACAATCAAGTTATAGAAAGAAAGTCAAACTTCGAAAAAGTGCGTATAGGCTATAATGATTAAAATCGGACTCAGTCTGTTATAAGTTCTGATACGCAGCGAAGCAAGCGGGCCTTACTAGTCTTTAATAAAACTCTAGAAGAGTTGTGTGTGTATATGGCCATCTTTTTCCACTGCCACGCTACATCCGCATACTCTTTTTGCTCATATTTTTTAAAATATATGCCTTAAGTAGTTGTTACTAAGCACCTTTAAAGAGAATTTTAAATGGCATCTTACCTTGGTTTGGTGCTGCTATTGCCGTTTATGGCTTTAAAGTTAAGTCCGATATTCATGCACTGCCACGCTACACAGTTTCGGAAGTTAGGTACGATGTCAGCGGTTTTTCCTAACTGATATTGTAGGGATACTGTGTGTGGAAGATGTGTTTGAGCTTTGTGCTGTTATAAATTGATTTAAACCTGAATTTTATGTGATTAACGCTAGATAAACATTGCCAAACAATAAATAACATTAATCTACTGATTAAGTATGTGAAATAGTTCATCGTGGAATTTTGTTGATTTTAAATAAAATGAAATATAAATTTGGTGCTGCAAAGCATAAATATATGCATACAAACACAAACATATATACAAATTCAATACACAACACTTCAAACAAAAACAATTAACACTAGCGTTACAAAAGCAACAATACAGTTCCCGCTCCTTGCACTCACGTATCTAAGTACTTTGCTTATTTTGTTTTGGTCGTCAGCTGAAAAGTGATCTGTCATCACCTGTTGCCGCGTTCTACTGCTGTCAGCGCCACCTACCTGTCAGTTTGAACAACAAACATCCCAGCGAGGAAAACTAGCTAACACCCCAGCGAGAAAACTTTTTATTTTACTTGGGTATTTTGCTATTTATTTGGGTATTTTGCTGTTTCACTTTACGTAAATATCATGAAACCAAATCGTACAAACCCCATGACTACTCGTACTAAATCAGCATTTAGTTCAGGTGATACCGAGTGGACACAGCTAAAGCTGAAAATAGAGCATGCAGGTCGAGTTGTAGTTAGTGAAGCTGAACACCGCATTTCGACCAGGTTAAGCGCACTGACGGCGGAGGTGACAAGTATGAAGGCAAGTGTGGCAGCGTTTGAAAATAGAATCAAAATACTTGAGGGAGTTTCAGCTGAAGAAGCTTAAGCGTTTGGCGTCGGTGTACTCAATAAGAGGAAAATTGTTTATTCGTGCCGATTCGAAAGGTGATGCCGTAAGGGTGACGAGTAAAGAGCATATTACAAACTTAAATTTAAGTTTATGACTTTATTTTTGTAAATGGATATATTTGTCTTTTGTTGTCTTTCTAAGGCTTAGCATCTACTTCTACTTCTTTTTTCACTTTTGCACTTGTTCTGCTCTTTCAACCTGACATATATGTTCACTTCTCCTTCATTGCTTTGTACCTTAATGTTATGCAAACCACTTATTGCCATTCACTCTCTCTTTTCTTCCATTTTTTTGAACGTGAGGTTTAATATGGACATAATGTTGTTTAGCGACAGCGCAGTGTCATGGTTCTCTTTTGAGCTCTAACAGCTGTTTACGTTTCAGGGGCCATGACAGCACACACCATATGGTTCGCATCAGGCGCGTAGCCAGAAAAAAATTTCGGGGGGGTTTTGGCCAAAGTGTCAGTAAATAAAAATTACCTGTAAATACATACATATTTATATTTTTACATATTACATATTTATACTTTTATTTATTTGATATTTTTCTCTTTCTATACGGCTAAAAATTTGAGCCTAAATTTTAAAGCATTCATTGGTTTACACAATTTTTAAAACTTTTTGGTAATAAATTCCAAACCTTTCAATTACCCACAAAAATTCTGAATTTTTTGCGGTTTGGATTTAAAACATAATTGGTATAAACAAAAATACAAAAAAAGTCGTATACACAGCGAATATGTGTACTTTCCGCACAAAATTCATGAGTGCTCCGTAGCTCAGTAAGTAGAGCATTGCGCACTGATTTGGGGCACGTCGGTTCGAGTACAAACATTTAAAAAAAAAAATAAAAACTTGTTAACATTTTCGGTTTAAAATTTAAATAATTTTTATTACGCGCATTTCTATGGCAACGGCGTAAATTTAATTCTAAACCACATTTGGTTTGGTCATATACCTATACCAGTATATCTGCGTTCAAAGGGTGTTTTTGGAATTTCCAGTAAAATTAACTTCTTTAGACTAATTTCATTATTTTTGAATGAAAGTATGTGTAAATTCACAATAAAAATACTGCAACTCAAAGTTAAGAACTTTGTTGAAAATTCAAGAAATGTATATGTAGCCCCAAAAAGTTTTAAATCTAGGCTAAAACTTTTAGCCGTGTACAAAAAAAAATTTATTTTTCTTGTTTGTTTTGAAATTTTATTTAGAATTTGTTCAGGAGTTACTTCAAAAGTATAGTGGATGATGAGTAGAGCCAGCCTCTCCTGCCCCATTGTACTTCTTAGATAAGTTTTTAACCTTCGAAGGGAAGAGAAAGACTGTACGGAAGGAGCAACGGAAACTGGAAGATTTGCAGCAATTTTTATATATCGATGTACCATAGGGAAAAAAGACACGGAACAATTATTTAATGCATCAATGAACGTGCTTGGTCGTTCCTCCTTTGGGATTGGAAAATATTTTTCTTTTTTAGGGCTTTACGCTGTTCAAAAGAAATCCAAAAACTCTATATAAAATGACACTTATGAAACGCTTAAGAAAAATTTTTTGTGTCAGAATCTCTTCTACTTTTCTACTGCTAATTTCTGGAAAATTTTTACAAAAAAGCGACCTGCGCAAATTTGGCTTTGGCATGAAATAAATAGTTGTCGCTTTATTTCTTGGAGAAAAATTGAAGTTTCGGAAAAAAAACAAAGAATATAATAAAATAACATTGAAATTCATATAATGTTGAAATTATTCAACATGCAGAACGGAACGTCAAAATTTCTTGGCTATTCATGACAATTTCATGGTCAAGAAATAATTGACAATATTTCTTCAGCATTTTCTTTTTAACAGCATACCGGGCTTTTACTTTCAAACTTTTATCTCCTGACAAGTATAAGTACAATCTCATTGTTACTGTCTTTGATAATTCAATACGACTGCGTTGCGTAATTTTCATGGTAATTTTTTTGGTTAAACTTATGGCAACCGTGATAATTGATTAGCGACTACCAATAACTTCTCTCAGTGTTAAATATTATGTAATTTTATTCTTTCGTATTTTCATTATGTCTATTAATGCTATTTTATTAAGAGAAGTTTTAAAAGTGAACAGAGTAATTATTCTAGTACAGACATTTAATTTTTAATTTTCGAAATTATGGCTTGTGTATACAGGCCGAATAAACACGTAGCTTTTGATAGTTTCATAGAATCTATTGAAGATCTTACCTTAGGCTCTCATAATATTATAATGGTCGGAGATTTCAACAGCGACTTGCTTTGCGAAAACAAATTTTCTTTGACAATGCAGACCCTTGCTCTTTTCCCAGTTAACACCTCAACTCCTACGCACTTTTCTCAAAGCAGTAGCACATTATTGGATGTATTTTATGTGAATGATTTGTCAAAAATTCAGCTATATGATCAGCTTTCTGTCCCTAATTTTTCCAATCAGGATCTTATTTTTATTTCATACGATCTCGCACTAGCATATAATGTACATAGATACTTATTCCTACAGGGACTTTATGCATATTGATTATGAGCATCTTGGAGTGGCTGTTGATGGTGTTTCTTGGGAATCGATCTATGGCTTAGATTATGCTAACGATCAGGTTTGTTTCCTGCAGGAAAACATCAATGCACTTTATGAACAATACGTGCCCTTTATAACTAAAACCATTAAAAACAGAAAGCGACCCTGGTTTAACAATTATATAAAAAATCGAATTCGAAAGCGCGACATAACTTATCGCAAATGGAAGCGTCTTAAGTGTTCTGCAACTTACGATACCTTCAAAGCTCGTAGGAGAGAAGTTGTCAGAGCTATCAAGTTACAGATGGCTAAATACTATGAGCACCAGTTCAGCACAGCGATAGGGTCGAAGAAAACTTGGAAAAGAATTCGCGAAATTGGTGTAGGTAAAGCCCATGATCTTCCGGAAGACATAGATGTAAATGAGCTTAAAAAGCAATTTGTTCAGTCGTGCAGTTGCTATAGTAGCTTATGTACCGAAGTATGTTTTTCTACATAAATTTTGTCGTACATCTAGGTCTTCTAATAATAATAATTTAAAACATAAGTATACAAAAGTTGCTGGAACCCTGGAACCGATATAAAAGAAGTAACAATTTTTTTCCTACGTGTTTGAATTTCGTGGGAGCTAGATATACTTATTAGGTATTGGTTGCGAGTTTGAAAAGATTTCAACAATTTTCAATTTCGCGATTATCATTTCAATTTTTTTTATCATCTGAAATTAAAATCACTGCCACGTTTAACATGTTTGGCAGGTTTAGCCCCATCTTGTATGTTTGGTCATAAGCGCATTATACATAGTAGTATGGTACCTACTAACTTCTTATTACTACTATCCACTATGCTTGAACACTGACAACAAAATTAATTTATCATCACTGCTATTTTACCATTTGCCGTTTGCAAGTTTCAACGTTCATATGCATATACACATTGCTATACATAAATTCAACGTTCATACGGGAAATAATTACATACCTATGCGTCAGACCTTAGAAAAGTAAAAAAAACCGCGTGTAGCCAGTACACGTGAAAGAAGTTAACTTCTTAAATTCAGAAATAACGAAATATGAATAATGTGTATTTGAGAATTGTTTAGATTCACAATTTCTTACTTCCGGGAAGTGGACCAGGGAACCGATCCATTCAAAAATATCTTATGCATTGTGCGTTTTGCTTCAAATTTGGTAAGTGGGTAGAATTATGCCTAAATTAACAGGGGCCAATACGAATGGGATATAGAGGAAGAGGGGCGGGGTAAAAGGAAAGCGGGTAGTGAAGAGAAAAAGGGGGGAGATAGAGTGAAGGCGAAGAAAGATTGGAAGGAGAGTTGTAAAAGGGGGGACAGTGAGCTCGCATTTAGACAGGACGTCTGCCTCTACTACATATATCTTATAAATAAAAATGAATGTGTGTCTGTGTGTCTGTGTGTCCTTTATGGAAGTCCAAAGTACTCAACCGATTTTTATGAAATTTTCACAGTATATTCTTGAGATCATGGGTTAAGGCATAGGCTATATTAATTTTTGGGAAAGTGTACGGTGCCACGCCCCCAGGCTATATAAAACTACAATTCTTCATAACTCTGAACATATTTGGTCTAAATTAATGATTTTCCAAAGTTTATGGTCGATCTCTTTTAAACTTTCAAGATTGGTTAAGAAAATTGTTGTGTACGATTTAGGCTATATCAATTTTTGGAAAAGTAGGCGGTGCCACGCCCCCAGGCTATATAAAATTTAAATTCTTCATAGCTCTGAACATATTTGGTCTAAATTAATGATTTCTGGATATGTAAGTCCTTTGGTCAAGATTTATGTAATTTTGGAAAAGTGGGCGGTGCCACGCCCACATTTTTTGTGTTTTGTTTGTGCTTCAATAATGTCCAAAGTTTATGGTCGATCTCTTTTAAACTTTCAAGATTGGTTAAGAAAATTGTTGTGTACGATTCAGGCTATATGAATTTTTGGAAAATTAGCCAGTGCCACGCCCCCAGGCTATATAAAATTTAAATTCTTCATAACTCTGAACATATTAGGTCTAAATTAAAGATTTTTGGATATGTGTGTCCTTTAGTCAAGATGGATATAATTTGGGAAAAGTGGGCGGTCCCACGCCCACATTTTTTGTGTTTTGTTTGTACTTCAATAAGTTCAAAGTTTATGGTCGATCTTCTCTAAATTTCCAGATTGGTTCAGAAGATTGTTGTGCCACGCCCCCAGGCTATATAAAATTTAAATCATCATAACTTTGAATATTTTTGATCTAAACTAATGATTTTTGGATATGTGTGTCCCTTGGTCAAGAATTATATAATTTGGGAAATGTGGGCCGTGCCACGCCCACATTTTTTGTATTCAGTGCTTTGTTTGTACTTCAATAATGTCCAAAGTTTATGGTTGATCTGTTTTAAATTTTCCAATACGTTAAAATCTTCGTTGGGTACGACATACATAGGCTACATTTGTAAATTCTTTGGAAAAGTGGGCAGTTCCAGGACCACAAGCTAAGTAATATTTCAATTCGTTATATCCCTGAATGTATTTGCTTTAGTGACATTTTAACGTTCTTAAATCCTAATCAAAGCACTTAATTTTTTTGTTTGTTATTGCCGTTCATACATATCCAGAGTATTATAGGTAGATATAGGATATAATTAAATAAGTACTAACTATACATCTGCTCAGCAGCGCATAATGGTTTTTGTCATACCCATTGAGTTGAAAAGATCCGTTTTTTGAGTTGGACATCCAAAAAATTTATTTGTTTATACCAAAGACTTTAAAGCCAGAAACATTGTATATCCTAAAGCACTGCAATAAATGGAATGTTAAAAGTTAAAGAAATATATTTGAAAATGTATTTCTAGGGAAGTCACTGGTCAGGCAGAACAACGTCTGCCGGGTCTGCTAGTAATGTATAAGATTGAAATATTGTATGTGTGTATGTATGCTTACTTAAGTTGCGTTCTAAACGGACTGACCGATCATAACCAACTTTAGAACAGAAACTGGAAGTATTCATGCTAGGCCGCTAAAATTCAACAGAGTTATATGAGGATTATGAAACCACTCGTATAAGGATTTAAAGAACGGGCATAATTGGTATCAGTTCTATCGACTTTATCAAACTTACCTACCTAATTTCGATTTATTCCATGGAATGGAACCAATTTCATCCATTCACGGAATATGTAATTCGACCTAAGGCATGTCTCAATCTCAAGGGGGCGAATAGAAATTTTTGTCAAATAGCATCCGCGCACGCATTTTTTCTGCGTGCCTGGTAGAACGAATTTATGCGCCGGTATAAAATCAAGCCGTCCGAGTCTGAGGATTGAATTTTATTGATTTGGGGGGACATTCCAGTTCTAATGTACTTGAATTAAATTCTTACAAAATCCGAAGAATTATTTAAAACTATAAAAGATGGTGATGAACACCCTAGGCCAAACTAATTGATTTTTAGATGTTATATGCAGTTGTGGTTTGGACGCATACATAAAGCCACCTTAGGTCCATTTAATATAGCTATTTACTCAACATATTATACTCAACAAGCATGACAATAACAAATGAGTTGACAATTGCAGCAACAAAAATCAACTATGTACATAATTACTGTACTAATCTAACCATCACCAAAGGCAACCCTACCAACCATGGCTAACCATGGTGAAACTCTGATTCCAAAAATTCACAAATTTTTACTAACACCAAAGCATATTTTTAGAATTTGTATGGAAAACGACAAGTGCCTAAAAGTATGCTCTCACACTTACACGCAAAAATCTTTTCAAAATGGGTAAAAAGTGAACCTCTCTGAATAAAATTACCCACTTTTTATCCTCTTTTTTGGTAAGCGCGACTCAATGATTATCCAGATTTTTATCCGATCATGGTTGGCAGGGAATTATGTACAGCGTGTGTGTGTGTTGGTGTGCACCATCTAACGTCATCTGGCGTTTTCAGTGCCATCTACGCAGCAGTAGTGAGGATTTCAAAGACAACAAAAAATATTCGCATAAATAGATCCAATTTTATGTATTCGGCCTGTTCCTAACACCTTTTCAAGTTTGGCGTTTCTAGTGCCATCTACGCAGCAGTAGTGAGGATTTCAAAGACAACAACCAATATTCTATTTCCGTTGCATAGTTCCCGTTATATCATCTATTACAATACAATTTTCTCAATTTTACTCTCAATAAAAACTTCATATCGCCGCCTAAGAAGTTAACTTCAAAAAAATTGCTGCTGTATATTCTATGCATGGGAAAGTACTATATGTGAAACTTGGAGCTGGGGATGAAGCGAAGTTAGTGTGTAGCAGAGCCGAAGTTAATGCTCTCGTTGGCACCAAAACATAATGCATCAAAATATGTATTGTATGCTTGTTAGTGTTTTATACTTAAACTTAAAATCTAAGCAAAAAATGTATCTTCTCTATATCCTTACCTACCATTTTCTTTGCACTCTCTACTTGTTTATTTACCTTTTCTATTTTCTTTGTGTGCACCCTATTAACAATGGTTCTTCTTTAAATTGTTTTTATTCTTATTTTGCTTTTTCCTCTTCCCCACTACGTGTCTTTGCCGGCAGATATTGTTTACTTGGATTACGCTATGTTTGTAGTTACTTAATATTCATGTGTTTGGCGCGATGGATATGAACCTTGCTAGGACAGTGGGCTCGCACATTAATGATAGTCACAAAATTTTGATAAATATTTTCTGCAAGCAATCTAATGGGCTAAAAATAGTTCATTTCAATGCGCGCAGTCTTAACAGTGAGAAGTTGGACTATGTTAGGAATATTTTTGGGGGATCGGGTGTTGATGTCATATGTGTCTCATAAACATGGTTCAATCCTACGATAGTAAACAGAAGCGTTCCAACAAGATATGCCAGCAATTCGAGTCCTAGCTTATTGGATCTTTTCAGGCGCGTATTCAGGGGGGGGTTCGGAGGTTCAAACCCCCCCCGAAATTTCCGGAAATTTAAAAATATACGTCTGTACTAGAATAATTACTCTATTCACTTTTAAAACGCCTGTTAAGAAATTAGCATTAATAGCAAAATGAAAACACGAAAGAATAAAATTAAATAATATTTCACACTGAGACAAGTTATTGGTAGTCGCTAATCAAGTATTAGAGCAAGTCTGACATTTCACGACTAAATTCCTGCAACGGTTCACTCATTTGGGGCTTTAAGAAACTCGCGCAAAATTATCAGACTTGCTCTGCATAAGATCAACTTAGCATCTCATCTACATAGCATGTTAACAACAGCAAGAGTCATTCGAACTCAAGTCTGTTGAAATTCAAATTAACTGCTTTTCGAGTTATGAATACAGCGGGCAGAAAATGAGTGTCTCTCGTTATTGTAGTCACGGTTACCATAAGTTTAACCAAAAAAATGACCAAGAAGTTAAAAAAACTTACCAAAAATTACTAAGTTATTGTAGTCACGGTTACCATAAGTTTAACCAAAAAAATGACCAAGAAGTTAAAAATACTTACCAAAAATTACCAAGCAGTACACAACGCAGTCGTATTGAATTATCAGAGAAAGTAACAATTAAATTGTACTTATACTTGTCAGGGAATAAAAGTTTAAAAGTAAAAGCCCGGTAGGTATGCTGTTGAAAAGAAAATGCTCAAGAAATATTTTCGATTATTTCTTGACCATGAAATTGATTGATTATTTCTTGACCATGAAATTGTCATGAATAGCCTCGAAATTTTGACGTTCCGTTCTGCATGTTGAATAAATCCTATTTGCAGCTTTTTATATGAATTTCAATGATATTTATTATATTTTTTGTTTTTATTTTTCCGAAGCTTCAGTTTTGCTTCAAGAAACAAAGCGACAACTATTTACTTCTTGCCAAAGCCAGAGTTGCGCAGGTCTTTTTTTTTTGTAAAATTTTCCAGAAATTAGCAATAGAAACGTAGAAGAGACTCTGACACAAGAAATTTTTCTTAAGCGTTTCGGCTCTACTCAATATCCACTCTACTTTTGAAGTAACTCCTGAAGAAATTCTATACAAAATTTCAAAACAAACAATAAAAATAAATGTGGCTAAGAGTTTTAGCCTAGATTTAAAACTTGTTGGGGGCTATATATACACCTCGACCTGGTTTGAAAGTGTTGTTTGGAATTTCCAGTAAGGTTAACTTCCTTTGACTAATTTAATTATTTTTGTGTAAAAACACAATAAAAATACTGCAACTCAAAGTTAAGATCTTTGTGGAAAATTCATGAAAATTCAAGAAAACTTTTAGGTTTTTTTCGAGTATGCAGTTTTGTGGCCCGTTCAATTAAATTGAACAAAGATACCAATCTTAAGCCGCTAGAAGAGTTACTCGATTTTTGGCAATTTTTTTTCTAGCCAAATTATCTTCCATACAAATTTATAAGCGTAATATTTTTATATTTAAGAAAATTCTCTTGGTCGGCTGTTGACAATTGAACGGGCTACAAAACTGCATATTCGAAAATAATAAAATTTTACCTGGAAGTTAGAAGTTTTGATGAAATTTTTTCGAGCTTTCTTGAATTTTCATGAGTTTTCCACAAAGTTCTTAACTTTGAATTGAAGTATTTTTATTGTGTATTTACACATACTTTCCTTCAAAAATAATGAAATTAGGCTAAAGAAGTTAAGTTTACTGGACATTCCAAAAAAACCCTTTGAACGCAGATATACTGGTTTAGGTGTATGACCAAACCAAATTTGGTTTAGAATTAAACCTAAAATGTTGTTAACAATTTTTTATGTTCTTTTAAAAAATGTTACGACTCGAATCGACGTGCCCCAAATCAGTGCGCAATGCTCTACCTACTGAGCCACGGCGCACTCATGAATTTTGTGCGAACAGTACACATATTCGCTGTGTATACGACTTTTGTTGTATTTTTGTTAACCCCAGTTAAGTTGTAAATAAAAACCGCAAAAAATTTAGAATTTCTGTCGGTAATTGAAAGGTTTGGAATTTATTACCAAAAAGTTTTAAAAATTGTGTAAACCAATAAATAGTTTATAATTTAGGCTCAAGTTTTTAGCAGTGTAGAAAGAGGAAAATTTCAAATAAATAAAAGTATAAATATGTAATATGTAAAAATATAAATATGTATGTGTGTATTTACAGGTAATTCTTATTTACTGACACTTTGGCCAAAAACCCCCCCCGAAATGTTTTTCTGGCTACGCGCCTGGATCTTTTTATTACATCCAGCCCTAATCATGTTTCAAAATTTGAACAAATGGATTTTATATCTGACCATGATCTAATATTTTGCTCACTGGATATATCGTTCAATTGCCCTGTCAGTAGTAACATTTTCATGTATCGTGACTGGAGATCAGTGAGTGTTAATGATCTTTATGCTGATCTGGCTAATGTTGACTGGACTGAGTGTTGGTTCCATGATAATGTAAATTCTAAGCTTAATTTTCTTAATAAGCACTTAACACAATTATTTAATGACCATGTACCTCTTCGTACTGCTCGGGCTCTGAATACCTCCTGTCCATGGTATAACCACCAAGTAAGATCTGCAATCAAACTGCGCAATAGACTATATGCAATATGGAAAAGGACAAGTACTCCACGAGCTTGGACGCAGTATAGACTTGCTCGAAACAAAGCTACCACCGTTATCAGAAAATACAAGCGATTATTCTGTGAATCCAAGTTGAATTCGTCTCTACCAGCTAAAGAGCTCTGGCGTAACCTGAAAACATTGAATGTGCATGGAAAACCTGAGTCTGAGTGTAAGATTGATCCGAACTCCCTTAATGACTATTTTACCAGTGCGTGCACAGGTATAAATAGCACCTCAACACTAACGTTTGTTGACCATTTTGCCTTGAGAGAAAAATTTCAGTTCAGCGGTGTTACGGAGGCTGATGTCTTAAAATATACAATGAGTGTAAAATCAAATGCAATTGGTAATGATGGTGTCTCTTTAAAGTTTGTAAAGCTTGTTTTGCCATTTGTTTTGGGCACTTTGACCCACATAATTAACCACTGCTTTACTACTGCATGTTTTCCTGTAGACTGGAAAAAAGCTGTTATTATTCCAGTTGCTAAAAGATATAATGCCAGTAGCCGCAGCAATTAAAGGCCCATAAGCATTCTTCCAGTGTTTTCTAAAGTATGTGAGTCTATAATGGCAGCTCAGATTTCTTCTTTTGTTAATCAAAATAATTTGTTATCTCCGTTGCAGTCAGGATTTAGAGCAAAACACAGCTGCTCTACAGCTATGATGAAAGTAATTGATGATATTAGGATGGAGTTTGATCGTGGTAATCTTACCTTGCTTTGCCTTTTGGACTTTTCCAAAGTGTTTGATCTGGTAAACCATGGCACTCTCTGCCAGAAAATTAAATATTTATTTGGTTTTTCGGATAGCTCTCTAAAGCTTATCGCCAGTTATCTTGCAGGACGAACTCAAAAGGTGACCTGCAAATCTGCATCATCTGTTTTTAATACCGTTGCCTCTGGAGTACCGCAAGGTTCTGTTCTGGGCCCACTTTTATTTAGTCTTTTTGTTAATGATGTTTTTTCTGTATGTCAATATGTTAAGATTCATGGGTATGCTGATGATATCCAATTGTATATTTCCAGTCGTATTGGCCTTGTTGATGATTTGTGCTTCAGAATTAACTGTGATCTATCGTCAATTTCACAATGGGCTTCTGATAATTTTCTTAGTCTCAATGCCGCTAAGTCTTATGTCTTGCCTGTTTGTAACAGTGCAGTATACGCGGAAGACATACCAAAACTGTCTATTGGTAATTCCAATCTAAACTTCACAGACAAGGTACGAAACCTGGGTTTTATTGTGAATTCTAAGTTGAGTTGTTCGGACCACATAAATAAAATTGTGAGCAATGTGTATGTTGTGTTACGACGGTTAAGAATGTCTGCTTCGTTTACGCCCTTAGATACTAGGAGAAAGTTGGCTATTCAACTCATTTTGCCACATTTTACGTACTCTGAGCTTGTATATAGTAAACTTGATTCTGTTTCGTCACACAAAATTGATGTTGCATTCAACATTGTCACACGCTATGTCTATGGGCTTAGAAGATATGACCATATCTCCTTGTGGAGATCTAAAATCTTATTTGGCTGCGAGAAACTGTATATTCATGTACAAACTGTTAGAACTTAAAGCTCCTGAACATCTTTATGAAAAAATACAATTGACGAGGTCTAGAAGGCATCAACATCTGATAATTCCTAAATATTCCTGCTTGTCATCGTCAAGGTTATTCTTCATTAATGCTGCGAGACTCTGGAACTCCATTCCAGAATCTGTCAAAACTACTATGAATTCGCGTAACTACAAAACGGTAATCCACAATTACTTCAAATCGAATTGAGTTTGTCGCAATATGATTGCTACTTTCTTCACCTGTTTTTTTCCTAACTCTTGATCTACTTCTTCTTCCTGCTTCTAACTTCTATCTCCCTAAACTAAATAGCGAATGTAACTAAATGTGGCTAGATTAAGTTAATTTACTGCAATATTTGTTAAATTGTTGAATTGTTCGATGTAAGTTTATTATTGAAATAGAACTAGGATTATAATTGTTAGTACCAATTCCAGATGTATTATAAAAGACGAAAGTCTTACTTATACAGCCTAATAATTGAATAAATATGCATATACACATTGCTATACACAAATGCATTTCCGTCGCCTTATTTCATTCTGCCATCCCACCAGGCCCTACTGCAAGCTATGCAAAGGAACTTCACTGTACACCAAGCATCGGCGCTTCATAGATCTTAAGATCAGACAAACATGTTACGCTCTTCACACAGACAAGTTGCGCTCTTTGCCTACCAAACCATATAGTCGTCGCTGAACAAGTGGCAAAACAACATCGCGCATGGTTGTCGCAGCGAATGTGAAAAATATGTATGTACGTACGAAAAATTGGCGGGAGTAGTAAAAATTATAGGGGTAGTATGTAAATAAAAAAAAACTTAATAAAGCAGTAAAATAAAAAATTTAATATGTTAAAAAAAGACTATGAATATTTAGGTATTTTTATGTAAATTAGCGGGGCTATTATTGCACAAACAAGTATAAAAAAATTGAATTAAATTTTTTTTTTTTAAAATTAACAAATTTTTGGGAAATATTCCATTAAACATTACCCAGCAAACACAACCTCTAACGTTAGAGAAATACTGTAGTTTTACATTAGAATTCTAATTTAGTTCTCTAATGTATCTCTAATCGAAAATCACGTTAGAGAACTAGGCTAGAGGACGATTAGAGAAACACTCGAATAGCGAAGATGCGTGTATTGTCAAGTATTGTATTTATAAACTAAGGTATAAAAACTTCGAATTTTATTCCCATTAGATATTTAAGCTTAAAACATGTCAAACATATTTAAAGCAATCAATTTATCGATATAGAATTAAACAAGAACAATTGGATTTCATTTCAGTTAGAAATTTCTCATTAGAATTTCACGTTAGAATTCGAATCGATAACTAACCTTTTTCTCGATATCGAGAACTAAGTCCCCTTTTTGTCGAGAATGCTATAATTCGCGACAGTTTCACAAATCGTTCTCTAACCATCTCCCTTAGAGAATAACATTAGAATTCGAGTCGTTTTCTAATCGTCCTCTAACCTTAATGTTTGCTGGGTAACAAGCGAATGACGCGAAAATCAATTGGTTTGAGCGATGAAAGCGCTCTCACTAATACGCATGCATTTACAAATCTGCCGATGCTTGCTGTACACCATATGTGAGAGTGTATTGGTAAACGGGAGAGTAACTTCGCTACAGTGGTGCTAAGAACAAAACTGTCGCGTCATTTGCTTAACCGACAGCAAAGAAGTAACAAAGCAATCGTGTTTATGCCTAAATTATATGAAAATATTTATGCGGGACTAAAAATGACTGCTAAGCATTTTTTTATGATTCCAGATGACTTTGGGCAAATGCAATGTATCTTATGTTACGCTTCTTTGGGGAACCGGGAATATAATATTAAGAGACATTATAACTCTTTTCATAAAGATTTTGATAAATATGAGGGTGTGGAAAGAGGCAATATTTTTTTGGAAAGAAAGAATATGATTTTGCAAAAGTATAAGCAATGGGTTTCTCAGACTGAAAATGAAAAATGTAGAAATGCGGAAACCATGTTAAAAAGGGATATGCCAAGTCTTATAAGTACAAGTATTGACATATCCCTTATTGACATTGTTTTCGCATTTCTACATTTTTGAAGTTAACTTCTTAGGCGGCGATATGAAGTTTTTATTGAGAGTAAAATTGAGAAAATTGTATTGTAGTAGATGATATAACGGGAACTATGCAACGGAAATAGAATATTGGTTGTTGTCTTTGAAATCCTCACTACTGCTGCGTAGATGGCACTGAAAACGCCATATGACGCTACCCAGCTAGAACACTATCTGTTATATAATGCATTAATCCACCCGTAGTACTACAAAAAGTATGCGTGAGGAATTCAAAAACTTTCCATCAGTTTGTACAAGCCGAGTGACAAATCCTCACATATACCAGCACCAGCAGAGATAGTCGACGCGTGCAGACGTGTTTTTTACGTGCTCCGTTCTTTTTAATCTATTGTATCTTTGCGATATGTCATTGTGTGCTAGTTGTGGATGGCAATGTGCCACTGGCGAATTCCTATCGTGTGGAATATGCACTCATGCAATTCATATAAAGTGCACTAATTTAAACTCCGGTTTTGTAAATTTTATAAAGACATGCAAAAATGTGATGTTTAAATGTGACAATTGCATTGACTTGCCGGTTTCGGATTTCTTGTGTCAAATTGATAGTGCAGTGAACTCTTTAAAAGAAATTCATAACGCATTTAGTGGTCTGAAAAATCTAAATAGCAACAATGCTCCTGCTAAAGCTAACCAAAAACCGGTCAGCAAAGCTAAAAACAATGCCACTGGTAGTGCTGTGAACAAAAACAATGCATTGGACAATAAACCGAAGAGAGTCACACGAGCTAGTGTAAAAGTCGCTGACCCTTGCGAGTCGCCTTTGAATGCTCTTTCGTCTTCTTCTACTTCTGCTGTTCCTAATATTTCTGCAATTCGCGTGAGTGCTCTCACTCGCACGATCGATGATATTGATAGTGATGTTGTTGATGTTTCTGATAACGAATCAGTCACTCGTAATGCTGCTGCTGCTGGCGCTGCTACTGCGGATAATGATAATGCGCTATGTGTTGGTGCTTCCTCGTCATCGCCGAATGTAAACAATGAGGCTGGTTGGTCTGATGTTAAGAGTAAAAGAAAAAATAATAACAAGAAGAAAATAAAACCAGTGGTTGTTGTTGGCTCAAGTAGCAATTCGGAATTGAGTGTCGCTGTTCGTAACAAATGGGTGCATCTGTCGTCGTTTGGACCTAATGTTACAGCTGATGACATAAAAAACTATGTAGCAAAGCACGCGAGCATTGATTTAAGTTCGATCCATTGCTTTGCGCTGCTAAAAAAAGATGCCCCAGTAGGAAATCATCGGCGTGTAAATTTTAAACTTGGGGTACCTTCAACTGTTTATGACAACGTAGCGAAATCATCTGTTTGGCCGGCTAATGTTAAACTGACGCCATTCCGTTCTTTTCAGAAGCTAGCCGTTCAAAATCCGACAAAGTGACAATGAATATCAGGGATTCGCATAAGTGTAACTCTGGACTCAGGGTATATTATCAAAATATCTCTGGTCTACGAACTAAAACAATTAGAATAAACCAGTTTAGCTCGGACGAGTCTTTTGACGTATTTGTTATCGTTGAAACTTGGCTGAACTCTGATTTTTTTAATAGTGAGTTTTTTGATCAACTGTGCGTATGCATCGAGAAATCAGGGTCTAATGGAAGCTTGTTCATAATAGCTTCGTACATTCCACCAAATAGTAATGCAGATCTTTACAAAGCGCATGTAGATAATGTTACTTCTCTATCTATAGACAATTTAGGCGATAACCATTTATGCGTTCTAGGCGATTTTAATTTATGTAATGTTAGCTGGAGTGATACATCCGACTCAGGTTTAGTGGCTGACAATATTATTACTCAAAATGAATCATACTTTATTGATAGTTTTTTAAGTATAAATCTTAAGCAAATTAATGGATTTCACAATCAACTCAATAGAATTCTAGATCTTATATTTGTCACTGAGAATCTTAATTGCGATATATCAAAGTGCTTGAGTCCAATATCAGCTGAAGGCATACATCATGCCCCCCTAGATATTAAGATACTTTTTTATGAATTCTTGCCACTAACATGTATTGACACTATTGATTTCAACTTTGCTTCTTGTAACTATCCAAGTTTGAATAACTCTCTTCTGGAATTCAACTGGGACGAACTTCTTTCCAACTTGGATACTCATGATAGCTTTTCTAAGTTTAAGTCAATAATGGGTGAATTTTGCCTTAATAATATTTCTTTAAAAAAAAAGAGATCTTTTAAATCACCATGGTATACTTCGCGGCTGAAGAACTTAAAAAATCTTAAAAACAAGTACTTGAATAAATATAAAGCTTATAGTTTGTCGTCATATTTTGTAAAGTACCAGCACTTTCAAAGGAAATTCAAATCTCTGAGCAGAAAGCTTTACAAAAACTATTTAATTAGTACTGAACGTAATATTAAAGCTAATCCGAGAAAGTTTTGGAATTTTGTAAAATCCAAAAAGGCATCATCATGCATACCAACCTCGGTTGAGTTTGACAATAAATTCGCGACTACCCCACGTGAGGCAGCAAACCTATTTGCTGATTTTTTTAAATCAAATTATGTCCCGGTTGATGGGGGGTCCCCTGATTTTTCTGCTGAAATTCCATCAGTTCTGAATTTTGGAATAATGCAAATCACTTCTGAGGATATTTTAGCGGGGCTAGCTTATCTTAAAACGTCGTCACAGACTGATGTTGATGGGTTATCAGCAATGCTTTTTAAAAATTGTCCGGCGTTAGTTTCTCCGCTTAAGATTATTTTCAATAAGTCCCTTTCTTCGGGTACCTTTTTGGATGATTGGAAACTAACCACCATTACACCCGTTTTCAAAAATGGAAGAAAGAGCGATGTCCGCAACTATAGGCCAATATCGAAGCTCTCAAGTATTGCAAAACTATTTGAATGTGTTGTGAAAGAAAAAATTTACTTTGCCGTTAAGGCCTTAATCAACCCGAATCAACATGGTTTTGTCCAAGGTCGTTCCACAACCTCTAATCTTGCTGTATTTTCTGATTTTTGTATCTCATCTTTTTCGTCAGGACTCCAGGTCGATTGTGTATATACGGATTTTTCTAAGGCTTTCGATAAAGTGTCTCATGCGATATTGTTACATAAGTTGGCATGCTTTGGCTTCCATTCATTCTTTTTATTGTGGCTTAAATCATATTTAATAGGTAGGCGCTGTGCAGTAGCCATAGATGGTGTGCTCTCGTACCATTTTATTGCCACCTCAGGCGTTCCCCAAGGAAGCATATTAGGGCCGCTTCTCTTTATACTCTTTATTAACGACATAAGCGGTTGCTTCAATCATTCAAAGTTCTTGCTATATGCTGACGATTTAAAAATTTTCTCTAATGTTTTCGACACAACAGATGCGCTTTTCCTTCAAAGAGACTTGGACAATCTCCACACCTGGTGTGAGAAGTCACGTCTTTCCTTAAATGTCAAGAAATGTTTTCATTTAACATTTTCTAGGCGTCAAGCTACCCTCAATACATCGTATAGGATTGCCAATGACGTTCTTCAACGTGTAACTGAGTTTAAGGATCTTGGAGTAGTTTTTGACGTTAAGTTGACGTTCAACAGTCACATAAACTATGTGCTCTCAAAATCGTATTCAGTTCTTGGCTTTGTTCGTCGAAACTCGTCTGAGTTTTCTGACCCTTATACGTTTAAACAACTTTTTACGTCTCTTGTTCGGTCGCACTTGGAGTATGCCGTCTTCATTTGGAGACCTTATGATCAACTATCGATTAGAAGGATTGAATGTGTTCAGAAAGTTTTCTTAAGGCATGCGTTACGCTCTATTCGATTTGAAGAACCGACTCCGTCCTATGAATCTCGACGCATGTTAATTCATTTGGATTCATTGGATAAACGAAGAAAAGTTCTTTCCCTTTCATTTGTCTTTAATATTATTAACGGCATCATCGACTGCCCAATCTTACTACAGCGGATTAGTTTTAATATTCCGCGAAGAAGTCTTCGGAATTTTTACCCTTTTTATGGTGAAAATTTCAGAACAAATTACGCTGGTAATGCGCCTATTGCTCGTGCGCTGCGTGAACTAAATGCTTTATTTTTAGCTTCAAATCAGCTCGACTTTGCATTATCAAAATCTAAATTTGTCAAAATTCTTTATTTGATTTGTCAGTAAGAAATTTGTGTTTCTATATTACTTCCTCTTGGGAGGTCTTATGTGACATTGTTCTAGTCTGTAAGGTATTCTGTACTGTAGACTTATATAAATAAATAAATAAATAAATATACTTTACTATACGTGTGCACAAGCCTTCTCTTTTATTCGCAGTGTGATTTGCCATAAGGTTTTCACATAGCTTTCTCTTTTCAATCTGCTATTAATATGGAATATATAACATGATATATAACGGGAAAAAGTCACGTAAAGCTATGCGTTATCGCTATGGCATAAATAACATGTTATATAGCGAAACAAAATCCGGTACAACTATGCGTTATCGCTATGGCATAAATAACATGTTATATAGCGTAAAAAAATCCGGTACAACTATGCGTTATCGCTATGGCATAAATAACATATTATATAGCTGTTATACTTACCGCATATTTCCAATGCATATTTAATAAAATACAAAACAGTTAAATTAAAAAATCCGTAAAAAACTGAATTTTATTGAAAAACATTTTTTAATTTGGTATAGATTTTCTTTTTATCTGTATACATAACAATTATCCATTATATTAAACTATTACGAGAAAAATAAATAAATGTACATAGGTGCATTAGTATAAAACAATATTATTTACATTATAGTTTGGAATTTAATTATTATTACATTACAATTTATTACACAGAATCAGGCGCGTAGCCAGAAAAAAATTTCGGGGGGGGGGTTTTTGCCAAAGTGTCAGTAAATAAGAATTACCTGTAAATACACACATACATACATATTTATATTTTTAGATATTACATATTTATACTTTTATTTATTTGAAAATTTCCTCTTTCTACACGGCAAAAAAATTGAGCCTATATTTTAAACCATTCATTGGTTTACACAATTTTGAAAACTTTTTGGCAATAAATTCCAAACATTTCAATTACCTACAATAATTCTCAATTTTTTTGCGATTTAGATTTAAAACTTAACTGGGATAAACAAAATTTGTTGTATTTTTGTCGTATACACAGCGAATATGTGTACTTTTCGCACAAAATTCATGAGTGCGTCGTAGCTCAGTAGGTAGAGCATTGCGCACAGATTTGGGACAAGTCGGTTCGAGTCCCAACATTTTTTAAAAAAACATAAAAAATTGTTAACATTTTCGGTTGAAAATTTAAATAATTTTTATTAGACGCATTTCTATGAAAAACGGTGTAAATTTAATTCTAAACCAAATTTGGTTTGGTCATACACCTAGACCGGTATGTCTGCGTTCAAAGGGTTTTTTTGCAATGTCCAGTAAAATTAACTTCTTTACAGTAATTTCATTATTTTTCAATGAAAGTATGTGTAAATACACAACAAAAACTCTTCAACTCAATGTTAAGAACTTTGTAGAAAATTCATGAAAATTCAAGAAAACTCGAAAAAATTGCATCAAAATTTCTAACTTTCTAGTAGAATTTTTCTGATTTTTTTCGAACATACAGTTTTGTAGCTCGTTGAATTGTCAAAAGCCGACCAAGAGCATTTTCTTCAATATAAAAATATTACGCTTATAAATTTGTATGGAAGATAATGCACTTGGCTAGAAAAAAAATTGACAAAAATCGAGCAAATCGGCTTAAGTATCTTTGTTCACTTTAATTGAACGGGCCACAAAACTGTATACTCGAAAAGAAATCTACAAAATTTTACTAAAAAGTTTGAAATTTTGATGAACATTTTTCGAGTTTTCTTGAGTTTTCATGAGTTTTCCACAAACTTCTTAACTTTGAGTTGCAGGATTTTTATTGTTAATCAGACATACTAGTCTACATACATAAAACTTTTAGCCGTGTACAAAACAATATTCATTTGTATTGTTTGTTTTGAAATTTTGTTTAGGATTTCTTAAGGAGTTACCTACTTCCAAAGTAATTTTTTTCGTTAAACTTATGGCAACCGTGACTACAATAGCGAGAGACACTAATTTTTACGATTTTTGCCCGCTGTATTCATAACTTGAAAAGCAGTTAATTTGAATTTCAACAGACTTGAGTTCGAATAACTCTTTTTTTTAACATGCTATGTAGTTGAGATGCTCAGTGGATCTTATGCAGAGCAAGTCTGATAGGTTTGCGCGTTGCAGGAATTTAGTTGTGACCTCTCAGACTTGCTCTGATAATTAATTAGCGACTACCAATAACTTCTCTCAGTGTGAAATATTATTTAATTTTATTCTTTCGTATTTTCATTATTGCTATTGGTGCTAATTTCTTAACAGGGGTTTTAAAAATGAATACAGTACAGACGTATATTTGTTCATTTTCGGAAATTTCGGGGGGGGTTTGAACCCCCGAAACCCCCCCCCTGAATACGCGCCTGCACAGAATACAATATTTATAAAAATACTTGGCGTTTTTCTCCACTTCTGTAGTTTTAAATGGTTGAAATAGCAGCTCCTTACAATTTTCCAGATTTGGTCCGTCCACACGATTCGCATAAAAATTTTCACTAGTATACACAATAAATAATAGTGACGCAACTTTTAACTTCGATATGGGTAAGCCAAAAGATCTTTAAAAGTAACCGGATTTGATGTGAATCTAATGTTAAGAATTTGGTTAAATCCATTTGACCATAGGTAAGGTAATACATGTTCATAAATATCGGGAATTTTATCAGAAGACGCGTTTTGATCTCTGCATCTATAATCCGTACTCGAAAATTTGATTGCATATTTATTTCCTAAATAATTTTTTACTGAAACAAAATATTTGTTTTTCGCCTTTGGATTATTGATACCGAGTTAAAAACGCATCTCTTGATACCTTTTCTGATATTTTTCGTTATTAGCAGGTGGTGCGGTCGTATAGAATAACCAAGTTTCGGGTATGAGTCGAAAAATGTAGATTCGTTTCCGTACTTATACATCTGCGTCTGCGAATTTAAAGGTCAAAAACTAACCAAATGATTAATTTAAAGTATGTATAGTATAATTTAATTTATTCTTTATCGAACTCATGCAACAAAATCAGACTTTTTATCGAAAATGCTACTTATTTTTTATTGAAAATTTGATTAAAGTTACACAATCTAGAATATTTCTGCACCGAACAGTTTTATAAATTTAAAAAGACCAAATACATATACTACTTTCCTGCCTGTGGATTATACTTTTTTGAACCGCAACTCGTGTTTTGACAACTCTCCCGAACTTTAAATGCATTTTTAGAAGCTGACGTATTGTGTAAAGGAGTACCACGAGTTTCAACTCGTTACATAACCGAATACATATGGCAATGCTGCCAATGAGCAGTGGCACAAAATTCTTCTTTAAGTTGGCAATATAAGAAACAACAATGAGTGGGAACGCATACAATATACTAATTGACAACTTTGTCGACAATAATATATTCCCATCTCATTTTGGCATGCAGCGAGACTATATTTTTGCTTCAATAGTGTTGGGTGACAGCAGAAGAATTTGCTTTTGTGTTTTGCTGTGTGTCTGTGTGTCCTTTATGGGTTAAAGCATAGGCTATACTAATTTTTGGAAAAGTGGTCGGTGCCACGCCCCCAGGCTATATAAAACTACAATTCTTCATAACTCTGAACATATTTGGTCTAAATTAATGATTTTTGGATGTGTGTGTCCTTTGGTCAAGATTTATGTAATTTTGGAAAAGTGGGCGGTGCCACGCCCACATTTTTTGTGTTTTGTTTGTACTTCAATAATGTCCAAAGTTTATGGTCGATCTCTTTTAAACTTTCAAGATTGGTTCAGAAGATTGTTGTGTACGATTTAGGATATATCAATTTTTGGAAAAGTAGGCGGTGCCACGCCCCCAGGCTATATAAAAATTAAATTCTTCATAGCTCTGAACATATTTGGTCTAAATTAATGATTTCTGGATATGTGTGTCCTTTAGTCACGATTTATGTAATTTTGGAAAAGTGGGCGGTACCACGCCCACATTTTTTGTGTTTTGTTTGTACTTCAATAATGTCCAAAGTTTATGGTCGATCTCTTTTAAACTTTCAAGATTGGTTCAGAAGATTGTTGTGTACGATTTAGGCTATATCAATTTTTGGAAAAGTAGGCGGTGCCACGCCCCCAGGCTATATAAAAATTAAATTCTTCATAGCTCTGAACATAATTGGTCTAAATTAATGATTTCTGGATATGTGTGTCCTTTAGTCACGATTTATGTAATTTGGAAAAGTGGGCGGTGCCACGCCCACATTTTTTGTGTTTTGTTTGTACTTCAATAATGTCCAAAGTTTATGGTCGATCTCTTTTAAACTTTCAAGATTGGTTAAGAAAATTGTTGTGTACGATTTAGGCTAATTCAATTTTTGGAAAAGTAGGCGGTGCCACGCCCCCAGGCTATATAAAATTTAAATTCTTCATAACTCTGAACATATTATGTCTAAATTAAAGATTTTTGGATATGTGTGTTCTTTAGTCAAGATAGATATAATTTGGGAAAAGTGGGCGGTCCCACGCCCACACTTTTTGTGTTTTGTTTGTACTTCAATAAAATCAAAGTTTATGGTCGATCTTCTCTAAATTTCCAGATTGGTTCAGAAGATTGTTGTGCCACGCCCCCAGGCTATATAAAATTTAAATCATCATAACTTTGAATATTTTTGGTCTAAACTAATGGTTTTTGGATATGTGTGTCCCTTGGTCAAGAATTATATAATTTGGGAAATGTGGGCCGTGCCACGCCCACATTTTTTGTATTCAGTGCTTTGTTTGTACTTTAGTAATATCCAAAGTTTATGGTTGATCTGTTTTAAACTTTTCCAATACGTTAAAATCTTCGTTGGGTACGACATACATAGGCTACATTTGTAAATTCTTTGGAAAAGTGGGCAGTTCCAGGACCACAAGCTAAGTAATATTTCAATACGTTATATCCCTGAATGTATTTGCTTTAGTGACATTTTAACGTTCTTAAATCTTAATCAAAGCACTTAATTTTTTTTGTTTGTTATTGCCGTTCATACATATCCAGAGTATTATAGGTAGATATAGGATATAATTAAATAAGTACTAACTATACATCTGCTCAGCAGCGCATAATGGGTTTTGTCATACCCATTGAGTTCAAATTATCTGTTTTTTGAGTTGGACATTCAAAAAATTTATTTGTTTATACCAAAGACTTTAAAACCGGAAACATTGTATATCCTAAAGCACTGCAATAAATGGCATGTTAAAAGTTAAAGAAAAATATTTGAAAATGTATTTCTAGGGAAGTCACTGGTCAGGCAGAACAACGTCTGCCGGGTCTGCTAGTACATTATATATCGACAGCCACACTGCAAAACCCTGTATGTTCAAAACCAAAAAGTTTTCAGGAGAGGGAAAAAACTGTAATAATTATAACGTATATATATGAGCGACGGCTATTACATTTCACCACTGGAAAGAAACGGGAATGTGCGAAATATCACGATCTATGGGAAAGGCTCAGAACCTTATTTTTGGAAAAATAGTGACTTACGGGGTTTTGCAGTGTGGCTGTCGATATGTAGTAGAGGCAGACGTCCTGTCGAAATGCGAGCTCACTGTCCCCCCTTTTACAACTCTCCTTCCAATCTTTCTTCGCCTTCACTCTATCTCCCCCCTTTTTCTCTTCATTACCCGCTTTCCTTTTACCCCGCCCCTCTTCCTCTGTATCCCATTCGTATTGGCCCCTGTTAATTTAGGCATAATTCTACCCACTTACCAAATTTGAAGCAAAACGCACAATGCATAAGATATTTTTGAATGGATCGGTTCCCTGGTCCACTTCCCGGAAGTAAGAAATTGTGAATCTAAACAATTCTCGAATACACCTTATTCATATTTCGTTATTTCTGAATTTAAGAAGTTAACTTCTTTCACGTGTACTGGCTACACGCGGTTTTTTTTTATTTTCATTTTGGGAAACCGATTGCTTATACTTTTGTAAAAGCATATTGTGCCTTTCCACGTCCTCATATTTGTCAAACTCTTTATATAAAGATAAAAAGCGATATAAAGAAGTTCTAATTGAGCAATGTATTTTATTAATTAAAATGTTTATATTTTATGAGGCGTGCTCCATGTCGTTTGCCTGTACTAGTACGTACCACCTCCTATCACAAACGTTAAACATAAAATATATTCCACACTTAATATACTTTACGATGATGTTGCTCATTGTTCTTTTTTTTATATATATATAACTGGAGGTACTCCCGTCTGGGAAATTTTGGTATCGTCGATTCAAGTTCACATTCATTATTTCTTTGAAACACATCATCATTATTGCCGTGAGTTTGTCGAAAATTGATGGTAAACTTTTAGTTTACCGAATTGCAGTAATAATTAAATTAATATCAAGCAAGGCAAATTAAACAAGGTAGAATTGACAACTGAAATATTTTTTTTTGTAGGAGTTCTTACTTCAAAAAAGTATAAACCAACGAATTTACCCTTACTGGCCCATGTACAATATTTGGGCCCCATACAATTTTTGTTTTAAGAAGTTAAACCGCATTTGCAAAAAAAATTATTAATATATGTAGATATTCATAAACTATCTAATAAGCTCACTTTTGCCCCCAAGTGCTACTTTGGAGTCTACCTCTTTAAAGACCTTGACCGCAAAGAACAAGCGTACATACATATGTCTTTAATATAGCATCGATTTGGGTCACTGTTTACGACTATCATCAAATTCTAAAAAATGTTGGGAGGAGTATCAAAGTCACTTTTCGGTTCAAATGAAAATCGGCTTCCGGAGAATAAATACTGTTGTTATTTTGAAAAATATTTGCAAAAATCCGAAGAACTTTTGTGTGAATTACATCTTGAGTTGCCGACTATTGTCCACGATTTAAAACAATAACGCGATCCCGTCTTCTTGGTACACAAATTGTTTCATTAGTTTGCAAATATCTTGCAAACTACTCAAAAAAATTGATCTCGTAATCGGATTATTATTTATGGGTACTTGGCGCGTCTATTGATACCTCTCCCGGCAATTTTTGGACGTGTTTTAGTACTCGGTTTCAAGTTGCAAACAGCCACCGACGTGTCTAACGGACGGTGGCGGTGGACGTACACGAGCAAATTTGCGATTTTTTATGAACGTTGGGCTTACGTAGAAACATTCAATACAGTGTTACCATTCCTCAGTTTGCATGTATGCTTACCCAAACCTCTACTTTTGTATTTGTAATTTTTCATTTTGTAAAATGTCGAAAGTAATATTAAATAACTACATATAGTATATTTATTTATAAACTTTAACATAAGTCAAAAATTTTAAGATATTTCTACAATACTTAAAACTTTTTTGGGTATTTTTGTCAAATAATTGCAAACGGCCCAAACTCAACATGCAAATAGTTGAATGGGCAACACTGTGTGTAGAAGAGCGATCAGCTGACACGTTTCCTACGTAAAAATCAGAATTTTTTTGGTTTTGACGTAGCGACGTGCGTAAAACGTACGTCACGAACGTCGGTGAAAAATCGCTTACATGCAATTCCCATAAGGTAGATCGTGTCAGCTGAAACGTCGTCCGTTTTTCCGTCGGTGGCTGTTTGCAGCTTCAGTCGTAAACAATTGCACGATTTGGTAGTTCTCAAATAAAAATAGCAAACTGATAAAAATGAGAAATTTTAAATCGAACGGGCTAACATTTTTTTTCATTTGACGTTAAAACTCCTACAGCAAAGATAGAACTGTCAAGTTCGCTACTACTTTGTTTAATATACTTTGATATCAAGTATTCATTTTATTGAACTTAGATTTCTTAGCATACTTTTTTAAATATTCGTGATTTTGTTTCTTTCGATTAAGTACATTTACGTGAATGCGGCAGAATTTACTGAAATATAGATATTTCTATCTAGACTGAAACTATAATTAGAGAGTTAAGTGGTAGGGTATTTGTGGAATGAAGAAGAAACGAAAGTGGCCTATTTCAAACTTTAAGCATGTTGCATGATTTTCATTCATTTCAAATCCATAAAGCAATCAGCAAATCGACGGTACGTGTTACCCCTTTGCTGTTTGCGAAGCGACTGACATGAAAATTCTGTTCTAACACCACTGTGGCGAAACTGGTTTTTCGCTCTCAGCAGCAACTAAAATAAAGAGCGTAAGCATACGTGTGAAGAGCGTAAGACTCATTTGAGTTAGCTTTGCCGATCTTTGCTGTACAGTGTACACACATATTACATAGATATGTACATACATATGTATAGTAGCATTAAAGCAGCTGATGTGCAGTACCGCTGAACTGGGTGACTGACACTAGCTGTATTTCATATATTTGCCAAACTCGCTTCTTGTATTATGTACGTTGCCGTTAAATCAGATGATATTCCTGTATAAAGTCAAATTGTTGCTTTTTACATTTCCGTTGAATATAAGTAGTTACCTACATATATTAAGAATTTGAATTTTGTATGACATAAAAAGTAGAATTTATTTATTATTGTTTCTCGAGCTTTTTGGCCGATCCTTTTGAGGCAAAAACAAAGGTTTTTCCTTTTGTCCTACGCGTTTCCATGCTTTATCGCATCTTCATCTGGGAGACTGTATATTTCAAACAAATATATAACAAAACAAAACAAACATTAACAATTAATAATTCAAACATTAAATACACATAGTACTGAATTTTGACATTGCACTTACATGAACATTTAACACATTTTTACATTATACTTAATAACTAAACAATTTTGTATTTCTGCATCCATCATCGTCGAATGATCCGTCCAAATGTTTTTATTGCTGTTGTGTATGCGCAGTTTATGTTGTCGACGTCTTCTTTAAAGTTCATTGCGCTGTTTAATTCTCTCTTGTATGCGCAAACCTTCCAGTGTAAGTCTCGTTCTTTCCCTTCTCTCAATGTCTAAGATTGTTGGATTTTCGAAGTCCGCTGTGTGTCCTTTGTTCGTTAGATGTTCTGCCAATGCTGTTGTTGTTTTCTTATTTTTTGCGTCAAGTCTATGCTCATTTATTCGCACTCCTAACGATCTTTTCGTTGTTCCGATATAAATCTCGTTGCAGTGTTCTTCTGCACTCCCATTACATTTAATTTCATACACCACGTTGTATTGTTGTTCTTTTTGAATTTTGTCTTTTGTTTGTGTAAATACTGTGTTTAATGTTTTGTTAGGTTTGTATGCAAATTTGATGTTGTTGTTTCCTGTCATGCTACCTATATAATTCGGGACACTTCACTGCACTCACCTTTGCACTCACTACCGTACTTTAAACAAATAAAAGAAATTAATTTTGGTTTTAACTCGTAAATATATTTATTCGTTTTGGCTCAGGCGATATGCGACCGTTTTGCACAGAAATTTACGAATTGTAATATTTGTTTACAATGTGTGTCGGTTTAGTGTTGACAAATTATATGTGCGTGACTATGTAAGTGTGTGTGTGTGGTGTGGTGAATGTTGGCGGCAGGGTTGTACAGGCCAGTGTTGTGGCTAATCTAGCCATCCCGGCCCCCCTAGGCGAGTGATCAGCCTAGAAGTCGTTGCAGCTGCTTCAGGTTCTCCACCACGTTGCTAAGCCGGTTGGGCGACGTCGGCCTAGACTTGCTGGCTGTCTCCGGTGAGCGGATGCGGTTGGACGGCGATAACGGGCCGCAGGATGAGTCCGTATTCGTGGACGCTGTTGTTGAAGCCAGGTAGCCCGATGTGGTGGGGCTACGTGAGCTGGCTGCGATCTTGTTCGCGTGTGGTTGCGTGACGGCGGGGCCCCGGGGGCGCTGCGTCTGGATGTCCGGTGTAGAAGTTTATGATGCGGCCTGTCGCACAGGTGGCACATGACCGTCGAGGTGCACTCTATGGTGGCATGCCACAGTGCGAAGCAATTGAGGCAGTACCCGTGGGTCTGCGCTACTTGTTTTCGTTGCTGCGGTTGCATGCCTTTGAAAATGGCGCATAGGCGGAGCGCATGTGGACGCCAGCAAAGCGGGCAACGCACGCCATGCGCTACCACGGGGTCCCTGGGGGTGGTTTCCGGCCATGCATCGGCCCTGGTGACTTGTGGTCGTTCCGGTGGTACGGTGGGCGCTGTTGCGGCGCTTGGAGTGAGAGTGCGCGGTGCTGTAGTGGGCACTGCTCGTGCTCGTGGCACGGTAACCGCAGAGCGGATTTTTGGTGTCGGGGCGACTTGCTCGATTTCCATATTTATGATAATCTGTATAGATAGAAATTATGGACTTTAGTGTCTTATTAAGTATAGCGGTGCTTGATTTTAGCACTTGATCAACATATGGTTTCAAATGTGATATGATTATTGTATCTTTTATGCGGGTTTTTATTTTCGGTATAATTTCACGTTTAGATCGAGGAAACGAATGTCCTTCGAGCTATCTCCTTAGGAGTGAGGTATGTATTTGTTTCGGATAGCAACATCGCTTCGTTGGATGAACTGCTCCGTATTTGATTTCATATTGATTTCAGGTATTTGCGCGATCGGTATTAGCGGTATTAGACTCGGTTGGTAGAAAACAAAGTTTTACGAGCGGTCGAGTTAGTTTGCCGTTTTGCGTACGTAGGTCAACTACTCGGATGAGACCGTCGGAACCGTAATGTACCTTTTCGATGCGGGCTAGCCGCCATTCGGTAGGAGGTAGACATTCGTCATGAAGTAAGACGCATGCTCCAATTTTAGGTGCTTCTTGAGTATTTTTCCACCGATATCGTCTGTGAAGGTCTTTAAGGTATTCTTCCTTCCATCGGCGACTAAACTCATGATTTCTGAATCTGTCCATAAATATAATTTCCTATTGCTCAGGTTTAGGTTTTTTTTCACGGTCGAGGTTAGTTTTGCGAGCAGAAGTGCGCCGCATAGCTCGAGCCGTGGAAGGCTTACGGTCTTAAGAGCTGCGACCTTGCCTTTGGCTACTAATAACTGGCTTGTAATTTTGCCATTGTGCTGGCTTCGCACATAAATAGCTGCACAGTATGCTTTTTCAGAAGCATCGCAGAAGCCGTGTAGTTCGACTTGGTGATCAGGGGCGAAATTTACCCACCGAGTTATTTGTATCTCGGATATAGTATGCAGGTTGTTTGCAAATTGGGACCATTTTATTAAGCGGAGTGGTTTAACCACTTCGTCCCAATCGGTTCCATCTAGCCATAATTCTTGTATTAAGATCTTCGCTTGTATCGTAATTGGCGCAAGCCATCCTGCCGGGTCGAAAAGTTTCGCCACCGAGGATAAAATTTGCCTTTTACTTTTTGCGGATTTTGCAGATATCGACTCAAGAGTGTATGAAAATTGGTCTGATATTGCATTCCATTGTATGCCCAAGAGTTTTAGTGGTGCTCTTTTTTTCAAATGTTAAAAAATTGGTATCTAGCAAGTTTTCTTTATTTATTTTTGGCAGTATTTCTGGATGGTTGGAAGTTATCTTTTTCAATGGAGACCCTGCTGAGTCGAGGGCTTGGATAACTTGCGATAAGGATTCGCACGCTAGAGGAAGGCTGTGGCTTCCAGACAGTATATCGTCTACGTATGTTTGAGAGCTTAACACCGGGGCGGCTAGTGGTAATTTGGCTTTTGTATCTTTTTCCAGTTCGTGTAATGTACGAATGGCTGGAAAAGGGCGCAGTTTACCCCAAATGTCACCGTTTTTAGCTTGTAGTCGCGGATTGGAATGCTAGGTAAATTTCGAAAGATAATGCGCTGATAGTCTTGGTCGTTTTCATTTACTAGGATTTGCCTGTACATTTTTTCGACGTCGCCATTGAATACGTATTTATACATACGCCACTGTAGGATTAGTAGCATTAAATCGGTCATTTAGGGAGTTACCTGAGCATTTAGATGCATTAAACACCACTATTACTTTTGTTGTAAGTTTTTTTGATAACCGCGTGGTGTGGTAGATAGAAGGAGGCGTGTTTGCCTTTTGTTATTTTTTCATAGGATTTTACGGATTCCATATGATCTAATTTTATGTATTCCTCAAGGACGTTGTAGTATGAGGTTTTTAGCTCGCCTTTTTTAAGTAGGTTTCTTTCCATACTTAAATACTGCTGTAGCGCAGAGGTTCGTGAGGGACCTAAGGCGAGTATGTCGGGAAATTGTTGTTTGAATGGTAGTCGTACGACGTACCGCCCGTTCTCTGATCTTGTAGTTGTGGCTTGGTAGAAGCCTTCACAATACTTATCGTCAGCTGTAGTAACGGGAATTGGCGGGAGTTCTTCGACTTCCCAGAATTTTTTCAGTTGTGAATTGAGATTGTTATTCGAAATATCTTCCTCTTGCGTTGTGAACGTGGAGATTTTCTCTTTGACTTGACCGCTTAAATCCATCCAAAGATGGTATTTTGGGCTAATAGGTTGTTGGAAATTTTCTCAACACCTTCAATTATTATTTGGGGGATTAGATCGCTTCCCAATAATATATCGATTTGATCGGGGGTATGGCAATTGGGGTCGGCAAGTTTCAGATGCGAAAACTTTTGCCAGTGCTCGCTACTTATATTATAGCTTGGGAGCATATTTGTCAGTCGCGGTAGAACTATAGCTTGTGCTTTTATTCGTTGAAGACATCAAGGTCAAATCAGGCAGATTTTATCTGAGTTTTGTACTACTCTTTCACCCATTCCCGATATTTGAAAATTGGCTGATTTTGTTGGTAAATGTAATCTTTTTTGGACCGTAGATGTTATAAAGGATCGCTGTGACCCTTGATCTATTAAGGCCCTTAGCTTGAATATTTCTCCTCGGTGTTCCATGGAGACTATTGCTGTGGGTAATAATGTTGGTGTTGTTCTTGACAACTTCCGGGATTGTCTCTTTCGGGATTTTCCGATCTAGCAGTTGAAGCTAGTCGCGTGGTTCTTTTGGCATTTGAATTATTTTGGGCATTGTTATAATTATTATTATGGAGCATCGAATGATGTCTCGTACGGCAATATGAGCAAGTGTATTTACTCGCACATGTATGTGCAGTATGAGTAGGCGATAGGCAATTGTTGCAAAGTTTCTTAGTTCTGACTAAGTTATTTCTTTCGTTTATTGATAAATTTCTAAATTTCTCGCAAGATCTTAGTTGATGCCCTCCGCTGCACAGTTCGCATGACATATTTCTATATTGTTCAGATGTGAACGACTGAGATTTGTTGAAACTCGTGGTGTGTGAGTTATATTTGCTCCTGTTATGGGAGTTATAATTACTGGCTTGGGGTTTAAAGAAGCTTTTATTTCTGTCTTCATTTGCATTTTTCGGCTTTGTTTCTTTTGTGCCTACCCGTTCTGCAATTTCGAACTGGGTGGTGAGAAAATCCTTCATTTGTTGCCACTTTGGGCATTTTTTTCGAGATGAGAGCGATTGCTCTCATAAGTTTAAGGATTTTTCTGGTAATGTGGCAGCACAAATATTGACCAGAATTGGGTCCCAGTTTTCAGTGGGAATTTTTCGGGTTTCTAGAACCGACAAACAGTTTGTTACTGTGGGTTGCAATGTGAGGAATTCTTCAGTAGTTTCTTTTTGAATTTTTGATACAATTTAAATATTTTCGTTTATTTTTCTTTATTCTTTCTACTGCTTATTTTGTTAGTGCAATCCTGCCTTTGCTTGACTTATGTGTGCAAGGGAATGCAAGCTAAAGGGGGTATTGCCGGGTACTTTGCAAGTAAAAACTTGAAGCCTATGAAGTATGGGACATCCAAAGAATGAAATAGAAATTAGTGTGTTGGCTGTGTGCCAAAGAATCATTCTGGCCTATTTATACAAAATATTTCTTACTTTTTACTTATTTACTACGATACATATTTACTCTAATTCTTACATATTAAAGTAAAAGAGAATCAAGAGAGAATGCATTCCAATGCATGCATGTGCATATGTATGTACATATGCACATACATAAATATACATATTTTGTCAAAGCATATAAAAGAGTTTGCCCAATTCGTGGGAAAACTACGCATAGCCAAAATACATACCATCAGCAATAATTTTGGCTGGGAGTTTGTTTACGTTGGCGGTCAGTAATTAAGCCGCTGCTCGCGCTTGCATATATATGTGAGCATTTATATATGCAAGCGTTTTGGATACATATATATATTTTAATATACCGTCTGTATGTAGGCATGTGCATGCATTGGACACACTACACCTCCTTACCAAAGAAGAATCGCGTAGCATTGCTGTGCTTAATGCGACAGCGATTCTATTTCATTTAATTGCTTTGGCGTAAATCAAATTGTATGACTTGCATTTGGTTACCATATCAGTTATTCTATTTCAGTAAAATTTGCCTATTTTTTTTTTTTGCTTATTATTTCAAGTGGCTCTTTATTCTGTATGTTTACAATGGGCTGACTTATTTTGTTTGCTTTGTTTATACATGTGTCATATTTTTCTTACGTAATTTTGAAAAGGGTTTGTTTAGAGAATTTTGTGTTTTTCTTTTGTACACATTCTCGTTTGGTGTTTATTTAAAGTGTAATGAGCTTATTCTAGTAGTTTAAGTCTATTTTTGTGTATTACTATTTTCTTATCGTTTAAAGTATTTTTATGTTGGTTTTTATTTTCCACATTAGAAAGAATTGAAGTAAAATTGTTGTGCTTATCAATATTTGTTACTCTATACGGAATTAATGAAAAATTATTATATTTATCGATATTTACTACTGTATAGGGCCCTTTATATCTACTATCTAATTTATGACCTGCTTCGTTTCTAACTAAAACTATATCTCCTAAGTTTATTTCCTTAAGTTGTATATTTTTGTCATAAACGACTTTTTGTTTTTCCTTAGCCTGTTTTACTAACCTATTAGCTCTTTCCTGTGCTAGTTGGAGCCTATATTTAATTTCCTTATCATAAGCCTCATGATTATATACCGGGCTAATGACATTTTCTTTTAAAAATTCGTAAGTCAGGGGGGATTTTGCAAAAACGAGCTCAAATGGGCAGTAACCATGTACTGTAGATGGTGTTGTATTGTAACAATACGAAAAATACTTTAGATACTCATCCCAATCGTCTTTGTCAATGGATATGTAAGAACGTACATATTCATTGAATGTTCTATGACTACGCTCAATCGCGCCTAAAGTTTGGTGATGATACGGTGTAGATGTTTTATGTTCGATTTTTAGCAATTTGCATAATTCCTCAAATAAACTATTCTTGTATTCGGTTACCATATCTGTTATGATTGTTTTCATGCAACCATAAATTAGAATGAAATGTTCGAATACAGCCTTAGCTACTACTACTGCATGTTTACTTTGAACAGGGACCGCAACTAAATATTTAGTTAGATCACACACAATTGTAACTGCGTATTCATTTCCGAGAATTGATTTTGGTAGTGGTCCGATCGTGTCAATCTGCACAACATCAAACGCTTTTGTTGGTGTTTCGGTTATTGTCATGGGTTCTTTTAAGTTCACACTTGTTTTATTTTTACTGCAATGAATGCACTTTTTGATATAATTTTTAATATCATTTTTCATATTCCTCCAGTAGTATTTTTGTCTTATTTTATTTGTCATGCGATTTATTCCTGGGTGGCCACCAAAAACAGGATCGTCATGATATTTATGAAGAATTTCTTTAATTTTTTCCTTATTTGTCACATGCATAACCTCCGGAGTTAATGCTATAATTAAATTTTTGAGAACTTTGGTACCAATTTCTTTAAATGTGTCTACCCGGGTATAATTATTCTTAAACAATTTGTCTCCTAAGGACAACTGTATTTTTTCAATTCCCAAATTGCCGGCTTCTTTCATAAGCCTGGCAAAGAATTGACCTAAGTCAATCTTCGCCTCAACAATTAGGTTTTTTACATTAATTTCGCTGCAAATTTTCTTTCCTTTTTTGAAACATAATTTCGGAGGATCGAAAACGAGCTGGACCAGTCTTTTTACTTCACATTTATATAGCGCTTCATATATGATTGGGTTCTCTCTGTGACCTTTTATTTCTTAATTTTTACTACTGGGGTTTTTCTTAGTTTCCGATCTAGTCGTAACTTTTAATATTTTACATGCTTCTACTGACATTTCTTTTTAAATCTTTAATATTAATGCGCGGTAACGCGTCTGCTACATAATTTTCTTTCCCTGCTATATACTCCACCTCGAAATCATATTCTTCCAAATCCCATCTGATTCTAGTTAATTTTGATGAAGGGGTTTTCATCGAAAATAAGAACGTTAAAGGTCTGTGGTCTGTTTTGACCAAGAATTTTCTTCCGTAGACATATGGTCTAAAATAGGTTATGGCCCAATGCATGGCCGCTAATTCCTTCTCAATTGTTGCTTTATTAATTTCTCCTTTTGTAAACGATCTAGATGCATATGCAATTGGTAATTGTTTTCCTTCATACTCTTGGCTTAGCATAGCCCCGCAAGCATAACCACTTGCGTCAGTTGTTATACAGAATTGTTTACTGAAATCGGGATACTGTAGAACATTAGGGCTCATTAACGCAGCTTTCAAATAGTCAAAGGATTTTTTACAATCCTCCGTCCAATCAAAAACTACATTTTTCTTACAAAGTCTTGTCAATATTCTAGAGTATTCCGCAAAATTTGGAATAAATCTCCGATAATAATTGCAAAATGCGACGAATCGTTTCGCCTCATCTGCATTTTTAGGAGTTGGATAGTTTTTAACAGTTTCAAATTTACTGGGATCTGGCAAAATGCCTTTGCTTGTGCATTTATGACCAAGATAAGTTACTTCCTGGTTGAAAAATATGCATTTATCTGGATGTAATTTTAAATTATATTTTCTACAAGTTGCGAAAACGTCTCGTAAATTTTTGATCATATGCTTTTCGGAGCATCCTAGTACGACTAAATCGTCCATGTATAGGAATGCTTGTGAAGGTTTTAAGCCTGAGAATGCTAATGCCATCATTCTCTGAAATGAGTTTGGTGCTACCTTAAGACCATATGGTAATCTTTTAAAGCGGTACGTGCCATTGTCGGCCGTAAATGACGTGATATCTCTCGATTCTGAGCTAAGTTCTATTTGATGAAAGCCTGACATTAAGTCTAAGCATGAAAAATATTTAGCTCTTCCTAATTGATCTAATATGTCATCTATTCTTGGTAAAGGGAATTTATCTGCGGTTAATTTTTTATTTACTTGTCTGTAGTCGACAACCATTCTCCATCTTTTTTCTTGATTATTAGGGAGTGATTTTTTCGGTACTAGTAAAATTGGACTATTAAATTCAGACATTGAAGGTTCTATTATATCGTCTTTAATTAATTTATTTAGTTGTTTACTTATTTCGCTCTTGTGGGCTTCTGGTATTCTATAGTTTTTAACATAAACTGGATAATTATCTTTCATATGTAGTTTTTGTTTGTTTGTAAAAGTTGTTAGTGGTAATTGGTTCTGATTCTAATGAAAAAATATCAATGAACTCTGTGCATAATTCATTAAGTGATTTATTTGCAAACTGTGGAAAGTTTTTATTTAGTCTTTCTAATTTTTCTATATTGTTGGACTCATTTTCTATTTTATTATTTTTGATTATTGTATAATCATTCAAATTTTCTGTCTTTATATTAAATTCATGAAAAGTTGCATTTTCATCTGTTGTATTTATAATTCTAATAAATGTTTGGTGTGAATCTGCTAAGGTATTTGCAATAAATATACCTTCAGCCAATTCTTGTTGTGGAATTAGTAATTCTGAATATTTATTATTTTTAACTTTAATTTGTCTTACTACTTCTGATCTTGCTGGTATTGAAATACTATCAATTGTTGGGTTGCTAGTCATCTGAATTATTATGTTTTCTGGGTAATCATACGGTCTCAATATTAGGGTGTCCCCATCTTTGTTGTAATCTAAAATGCAATTATATTTTTTGATAAAATCTAAACCCAGTATTCCATCGCATGGAATTGGAAAATTGTCTTCTACTATATGAAACTTGTGTTTAATCAATAGATAATCATCCTTTAAATCTGCTTTAACGGTGCCAATAGTGCTTGTTATGCCTTGGCCAATTCCTTTTAAATCTGTTTTTTGTGAATTGTTAATAGTGACATGATCGTCAATTTGACCCTTTTTTATAATTGAAATATCCGCTCCTGTATCGATCAGGAGGGTTGAAATGGAATCATTCAGAGTTGTCTTGGAAGATATGTAGCTATTTAGGTGTAAATTGAAAACATATAATTTTTTATTTATAGAGGTGGAGTTTGTTGGTTTTCCTGTTGCGTAGCAGTTCGGACATTTCTAGTATTATTACGAGTATTTCCTCGCGATCCGAAACTTCGACCGGATCTTTGGTTATTTGATCGGTTATTATTGTTATTGTAGTTATTGAATGTTCTTCTTTGATTACCTCTATAATTACCATTGTGATAACCTCTGCGAAGTTACCTCTAAAATAATTTTGCTGGCGAATGTGCAAAAGGGAATTTGGGCTACCAGTCACCTCTGTGCAACTGTTAGTAAATTTTGATATAGCCTCGTTCATTGAGTTGAACGTTCCGGCTTGCATTATAGTTTTTACCTTGTCATTGGAGCAATTTTTACACTTAGCTTTTACGGCTGATTGTGTTGCATAATTGGATGCTAGTTCTGGCGTTAATCCGTCAGATATGTATGCTCCTTCCAATGATTTTGTTAATTTTTCAATTTCGGCAGTGTATTGGTTTGCCGTTTTGCTCCGCTGTTGCACATTCAGGAGTTTTGCTGCCAAAACTTCAACTGATTCGCCTTTAATTGCTGTTTTTAATTTTTGTTTGATTGCTACTATGGTCGTTTCAGAGCTTATATAATTTCTAGCTGTGCCCTTTAGTTTTGTTTTAATAAGAGATACTGCGATAGCCTCGTGGTCTTCTTTGATTAATTCGAGGATATCGAGGGCGTCCAGAAAACTAGGTAGGTTTTCTGCCTTGCCACCGAACTCTGGTAAGATCGATGACGCAGTTTTAATAAAAGTTGTGATCGCTTGTGCCATTTTGGAGTATGTTTGTGCACTTCCTTCCGTTAGTGCAACTGTTGGCTGTTTCGAGGAAATTGCAGCAGGGCCTGTTTCTTGTTTTGCCTCAATATCTGATCCGCTTTCGATCAAATATGTGTCGAAATCAATTTCGATGTTTTTCCCGTAGGATGTAGGTATCACAATATCGATATTATATCTTGATAATGATGATACCAATTTGTCCCTAATATATGTGTATATTGGGTAGAATTCTGACTGATGAGCTGTTGTGAGGGTATTATTTATGGATTTTATTATCTTTCCCGTGTTATTTAGTGACAGCAGTATAACATTGAGATGTTTCTTTACTGTCTCTGCTTTTATTTTTATATTTTTGCATATGCATTTATATGATTTTTCTGCGTTGGTTTTTTCCTCATTCAGCTTTGTAAGAATTTCATCCCATTTACTCATTTGGAATAGGTAGAGAAATTCTTAGACTTTATCCAGTCCGTCGGCGCGACTCAGGTATTTCTTCTTCAATACCTTGTTATGGATTGAGTATATTTTTAAAAACAGATTCAGACATGTGCAGACCGTCACAATCAAGAGCAATACCTTTATGAAGTCCAATGCTTCGGTGTGGTCAATTACTTGAATGGAATTGATCACATTCGCATTAGGCTCTTCAAGTTTCGATTCGTGGCCTCCCATTGACAAAAAGAAAAAAAAAAATACAACAAATGGAAACAAAATTTTCCCTGATGTGGGTCTGTTCGTCCCATAAATTTGGCCTCAAACCTATATTTTTCCTCAGAAGTGGTCAATAATGGTTCTAATGCGTTCTCCATAACAAGATTTTATTATTAATTTAAAAAAACAACTTTAAACACTATAATGGAGAAAAATTGTCTTCATCTATCTAGGGTTTTTATCCCTATGCATTTTTAGTTTAAAAAAAAACTTTAGTACATATTGAAATTCTTAATATTCAAATTAATTTAAGCTAATAAGAAAAATACTCCAGGAGGCTATTGTCCTTCGGGAACATCTTGCATCTGCTTTATTTGGTTTCTGGGACGTCCTATATTCCACTTATTATGCCGCTTATAACAACTTGTAAAGACATTTTTCTGTCTACTTACATGGAACGCAAGAAGCTGACATCAGTGCCTGTAACAAGTACCATTGTTCAGAAAAGCATGCTTCATGACATCCGACATAATGGCTCTTTCAACATATTACGAAGAGTTGCAGGATACAAGTTAAGATTCATCAATCGGACCAGAAAACGATCACACCAATCGGGAATTTCATTGACAGTGCTTGAACTAAAAGCCTCGCTTATGGTCATCGTTCGAACAACGCAGCAGTTAGACTTCCAGGACGAGCTGAAGCAGCTCAAAGAATTCAACGTGGTTGGTGTTCCCACTTTTTTAAGATTTTACCGAAATCGTCCATAAAATATTCGGGGATCTGTATTTGGAATTAATTTACGAGGACAGCAGCTAATTGTATTGCCGCGTTTGTCCTAGTTTTTTTTTTGATTTATTAAAAAGGACAGCAGCAAGTTGCTACGTTTGTCCTGGTCTTATTTTTATTAAAAGGACAGCAGCAAGTTGCCTTGCTACGTATGTCCTGTCCTAATATTATTGAAAGGACTGCAGCAAATTTCTTTGCTACGTTTGTCCTTATTTACAGATTCGTAAGCAGGATCGCCATGAAGAATGGGGCATCCAAAGAATGAAATAGAAATTAGTGTGTTGGCTGTGTGCCAAAGAATCATTCTGTTTTATTATAAAAATGTTAGCCTATTTATACAAAATATTTCTTACTTTTTACTTATTTACTACGATACATATTTACTCTAATTCTTACATATTAAAGTAAAAGAGAATCAAGAGAGAATGCATTCCAATGCATGCATGTGCATATGTATGTACATATGCACATACATAAATATACATATTTTGTCAAAGCATATAAAAGAGTTTGCCCAATTCGTGGGAAAACTACGCATAGCCAAAATACATAACATCAGCAATAATTTTGGCTGGGAGTTTGTTTACGTTGGCGGTCAGTAATTAAGCCGCTGCTCGCGCTTGCATATATATGTGAGCATTTATATATGCAAGCGTTTTGGATACATATATATATTTTAATATACCGTCTGTATGTACACCTATATATTTTGTTTTTGTTAATTTTTGTTTGTGCTTGATGACATGAAAAATAAGCCGGGCAGGTTTGGCTTTTTGTTACTATTGTTTTTGCAACCCCAAATTTTTGCGCTAAATATTTTATGATATGGAAACTTTTTCAACTCACAACTCTTTTTTCAGGGGAAAGGGAGGTTGTACTTATCCTTTTATTGTGTTTGTGCAGTTTTGTTTAATTAGTTTTGTGGTTGCTCGCGCCCGAATTCAGAAAATTAGTGGACTGTATTTTGTTTTTTTTTTTTTGTTTTTTTTTTTTGATATTTATGTATGTATATTTTTATGTTTGGTGGTTTTTTTTTCGTCACCCTAGTGTATGTGCTTGTTTTTTGCACTTTTATGTTTTAGGGCACTGCACTTAAATTTGTCTTTTTATTTTTTGTTTGGGTCTTTTCAAATTGGTGTTTGTTTTTTTTTTTCTTTTAATATAATTTTACTTTTATTTTCCACTGTCCATAGGTGCCTGTCTTTGAGGCCATGTAGGACCATATATGTACACTTCGGGACACTTCACTTCACTCACCTTCGCACTCACTACCGAACTTTCAAGGAAATCGCGATCAATATATAGGATAGAAATTTACGAATTGTAATATTTGTTTACAATGTGTGTGTGCTGGGTGTTGACAAATTATATGTGCGTTACGGCTCAGCGAATAAAGGCCTAACGAACTAACGCCTAAAAAAAAATGAAATATTGCCTAAATATTTTATATAGGAATAAGCCGGTTGTTCATAATGAAATAATATATAACATTTTATACATTTCTTCATTAAAATTGTTAGGTGATTCTTCATAATGAAACAAAGCCTAAAAATCAGAAATGAAGAAACGCCTAATTAGGTATTTATTCATTTTTGATTGTTAGGCTTTCTTTCATTAACGTTAGGCGCTTTTTCATTTTCCTACAAGTGTGATTTCTATTGTTATTACGCGTTTTTGAGTGATATAAATGCGCTAATAGGGGTGTCAAAATACGCGTTTTGACCTTGGTATCAATGATCCGAAGTCGAAATTTAATTTTTTTGTTTTAGGGAAAAGTTATCAACAAAAAACCGAAAAGTGACTTAGGTCAGATCCACAATTCGGGGCGTGATCCATGGTATTTATGTGCAGAACTCTTTCCGCATTGGTGGCCTTCGGCCGCGCTTCAAAACGTAATCCTGGGCTACGCCATACCAACTCCGGGTGGTTGCCCTGAATGGTGGCAACATGCCACATAAAGGGAATAAAAATACAGTGTACATGCATGCCCGAGGGCCGCCAATGCGGAAAGGTGTTCTGCACATAAATAACATGGATCGGAAGTTATAGTTTAATTGTGAAATAAGTCCCAAATATTGGGACTTGTATCATTTTCTTCTAAGAATTTAATTCGGGTTGTTAGGCCTTCTTTCATTGGGCGTTATTTCATAATGAAAGAAACCATAACAATTAAGACTTTCTTTCATTTTTAAAATTAGGCTTGCCTTCATTTTTAAAGTTAGACGTTCTTTCACTTTCTTGTTAGGCGTTATTTTTTAGGCATTATTTCATTTCGAAAAATTAGGCGTTAGTTCGTTAGGCCTTTATTCGCTGAGCCGTGCGTGGCTGTGTAAGTGTGTGTGTGTGGTGTGGTGAATGTTGGCGGCAGGGTTGTACCCGCCAGTGTTGTGGCTAATCTAGCAACTACCTAATGTTTTGTTGTCTGTAAGCCAGGGTATATACAGTGGCCGACTTAACTATGCATACCCGCTTCTTTTGTATGTTTTCACCAACTTCGGCTTCAGAATTTTTTGAAAAATGCAGATTTGTAGCGCATTCAATTTTAGTCTGATAAAGGGTTGGTTTCAAGTCTGTAAGAAATTTTCCTGATTTTTGGCGATTTTTTTTCTGAAGAGCTTTTATGTTTTCTTCCATACAAAAAATACTATGTTCATAAATTTGTATGAAAGAAAACACGAAAGCTCTTCAGACTTGAGCCCAACTCTTTATCAGACTAAAATTGAATGCACTACAAATCTGCAATTTTAAAAAAATTCTAAAAATTCTAAGAAAAAAGTTGAAAATTTTAATGAAAATTTGTCTAATTTTTGCGAATTTCCCATACATATTTAAAATATAATTTACAGTTTTTGTATTAGATCTTGATAAGTTCTCTTACAGGAAAATAGTTAAAATGAATTTTCTGAAGCCGAAGTTGGTGAAAACATACAAAAAAAGGGGGTATGCATAGTTTTGTCGGCCACTGTATGTTACTCCTGCGTATATTTGTTTTTCGCTTTCTTTTCTTTGTTCAGTGTTGTTTGGGTCGCAGTTATTTTGAGTAGTTGTTGTTGTTATCCATTCGTCTATTAATGTATTAGGGTAGCCATTTTTGTACAAAATATTTTTGATCTTGTTTATGTTTGGTTTCATGAACTCCGGTTCGCCCAGGTTGAATATTTTCTTTATGAAACCTATTGCCGTGTTCTTTTTTTGCATCCATGGATGGTTGGAATGATAATTATTTAATTTGGGTATGTTGTTTGTTCAATGTAACCAGTATTCCTTCCTCGTCCTTAGTCTTAATAATAGCGAATATATCGTCTACATATGTATTTATTTATGTATTTGATATATATGTCATTTTCTTTGAGCTCGGTAATGCTGTCGTCCAGAATTTTATCTAATACTATGTCAGCTACAGTGGGTGATAGTGGATTCCCCATAGGCATTCCGAAGATTTGTTGGTAAACCGTACCATCGTAAGTGAAGCAATTATTGTCTCTCAAGCAGAACTCAAGACAAGTTCGAAATTGTTTCATCGTTAGTGTTGTAGCATGACACGAAACAACAACATAAAATTTGCATACAAACCTAACAAAACATTAAACACAGTATTTACACGAACAAAAGACAAAATTCAAAAAAAACAACAATACAACGTGGTGTATGAAATTAAATGTAATGGGAGTGCAGAAGAACACTGCAACGAGATTTATATCGGAACAACGAAAAGATCGTTAGGAGTGCGAATAAATGAACATAGACTTGACGCAAAAAGTAAGAAAACAACAACAGCATTGGCAGAACATCTAACGAACAAAGGACACACAGCGGACTCCGAAAATCCAACAATTTTAGACATTTAGAGAAGAGAAAGAACGAGACTTACACTGGAAGGTTTGCGCATACGAGAGAGAATAAACAGCGCAATGAACTTTAAAGAAGACGTCGACAACATAAATTGCGCATAAACAACAGCAATAAAGACATTTGGACGGGGCATTCGACGATGATGGATGCAGAAATACAAAATTGTTTAGTGAAAATTCAGTACTATGTGTATTTAATGTTTGAATTATTAATTGTTAATGCTGGTTTTGTTTTGTTTGATGAAGATGCGATAAAGCATCGAAACGTGTAGGAGAAAAGGAAAAACCTTTGTTTTTGCCTCAAAAGGATCGGCCCAAAAGCTCGAGAAACAATAATAAAAACCACAAATTGGCCCAAAATAAATACAGAATTTATTTAGTTTTATTCAGTCTCGTCAAAGTTATGGTGCAAGGCACATTAAAACTTTCGCATACGTTTGTCGTGATAAATTACCCAAAAAAATATAGCTATCGTGCTAATTAAACAAATATTTTATTGTGCTGAATTGCTTCGCCTATTAAACAGAAAACCCATATATTGCGAACTAAATAAAACATTGCGATTAAAATAAAAATATAGTTTAATCATTTCAAGACAAAGTTTAGTGTTTTGAATTAAAAATATTGTGCCTAATAAACTTATAATTTAAACGGATAATTAAGAAGCTTATTGTTCTCAGAAACATTGGTGACCCCGACGTGATCGCGGAATCGGTTTTTAGTTGCAGTTGTATTAAAATGGCACCTAAACCGGTAGGCCAAGCTGAGCACAAGAAGAAGCTAGAGGCAATGGTTCAACAAATTGGTCAAATTTACGACGCATCAACGATGGAGGCTATACAAGAGTTCGATGAGGCTGCAGTGGAGGTACGCATCGATCAAGTGGATCGCCTGGAGAAACGGTTCGATAGTATGCACAGACAAATTGAGGAAGTCGATAGTGATTCTTTAACTGAATTCACCAATCAGTACATTGAGGTAAAAACCAGCTAACTCGGCGGATGCACACTCTACGGAGCTGAGAAACGCACAGCTCTACAACACGGTCATCTGGAGAACAACCATGTAGATTGGCCAGATTTCTTTTCGATGTTCAACACCGTTGTTCATCAAGATATAGATTTGACTAGAATCGAAAAATTTCAGCACCTTCGATCGAGTCTACACGACGCAGCGTTGGACACTATTCGATCATTGGAAATATCAGAACTAGGAGTGGGATTTTTTTCGAATAATATTCGAATAAACACTATTCGAATAAACTAATAAATATATGCGTTGCAAAAAATTCGAAAGGAAAAACCTTTGTTTTTGCCTCAAAAGGATCGGCCCAAAAGCTCGAGAAACAATAATAAAAACCACAAATTGGCCCAAAATAAATACAGAATTTATTTAGTTTTATTCAGTCTCGTCAAAGTTATGGTGCAAGGCACATTAAAACTTTCGCATACGTTTGTCGTGATAAATTACCCAAAAAAATATAGCTATCGTGCTAATTAAACAAATATTTTATTGTGCTGAATTGCTTCGCCTATTAAACAGAAAACCCATATATTGCGAACTAAATAAAACATTGCGATTAAAATAAAAATATAGTTTAATCATTTCAAGACAAAGTTTAGTGTTTTGAATTAAAAATATTGTGCCTAATAAACTTATAATTTAAACGGATAATTAAGAAGCTTATTGTTCTCAGAAACATTGGTGACCCCGACGTGATCGCGGAATCGGTTTTTAGTTGCAGTTGTATTAAAATGGCACCTAAACCGGTAGGCCAAGCTGAGCACAAGAAGAAGCTAGAGGCAATGGTTCAACAAATTGGTCAAATTTACGACGCATCAACGATGGAGGCTATACAAGAGTTCGATGAGGCTGCAGTGGAGGTACGCATCAATCAAGTGGATCGCCTGGAGAAACGGTTCGATAGTATGCACAGACAAATTGAGGAAGTCGATAGTGATTCTTTAACTGAATTCACCAATCAGTACATTGAGGTAAAAACCAGCTAACTCGGCGGATGCACACTCTACGGAGCTGAGAAACGCACAGCTCTACAACACGGTCATCTGGAGAACAACCATGTAGATTGGCCAGATTTCTTTTCGATGTTCAACACCGTTGTTCATCAAGATATAGATTTGACTAGAATCGAAAAATTTCAGCACCTTCGATCGAGTCTACACGACGCAGCGTTGGACACTATTCGATCATTGGAAATATCAGAACTAGGAGTGGGATTTTTTTCGAATAATATTCGAATAAACACTATTCGAATAAACTAATAAATATATGCGTTGCAAAAAATTCGAATAGTATTTATTCGAATTTTTTAATTCGTTTATTCGAATAGTATTATTCGAATAGTGCTATTCGAATAGTACTATTCGAATATTTTTGTTAATAGATTTTTAAAACGATACTCGCTGTTTTTTATTGCTTGTATATATGAGCGTGCATTTATGTTTTGTATGTATGTATGTATGTTTGCGTGTACAAATGTGTGCCCAAGCAGTAACAATATTTCTTTCATTATTCGAATAGTGGTAACGAATAGTTGTTTTTATTCGGTTAATGGTGGTTGAATAGTTTTTGGCTTATTATCTTAATAATTAAATAGATATTTGTACAGTGCTGTGGGAATAATAAAATACAATTATTTGTAATAATTGAAGCTGTAAATAGACATTTACTATAAAGTTACTATACATAAATATGTATTTGTACATTTATATGTTTATTGCAGTTACATTTGCTTGGTAAGTTTTGTGCTAGGGCTTCAAGCAAGAGATGCCAGGGCCGAAATTCATTATGTATACTGTTTATTATGGTAACAAAAGGGCGGGTTTGTGCTGATTTTTCATGTTCACATGTGTAAATAGTTTAATTTGCGTAAAGTAACATACACAAAATAATACTACCTGCTTCTTATTTTTTGTTAAATATGTACTCATATAAATGTACTCATATATATGTACTCGTATAAATTAAATGAATTGAGATAAGACAGACTTACAGAATACAGCTATTAATGTCCACCTTATTTGATATGAGTTGAATAAGTAAGCAATCTGCAATTTGTTCCTTTGTACCCATTGTTTGTAACCCGCGCAAGTGAGCATTTACTGTATCTATTTTTTATTCGTTTATTCGAATAGTATTATTCGTTTATTCGAATAGTACTATTCGAATATTTTTGTTAATAGATTTTTAAAACGATATTCGCTGTTTTCTTTGCTTGTACATATGAGCGTGCATTTATGTTTTGTATGTATGTATGTATGTTTGCGTGTACAAATGTGTGCCCAAGCAGTAACAATATTTCTTTCATTATTCGAATAGTGGTAACGAATAGTTGTATTTATTTGGTTAATGGTGGTTGAATAGTTTTTGGCTTATTATCTTAATAATTAAATAGATATTTGTACAGTGTTGTGGGAATAATAAAATACAATTATTTGTAATAATTGAAGCTGTAAATAGACATTTACTATAAAGTTACTATACATAAATATGTATTTGTACATTTATATGTTTATTGCAGTTACACTTGCTTGGTAAGTTTTGTGCTAGGGCTTCAATCAAGAGATGCCAGGGCCGAAATTCATTATGTATACTGTTTATTATGGTAACAAAAGGACGGGTTTGTGCTGATTTTTCATGTTCACATGTGTAAATAGTTTAACAAAATAATACTACCTGCTTCCTATTTTTTGTTAAATACTCATATAAATGTACTTACATACATATGTATGTAAGTATGTAGGGTTGGTCATGGAAATTTGCGAACTCGTTGTATGAATTGGCTGGTTAAAGATGATCATTAGTAGGTAGATTTTTTATTGTGTTTCATCAACTGAAGAATTGCATAAAGCGCGACTATTTGTTTTAAATTTGGCTGTCTAAACTCGTTAATTAAATGAACACAAAGGAAAATTTATGCACTTGTACAAAAAAGTGTTTAACCGAAGTCCCTTTAATAAGAACAAAGACTTGTTTTTTTGCTAATTAAATTTAGGATATTTATTACTCTTATTCTAGAACAAATCACACAATTTTTTTTTAATTATTTGGTCCATTTTGGTGCAAGAACATCAAAGCTGATACAAGATAGGGTTTTAATTTGCTTCTTGAGGGTGTAGTAGTAGTATGCGAAAAATTAAATTTTTTCAAACGTATTTAGAATACCTAGTCATTGTTTAAAATATATTAATTCGCAATCGCTCATGCAAGTAGGTCCTTTGTGTTCATTTAGTTAACGAGTTTAGACACCCAAATTTAAAACAAATAGTCGCCCTGTATGCAATTCTTCAGTTGTTCAATAAAAAATCTACCTACTAATGATCATCCTTAACCAGCCCATTCAATACAAAGAGTTTGCAAAATTTCCATGACCATATCTACATACTTACATACATATGTATGTAAGTACATTTGTATGAGTATTTAACAAAAAATAGGAAGCAGGTAGTATTATTTTGTTAAACTATTTACACATGTGAACATGAAAAATCAGCACAAACCCGTCCTTTTGTTACCATAATAAACAGTATACATAATGAATTTCGGCCCTGGCATCTCTTGCTTGAGGCCCTAGCACAAAACTTACCAAGCAAGTGTAACTGCAATAAACATATAAATGTACAAATACATATTTATGTATAGTAACTTTATAGTAAATGTCTATTTACAGCTTCAATTATTACAAATAATTGTATTTTATTATTCCCACAACACTGTACAAATATCTATTTAATTATTAAGATAATAAGCCAAAAACTATTCAACCACCATTAACCAAATAAATACAACTATTCGTTACCACTATTCGAATAATGAAAGAAATATTGTTACTGCTTGGGCACACATTTGTACACGCAAACATACATACATACATACAAAACATAAATGCACGCTCATATGTACAAGCAAAGAAAACAGCGAATATCGTTTTAAAAATCTATTAACAAAAATATTCGAATAGTACTATTCGAATAAACGAATAATACTATTCGAATAAACGAATAAAAAATAGATACAGTAAATGCTCACTTGCGCGGGTTACAAACAATGGGTACAAAGGAACAAATTGCAGATTGCTTACTTATTCAACTCATATCAAATAAGCTGGACATTAATAGCTGTATTCTGTAAGTCTGTCTTATCTCAATTCATTTAATTTGAGATTTTTCATTAGCGACAATTTTTGTGACTTACGCTGATTTCGGTATTCTGTAAGAGAAAATCACAAAAAGTTGTCCACTGATGTGTGGTAAAAACAGATTTGCATAAGTCTGAAGTACAGCATTTGACAGCGGTCAAATAAATGTAGCAATAGCGCAGGTAGTAAGTGCCTCGGGGTACAACGTGAGTGGTGCAGGTTCGCACCCAGGATCGGGCACAGTTTATTATTTTTGTTTTTTCATTTTTTTTTCATTAATTATTATTTTTTTAAATATTTATAAATGATTTCAAACTTTAAAACCAATTTTTTAACTTGTTTAATTTTTAACCCTATATTTTCTTGTTTGTGACCTGCCTACAACCAGCTGACAAATTAGTGACCCATTTTTTAAGACTTGAGATGTGAGACAGCTTACTGAATACCAAATTGTCTCAAAATTGAAATTTACCACAAAATGTCTCTATTAGACTAGACTAGAGACAGCTTACAGAATTCGCCTATAAATCTCGTTCCAAATGGGAAGAACAAGCACCGTCGAATGAAATACCAACTTGCGAAAATGCGTTTGTATCACCGGAAAACCAGGTAGGAAAGGAATTGAATAACAACAACAAAAAGGTCCTATTAACTTCCGCTGTGGCTGGTTGCAAATTATGCAGCCCCAGGGAACATAAAATTTCACAGTGTGAGCGATTTCTTACGATTTCCCCATTAATGCGCTATAGAGAAGCGAAAAGGCTTCATCTTTGTCTAAATTGTCTTCGAGGAGGCCATTCCGTTAAGGAATGCAAATGCGGGCACTGTTGACATTGCTCATCGAAGCACCATAGTTTGCTACACCAAGGTACAATGTCCGTCCAAAACTCGTCTCAAGCTCAAACCATCCAAACCATCAGCAACATCATCTTTAGTAAATGCACCAAATATTGCTAATAATGCATACTATCCATCTTCCTCTTTTGTTCCGTCATCTTCGGCACTTGTTAGGTCTGCAGCTGAACATAGCGTTGCGGACAGGAATTTCGTTCTCTTAGCAACCGCCGTTATATACATAAAGAATAAATCTGGCTCTTTGATTAATTGTCGAGCTCTGTTAGATTCTGCGTCACAACTTAACTTCGCAACTAATAGACTAGTTAACCAATTGCAAATTAAGAAAACAAAATTCTCACAGTTCATTTCTGATATAGGCCAAAATGATTTCGTCGCGAATCATATTGTTGATTTAAATCTGCATTCTCGTATCACAGAGTACACAGCCAAGTTGACGGTTGTCGTTACATCCACTATAACTGATATCCAACCAAGTCGCTCGTTGAAAGATGTTGATTGGAACATACCCTCAAACATTCGCCTTGCTGACCCACTATTTTTTGAGCCACAGCGTATTGACATGCTCATTGGAGATAGCCTATTTTTCGATTTACTCAACGTCGGTCAGATACGCATGGGTGAAAATTTACCACTGCTGCAAAAAACAAAGTAAGGCTGGGTTGCCACCACATACAATGCTTTAAAATTATCTTGCTTGGCTGCCATCGATATGGCTTCAGAAAATGACACCGACATAGAATAAAATAATTTAGTGGAAAGCTTTTGGACCATAGAGAGCTGTAATCCATATTCTCCAACAACTACAGTAGAGGAAGACTTGTGTGAGAAGCATTTTATACAGAAGCGTTTACAAACAGGTGAGTTTTCTGTTCGCTTGCCAACCAAATCCCCTTCATGCGAGTTAGGAGAATCTTACGAGCAAGCCATAAATCGCTTCTAGTCTCTGGAGAAAAAGTTCCAGCGTAATGCTGAACTTAAGCAACAATATTCATCATTTGTAAATGTATACCTGGATTTGAATCATATGTCTGTTGTCGAAAATAAACCAAACCAAATTCCAGTTGTAACAACCATCATTTTTATGTAACAATATTAATTTCATTGTTTTATAGTATACCATATATGTTATGTTATCTGATATACATGTGGACTCACTGTAATGTCCTGTCAATAATACAACCCTGTGCTGGGCATTTGGGTACGCAAAAGAGGCATCACTGTCGTTCTGTATCGTCATGATCGTCTATAAATATTCATGCAAGCATTGTAACTGCTCATTTTCATTTCGCACTCCAATATTGCTTTGGACAACTGGCTTAAATAAAGCAAATACAAAAATATAAGTACACGCGTTTTTTTAATCGAAGCACTGCAATTTTGTATGCGTCTCTCGTCCGGATTATAGGACAGGTCCATATAAAAGAGTGGTTACGGTCGCTACTAAAATATAAGAATTCGTTGGCTTAGCCAATCCTATGAGCTATTACCTCAGGAACAGCAAAACCAGCGTTTCATTGGCGCCCAACTCAGTGGCCTTGAATCACGACGCGATTGCAAGCGGCAGTAAAAGCGGTTCTTTCACAAACTGCAAATCACGCTTTAGAGGACAACGGGATCCAGCAGCAGTAGAAGAATTTGTTGCTGCTATTACAGTTTACAAAGATATTGAGAAGATTTCTGATGCCGATGCGTTGCGTGGAATGCCATTATTGCTCGAAGATTATGCAGCGACATGGTGGATAGGGGTAAAAGAAGCTATCTCAACATTCAACGATGCCATGCAATTAATTAGATCAACGTTTTCCCCACCGACGCCCGACTGGAAGACCTTCTTAAATATTTTTGAACACAAGCAACAAGTGCGTGAACCTGCCGATAGCTTCATTTGCAAAAAGCGGCTGTTGTTCTCCCAACTTAAAGATAGTGTCAACGAGGCAGTGCAGCTAAATATGTTATATGGCCTCCTATCTGTGAAAATTAGAGATCGAGTGCACCGTGACGCAATTTCTACGTTCGACGAGCTCATATCGCGCTGCCGAGATGTGGAATTGTTTCTGGCTGAATCCACTCAACTGCCGATGGCACCAAGTGAGAAAGCGGAACGCGCGGATGGGCCCAAAAGGTGCTCTTTCTGCCGATTACGCGGTCATACAGTGGACGTATGTTTAAAAAAGAAGAAGGAGCAGCAGGTACAGCAGCAATCTACAGTGGCAACTACAAGCGGAACAGCGCCGCAAATTAGACGCTCCGCAGCGTTTGCGTGTTACGGTTGTGGTGCTCCAGGAGTGTATCGTGCTAATTGCCCAAAGTGCAGCGGACACAGTAAAGAGAGTCCTCAGCATCTAGCATTTAACACAGTAAACACCACCATTGTTGGAAGATTTTGTCCACTAGTTCACATCGAAATGTTTGGGATGACAGGAGAAGCACTTTTCGACACTGGAGCCAAAACATCTGTTGCCAGCGCTAATTTAAAAAAGGTATTAACAAGCAAGGGTTGTGTTTTCCAAGATGTCTTGGCTGGCGTCACATTAGCAGATGGAAGCACTACCGCGCAAAAAGTTTTATCAACCATTTGCGACATTAAAATTGGAAATCGAGTTAGAAAGATCCGTATGATATCACTTCCAAATGCTACAAAGAATCGTACGCTGATTGGAGCGGACTTCTTGGAACAGGCGGAAATTGTGCTGAATATGGCGCAACGCTACTGGAATTTCGAAGATGAACCCAAAACGAAATATGATTTTGCTGCACCTAGTGTGAGTAGTGTACCGTTTGCCATAGACATAGCGGGTGCGCATGTGGTAACAATCAATCGGCAATCACCTCGAACGAAAGCTGTTAACGAATATTCAAATTTCGTACACTACGTTACGACTCGTGACACTAGCATCGATAATGCCGATTCTCCAGAAGTATGTCCCGAAGTTAATTATGGCCCAGCACCAAAAGAAAAACGCTCGCATTCCGATGACTACTCCCCACACTCTGTGCAGAATATTTTCAGGAATTCACTTCCAGTTGGCGAAGTTACGCCAGAAAATACTTCTCGTCTGTTTGCGCCTCCATTTAAGGTAAAGGTTACCGGCTACGAAAAGTTTTGCGAAGAGAACTTTATACCATTGAATTCTATTGAATTGAGAATGATATCTGAAACACCTAGTGGTGACGTAACGGCACAACAACGTGTAGAGCTGGAAAAGCTGTTGGATAGTCATGGTGAAATATTCGAAGAATCGACACCCGCGACACCATACGCCGTACACAGCATCGATACCGGCGAGCATCTTCCAATCGCTTTGCCACCGTACCGATTATCACCGCAGCGAAAGATCCTTTTGAGAAAAGAAATAGATGAAATGCTGAGAATAGGTGTAATCGCCATGGGCAGCTCCTGTGGTTATGGTGCCTAAGAAATCAGGCGACATTCGAGTTTGCATCGACTTCCGCGAACTAAATGCCATCACAAAGCCGGATCGGTATCCACTTCCACGAGTCTACGATTTGCTGCATGAAGCAAAAGCTACAAATTTTATGTCAACGTTGGATCTGCAGGCAGGCTATTGGCAAATTGGTGTTAGAACCGAAGATCAGAACAAGACCGCTTTTATTACCCCGTTCGGCACGTACAAATTTACACTCATGCCTTTTGGATTGCGAAACGCGCCAGCAGCGTTTCAGCGGCTAATTGATCGACTGAAATCATCTTTAAGTAAGCTTACGATATTTGCGTATCTTGACGACATCATATTATGTTCCAGTAGCTTCGAAGAGCATCTTAAAGATCTCAGCACGCAACAAAGGGAAATGTAGGTTTGCTTGTCGCGAGGTTAAATATCTTGGACACATCCTAACATCAGATCCAGAAAAGGTCACTGCAATAACGCTGCGTAAAACTCCGAAGAACACCAAAGAGTTGCTCTCATTTCTCCAAGCTTGTTCGTGGTACAGGCGCTTTGTATCACAGTTCTCAGATGTCGCAAAACCACTTTCACAGTTGACAAAAAAGAATGCTACTTGGGTATGGACAGATGATCAGCAAGGTGCGTTTGACAAATTAAAAAAGTTGTTGGTAACGTCGCCCATCCTGAAGCAAGTCGACGAAAACATGCCATTCATCTTAAAGACCGACGCTAGTGGATACGCTCCAGGAGCAGTTTTGATCCAGGGGGAGAGTGCCGATGAGCACCCCATAGAATACGCGAGTAGGCTTCTGACCAAAGCGGAGCAAAACTACTCTACTATCGAAAGAGAAGCTCTTGCCATCGTGTGGGATGTCCAAAAGTATCGTGGCTACATTGAGGGATCCGAGGTAAAACTCATCACGGACCATCGACAGCTTAAATGGCTTATGTCACTCAAATCACCGACTGGACGCCTAGCTCGATGGGCATTACTTCTACAGCGATATAATCTGACCATCGACTATAAACCTGGTCGAGTAAACGTTGTGGCGGACATGTTGTCAAGGCCACCTTGTGCGGATGGACATGAATCCAAAGAATCATGCAATATATGCTCGTTTGCCGTTGATCTTCTACGTCTAGGAGCGAAGGAAATCCGCGATAGCCAGCTTAGTGACCCCACGCTAAAAGTCGTTATTGATTGCTTTGAGGGAGAAACGGATGATGTGGTGCATTGGAGCAAAAGAGGTTTCACCATAAATGACGGCGTGCTTTACTGCTACAACGACGAGGAGAGTGAGGAGGCACAGCTGGTCGTTCCAAAATCCGATCGCCCAGCTATTTTAAATAGCTTCCACAACAGAGACACTTCTGGTCATTATGGAATCGACCGGACATTGTCTAAAATATCGTCGCGTTACTATTGGCCAGGCATGAGAAAAGATGTTGAGAATCACGTCCGAAATTGTATCGAGTGCCAACGCTATAAGGTAACCAACTTGAAGCCAATGGGACTGTACCAGACAGTTTCCAGCAAACAGCGTTTTGAAGCCATAGCCATTGATCTGTTTGGACCACTACCCCCAGACGTGTGCGAAGCTCCAGTCAACATGTTAAGACGCCGAGGACGACCTCGAAAGGCCTCATCGAGCCGATTTCAGTATCGTAGGGGGAGACTGTAACAACCATAATTTTTATGTAACAATATTCATTTCATTGTTTTATAGTATACCATATATGTTATGTTATCTGATATACATGTGGACTCACTGTAATGTCCTGTCAATAATACAACCCTGTGCTGGGCATTTGGGTACGCAAAAGAGGCATCACTGGCGTTCTGTATCGTCATGATCGTCTATAAATATTCATGCAAGCATTGTAACTGCGCTCATTTGCATTTTGCACTCGTACGCGCTAGTTCGTCCAATATTGCTTTGGACAACTGGCTTAAATAAAGCACTGCAATTTTGTATGCGTCTCTCGTCCGGATTATCGGACAGGTCCATGTAAAAGAGTGGTTGCGGTCGCTACTAAAATATAAGAATTCGTTGGCTTAGCCAATCCTATGAGCTATTACCTCAGGAACAGCAAAACCAGCGTTTCACAATGCATTTTTTACCACATCACTGTGTTTTTAAGGCTGGTAGTACAACAAGAAAACTGCGAGTGGTGTTTGATGGCTCAGCACCTACTAGTAATGGACGATCCCTGAATTCAATTTTGTTGAAAGGACCAACAATTCAACCTAAACTTTTCGATATTTTACTTCGATTTCGAACTTTTAAATTTGCTCTTACTGCTGACATTTGTAAAATGTATCGATGCGTAAGAATGGCGTATTCTGATAATTTACTTCAATGTATAGTTTGGAGCGATAACCCTAATGAAAAGTTTCGTATTTTCAAATTAGATACTGTTACGTATGGAACCAAACCAGCGTCATTTTTAGCCATTCGCTCAATGCAGCAGCTTGCTCGTGATGAAGCTCGCACCTATCCAGTTGGAGCGAAAACAACACAAAATGGTTTTTATGTGGATGATATGATTGCCGCCGCTAATTCCGTGGATGATGTTAAAGGAATGCTAAACCAAACCAGAAAATTACTGTCGCTTGGAAACTTTCACTTAAGAAAATGGTGTTCAAATAATAAGTCTATTTTAACTGATGTGGCTGCTAATGACAGGCAAGAATCCTTAAGTTTGACGATGGTACAAGTATAACAAAAACACTTGGGTTGGTATGGGATCCAAATTTGGACTTCTTCATTTTTTCATATTCGCCGTTTGCGTTTCCAAGCAAGGTAACTAAACGTACAATTCTTTCAGCTGTTGCTAGACTCTATGACCCGCTTGGTTTGATTGGGCCTGTCGTAGCCAAAGCAAAAATATTCTTTCAAAATCTGGGGAAGGAAAAGTTACATTGGGATGAGAGTCCACCTCAGGCAATACAAACAGAGTGGATAGAAATATGCAATCAATACAAGGTAGTCACTCGTTTTAGTTTCGATAGGTATATTCTCATACCCGAGGCTGACATACAAATACATGGATTTTGCGATGCGAGTCCTGCTGCTTATGGTGCATGTATGTATGTAAATGAATGGAATTATTCGAACCAATCTTCTCTGTTCTAAATCCCGTGTAGCGCCCCTTAAAACGCTCACTATACCGAAGCTTGAGCTCTCTGGAGCTTTATTGTTAGCCGAATTGATGTCGAAAGTCGTCGATGCAACGCATTTGAATGGAAGAAAATTATTTTGTTGGTCGGATTGAAAGATTTACCAGAATCTCGAAAGAGAGCGTTTGTATTTACTACTACATCTGATATTTCATTAAATTGCAAATTTGTTAACCCATTTGAAAAATTACAGAGAGTATATGCATACATTTATCGGTTTTCTAGGCCATCTAAAACAAGAGCGACTGGATTACTCAGTACAATGAAATTACAACAAGGCACCTTTTTACTTATTCGAATGATTCAGAGGACGCATCTTCGAGAAGAATATAAAGCTATCGAAGCTGGAAAGGCAATAAAGACTTCGTCGGAAGTTCGTTCACTGAATCCCTTTTTAGACGATCGTGGATTACTTAGAGTCAGTGGAAGGCTTCAAAATTCGACTTTGGATTTTTCATCGAAACACCCAATTATCTTGCCGAAACGGCATCCTGTAATGCATGCTGGGCCACAATCGTTATTAGCATCTATTCGTCGTAAGTCAAGTTATTAACAAATGCGTTCGTTGTTTTCATATCAAGCCTGAGACTATGGAGCATTTAATGGGAAGTTTACCAGGCGCAAGAGTGCAATGCGATCGAGCATTTTTAATCACCGGAGTGGACTTTTGTGAACCGTTTTTCTACAAATCTGATGTAAGAAATCGATCGCCAATAAAATGCTACATTTCCATATTCATTTGCTTTTCAACCAAGGCCGTTCACATGGAGCTGGTAAAAGAATTGGCAACCTCATCATTCCTCGCAGCCCTAAACAGATTTATTTGTACACGTGGTAAACCGCAAATCATATGGTCGGACAACGCTACTAATTTTGTTGGAGCTAAAAATGAGCTATCGGACCTGAAAAAACTATTCTTCGATCAAAAGCATTCGATAGCGATTCACGAGCAGTGTGCCAACGATGGAATTTAATGGAAGTTCCTACCCTCTCGCTCTCCTCACTTCGGTAATTTATGGGAAGCCCCAGTAAAAATGGCCAAGTATCATTTTTACCGAGTTGTTGGGCTTTCAAATTTCAATTTCGATGAGCTTCGCACACTTGTGTGCCAGAATCTGCTATTATAAATTCACGTCCTTTATGTCCCATTTCAGATAACCCTGACGACATTGAGGTATTGACACCTGGGCACTTTCTGATTGGCGCATCTTTTACGTCTGTGGTAGAACCTGATCTCGCAACAATTGATATGAATCGACTTAGTAGATGGCAGCGTGTATGTTTCATACAACAACAATTCTGGAAGAAGTGGCATTTCGAATATTTAACGCTTCTTCAGCAATGCCAACAGTGGAACTCATCGGCATCCAATCTACGGCCTGGGGATGTGGTCTTAATAAAGGACGAGAACAATCCGCCGTTAAAATGGTCGCTGGTGGTGTTCAGGTGGCCAGAGTCATTGAAACTATTATGGGAAAGGACCAGGTGGTACGAGTTGCCGTTCTAAAAACTGCAAATGGCATCTACAAACGATGTGTGTCAAAGCTATGTCTACTTCCAATTGACGACAATATCTTGAAAGCCTAAGGCTTCCAATGGGCGGAGTATGGTCATAAGCGCATTATACATAGTAGTATGGTACCTACTAACTTCTTATTACTACTATCCACTATGCTTGAACACTGACAACAAAATTAATTTATCATCAGTGCTATTTTACCATTTGCCGTTTGCAAGTTTCAACGTTCATATGCATATCCACCAGGGAGGGCATGTTTTCGGCTCCTAAATCAGTCTGAGTGCAGCGGGTGTTAGGTGAGACGTTTGTTTTTTTTGCGGTGTTGGCGGAGTAAAAAAATGTATTTGCAAAAATCCATTGCTCCGCCTCAAATGATATTCATCGCAAGAAGGTTGCGGAAACACTAAACAATTGAACAGTAAACATTCTCTCTCAACCTCGACAACCAATTCTCAAACGGTGTTGCATTAGTACGAACCCAAAACATACATTTTTTGGCAAGAAATACGAAAAGTGGAATAACCATAGGCTGAACTCGACTTTATGTTAGCAGCGCATAATTGACATCCATTTGGCCTTCACATACATTTAATTATAAGCAAGTCGATTAATTTTGCAATATATGTATGCCTAAAAAAATTTAAAAAAGTATATTTAAAGCAGTAGAATAAGGGGAAGTAGTACTAGAAAAAGGTGTTTATGCAGATTTCTCGTACAATCGTAGGAAGACGAAATCCTTTTCAGACCTGTTTGGCAGCGTTGTTGTTGTTGGCTAAATTCTCTCTTTATCAACCGTAATTGTGTTTGTACATATATTATTCTCTCCCTGCGTTCTTCGCCCCACATACCTGCACTTGAACGTCCCTCACCCTGCACCTAAATGTGCAAAGCTCGCCCGCAAAATACTCGTACGAGCCGTTTTGTCCATCCATGATATGCACATTGCTATCATTAAAGCAGCTGATGTGCAGTACCGCTGAACTGGGTGACTGACACTAGCTGTATTTCTTATATTTGCCAAACTACATTTTTGTATTATGTACGTTGCCGTTAAATCAGATGATATTCCTGTATAAAGTCAAATTGTTGCTTTTTACATTTCCTTTGAATATAAGTAGTTACCTACATATATTAAGAATTTGAATTTTGTATGACATAAAAAGTAGAATTTATTTAGTTTTATTCAGTCTCGTCAAAGTTATGGCAAGGCACATTAAAACTTTCGCATACGTTTGTCGTGATAAATTACCCAAAAAATATAGCTATCGTGCTAATTAAACAAATATTTTATTGTGCTGAATTGCTTCGCCTATTAAACAGAAAACCCATATATTGTGAACTAAATAAAACATTTACAACATTTTCGCATTAGCATTATAAATGCAGAAATCAACCCTGTAATCTTCGAAGAAAATCTCGATTCGAATTCAAAAGAGTGGCAATATTGGTTGTTTTTACTTGGCGTTCTCTCATTCTCTGTCTTTCGTAAACATTCTGCAAATTTGCTCGGATTTTAAATTTGTAATTTAGCGCGCGTGTTGTGTGCTATTGCTAAAATAAATCAATCTACAAATTAATCTGATGTTTGTGAAGGGATTTAAATAAAAGATTTAATAAAAATCTGTACATTTTTTCACACGTGGCATGACCTCAAAAAAATGTTCGAACTTGCTAAATGCGCAAGCATGAACGCTTTTTCGAAACCAATGTCCGTAAATGCAAAATGTTGCATTTTAAATGCAGCATTAACACGATATAAGTTCAGTGTTTTGAATTAAATCTATTGTGCTTAATAAACTTATAATTTAAACGGACAATGAAAAAGCTTATTTTCTCAGAAACATTGTCTTCCATTATTCATTGATATTTTAAGTAATACCCATAGACTATTAACTGCATTAATATATATTACCAATATTTTATTAAAAAGTTGCAATATTTAGCAGAAACAAAAAAAAAAGTCTTTTTTCACTGCCTCGTTACACAAAATTGTGCAGCCTAATCCTTGCATCCAAACATGCATACCAAGGACATTTCGATAAGGTAATAATTATTAGATAAAATGTACTATTTTCTTTATATTAAGCTACGCCGCATACGAAAATAATAGTTCAAAAATATTTAATTTACATTATTAAACGAGTAGAATTTCGATTCTACCCATCAACCATTTTTTAAATTTTTGTGTCTGTCTGTCTGTATGTTTGTGGCCGTATCACTCTGAAAGTACTGAATGGAAACGAATGAAACTTTTTTGTTGGATTGCTAGATACTCAACTTAAAATTTAAGATATTACTTTTTTCGATTTTTGTGTCTGTCTGTCTGTATGTTTGCGGTCGTATCACTAAAAGTACTGAATGGAATTGAATGAAACTTCTTCGCTGGATTGTTAGACGCTCAACCTGAAGTTTAAGATATTATTTTTTGCGATATCTCAACGGGTTTTGGAGTCATCGCCCAATATGTGGACCAGGGGTGAACAAAAATGTCTTAGTACAATATGGATGTCAAACGAAAAGTGTCATTGAGTGCTGTAATATGCGATGTGATCAATGGAAATATCCCAAATGGTTTCGCAGATATCTTGAAGTTAAAAAATGTGTTAGTACAATATGGGTATCAAACGAATGGTCCCAATTGGTACTGTTATATGCGATGCACTTAATTTAAATATCTAAAATGGTTTAAATTATATATCTTCAACAATTTCGGACGGAAAAACAGAAGGGTGGCTAGATGCATTTAAATAAGGACAAAAAATGAAATGGTTACCTCGTCAAGATCGCTACTCTGCAAACCAAATGTCGCCCGATCGCTCCCCTTTATTTTTATACCTTTCATGAACATGAAATGGTATTATAACTTTGGTCCGATGTTTGTAAGTAGGAGAAGAAGAAGAGATAGACCCACCATTAAGTATACCGAAATGGTCAGAGCGACGAGCTGAGTTGATTTAGCCATGTCCGTCTGTCCGCCCGTCTGTCCGTCTGTCTGTTTGTACGCAAACAAGTCCCTCAATTTTAGAGATATCTCGATGAAATTTGGTATGGAGCCGACATTTTGTATTATATTAATCATTTGTCGGAACCAGTAAGATCGGAATAACACAACGCATAGCTCCCATACAATCGATTGTTCCGATAAATGGCCTATAACTCTTGCAATCAAAAAGCTAGGAGAGCGAAATTTTGCAGGTTTAGTACATATCATATTTGTAACCTGTGTAGTGAAATACACCCAGATCGGACAAACAAAACATATAGCTCCCATATAATCGATAGTTTCGATAAATGGGTTTTGGGCTATAAATTTTGCAGTTAAGAAGCTAGGAACGTAAAATTTTGCAAGGTTTTTACTTATTATAAATGTGATGTATGTAATGAAAATAATATAGATCGGAGGAACATAACATATAGCTTCCATATAACCGATTGCTCCGATAAATATGGTTTGGCCATGTAGGACACTTAAAAAAGATATGCGTATTCATGAAAGGTATAAAGCCTTCGGCACAGCCGAAGACAGCCCTTTTCTTACTTGTTTTATTTTAATTTTATTTTGAGTCGACACTAATACCTAGGACAGACATATGGTACATAGAATAGTTAGTATAATACGGAAACCATGTGTGTGTCGCCAGTTTTCCTAATTTAGTTCGAAAGCATATGGAGTTCCGTACCATGAAAGCAGGCCAGAAACCATTGAAATTGAGTGGAGTTGCTAATTGTACTACGTTGCAGTGCAATGAACACAGCCAATTTTTCTGTCACAATCAGGTGTTTTGTGTCATTTTGACAAAAAATATTAATTAAAAAAATCAGAAAATTTATATGAGAAATGGAAAAAAAAATCAAAAAAATACGTAGGAAGCGACGCAAATAAAAAAAATAATTGCAGTGTGGGCTCAATTTAGCCATGAGCTGCGTGGAGCACATAAAAATAGCCATAAATGTATATGCAAAAATGTACACGCAGGTGGCAAAGGAGCACGCAGTTTCGAGTTTTCATTGAGTTCATTTTTCTTTTATTTTTTTATTTTGAACTTTGTTTTTTTATTTCGTTTAATCAGCTGATAAGTGCCAACGTCATAGAAAACCAAATGTGTGTCACTATGCTATTACATGGTTTCCAGAGCTTTCATTGTAGTACACATTGTGGTACAGAAACCATATGTCTGTCTTAGGTATTACATAAAGCGGTCACCTAATGGCGAATGTAGAACATTCTATTATAAATTACAAAGTGTTACAAAAGAAAACTTAACATAGCAAAATAATAATTAAGTCTAACTAATTCCACAAGTGGATGATTGGAGAGGCCGAGTCTCCAAATATATGCTCAGGAATCCTGATAGTGTAGTTAACAATATTAGCTTAGTAGTGTCCAGAAGGGGGCGCATGAGCCTGGAAGGACTTTGTAGAATAAGCTCTGATATGTAGTGACTAGATTATAATCTGCCCATAGTATAGCTCGACGTGTTCCAATCGAAGTATAGATGAATATTTCTAGTTATGTATTTAAGGCAGTAAGTATATCCTTTTTATTCAGGACTGGGTGGTACGAGAGGCCGGGTCTCCAATCCATCCAAGAGATTATTCACATACTTGCAGATATACTTTATGAACTCCACGCTAGCACAATACTCTACATTCAAATGGTTTTCAAATGCACGGGAAAGTACGGGTGAACACGGCACCACCCATCGATTGTCAACTGTAATACATTGTCCGCCCAGGTTAACATCAGTATTGAATCCACCATTTTCAGGCGGTCGACGCCGGTACGATGGATATTCATTTTCAGCAGTAGAAGTCTCGTTTACGAACCTTTTCGGAAATCTCTTTGTGCAGTTGCCTTCTTTCATGCAGGGTGAGCTGGCATTCAATGATCCACATGGGCCGTGAATCATGCCTACTTTGACAGCAACAAAGTTCCTCTAATATGACATAAATTGTAAACAATAACATTGGAAAGCTTACAGATGAGCAAAAGTCAGTATACGACAAGATACTACGAAGTGTTAGTCAACAGGATGGCGAAACGTTTTTTTGGACGCACCTGGTGGAACAGGCAAAACCTTTTTGACTCGCCACCTACTGGCTGACGTAAGAAGGCAAGGAAAAATAGCAATAGCAATCGCTTCTTCGGGCATTCCTGCGACTCTTCTTCCTGGAGGAAAACCCGCTCATACTTAAAATATCATTGAACCTCGAAACAAAAGAGACCCCAGTTTGTGCCATATCGCGAAGCAGTGAAAAGGCAAAGATTCTAGCAGAGTGCAGTCTAATAGTTTTGGATGAGTGCACGATTGGCACATAAGAAGGCCGTGGAAGCAGTAGATCGCATTCTTCAAGACATTCGAATTAACTATCACATCATGGGAAAAGTGACGGTTTTATTTTGTGGTGACTTCCTTCAAACTCTTCCCGACGTAACTCGCGGAACTAGAGCTGATGAGGTGGCGGGATGTCTGAAGCGGTCTGCTCTCTGGCCACGGGTACAGAAACTGAGTCTAACGCGTAGTGTGAGAACGCACGTAGGTGGAAACCCCAGGGCGCAGGAGTTTTCGGACGTTTTACTTAATATCGGGCAGGGTTCCATTCCCGAATCAAATGGATTAGTAACATTGGCAGAAAATCTCTGTACTGTTGTTCCATCAAAGGAGGAGCTTTTTACTTCAGTTTATGGAGAAGTATCTCAGATAACGCGTCAGAACATTACTTGGCTTTGTAAGCAAGCAATACTTACACCAACAAATTATCAAGCAAGTGTCTTACAAAAAATTTATGGAGAAGAATTCTCATACACGTCAATCAACATTGTTTTAGACAGAACTGACACTACCAGTTACCCAGTTGAGTTTCTTAACTCTCTTTCAGCACCCGGACTACCAGCGCATAACAGGGCCGTGCGCAGGAATTGTCCTTGGGGGGGGGTTTTAATTTAGATTTGCATTCGCATACATTTTTCACTATGTTAAACATATTTGCTGAAACAGATACCTATACCCATATATCACAAATTTAAATGTTCTTTAACTTTCCTGAAACTGCATACTCTGATGCCTAAAACTACTATTTTTTTGGTTGTACACATTTTTCTGTATTTGATAGAGAATTGGTGATATGATGGCATATCCCAGCTAACTAAAAGTGCAAAAAAAGACGCCTTCGGAGCCATAAAACACTCATTTCTCAGAACTTTACTCTCCAAAATGAGCTTCTTTCGGAGCCCAAATGGAGCGAAAAATCGCTCTACGCGGGCACTCCAACGAAGTCATAAAAAAGAGTCCGAAATGAGTCCGATTTCGATGAATTTGAAGCGTTTTTTGACTCTTTCTAAATGAACTGCGGAGCCTTTTATTGGTGCTTTTCTGAACCTTTTTCGGAGCCTTTTATTCCTCCATTCTGAGGGTTTCTGGAACCTTCTCAGACGCCTTTCGGAGCCCTTTAATTGGTGCTTTTCTTTCATTCATCCATTCAGAGGGTTTTTGGACACTTTTCGGAGCCTTTCATTGGTGTTTTTCTGAAGCTTATTTGGGGTCGTTTTTTATTTCTTTTGGGTCATAATTTCTTTGCGCAATTTTTCACTCCTAACTATTCTGCCGTCACCAACTCTGACTTTCTCAACAATTTAATTAAATGTCCAACTATATGCGCCAATGATGTTCTTATTTATCTGAAAACCTTGAAGGAACCTTTTAAATGCGGACCTGATAGGATTCCTACATGCTTCTTGAAGAAGTGTGCTAACAATATTTACCAACCCCTTACCAATTTGTTCAATCTGTCACTAAAGTGTGGTGTTTTTCCAAAAGCATGGAAAGAGTCGTTTCTTCTACGGCTTCATAAAAGCGGAAGCAAGGCTTCTATAGAGAACTATAGTGGCATAGCAAAGCTTTCTGCTATCCCAAAAGTGTGTGAAGCTATTGTTACCAATCAGCTTACGAATCCTATCTCTACCTTGATTTCCGACTGTCAACACGGGTTCTGTAAGGGAAAGTCCACCGTTACAAACTTACTTGAATTTACTTTGATTTCAGCAAAGCTTTCGATAAAGTGTGTCACTCTTTACTTATTCATAAACTGGATCAGTTGGGTTTCCAGCCGGGTCTCAATCGCTAGATCTCTTCTTACCTTAGCGACAGAGCACAAAAAGTAGTGTTTAAAAAGTGTGAATCCGATGTTATTTATGTCTCCTCAGGAGTTCTTCAAGGAAGCCATCTTGGCCCGATTCTGTTCTTGTTGTTTATAAATGATATTTCTACAGTAATATAATTTTCGAAAATTTTAATGTATGCCGACGATGTAAAGCTTTTTATGTCATTCGAAGAATCTTCAATCAGATCTATTATATATGTCGCTTAATCTAAAGAAATGTAAATACATGCGTTTTTCGAGAGGAAAATCACAGCCAGCTTCCTATACAATTAACAGTTATAGTCTTGAGCAAATGTATGATTTTGTTGACCTTGGGGTTACTATGGACTAAAAACTCAGTTTTAACTGCCATATTAACGTAACAGTCAATAAAGCTGGAGGCGTTCTAGCATTTGTTAAACGATGGTCTAAAGAATTTAACGACCCTTATGTAACTAAAACTCTTTACTACATTAGTCAGACTGATACTTGAATACGGTTCTATAATTTAGAATCCACGTTGCCAGGTCCACGTGAATCGCTTAGAATCAGTTCAAAAACAATTTTTAATATTTGCCTTAAGAGATCTTCACTGGGATCCCTTGTATAATTTGCCATCGTATACGAGTCGCTTAAAACTAATTAATCTTCATAGCCTTTCTAGTCGGAGGGAAATGCGTGGAATTGTTTTCATGATTAAATTACTAAATGGTTCAATCACAAGCCCGTTTCTTTTGAGCGAAGTGAACTTCAATGTACCTTCTCGTCCATCAGGACATTTTAAACCACTTATCTTGAAACAGTGCCGAACTAATTTGGAATTAAATCAGCCTTTTCGTTGTTTGTGTCAAGATAATAACTCTCATTCTGGTACGTTTGATATTTCAGACTCATTATGCAGAATAAAAATGTCAATTCTTTCTATCCTAAATACATAGCAACAATTTGCTTTCATATCCTTTGATTCTTATCTTTATTCTTTACAATAACTATTCGCTGTCAACTAATTATTTATTACTTGTGTCATCTATTTTGTATCTACCTTACTTGGCTGATGAGGTTTTCTCTGTAGCTGAGCAGTTTCAGATCTCGACGATTAACAAACCAAAGCCTTTGAAAGACGGATTATTGACACTATTTGGAAAATATGAAATATGCTATGTTTATTTTCCACTATTGATAAACGTCCATGAAAAATGCGATCTTTATCTTCTGTTAGGCAAAATAAAATAAACCTCAGAAAATGTTTGAAAACATTCAAATATTTGAACGTTGTCGCTCATCTGCTCTCCAACGTTCATTTTCTCACAATTCTCTTTACGCCTACAACAAAAAGGGTCAGAAAACACTCGAAATCTTTCATATAATTGAGCCTTGCAGTTCATTCGCTCTGTTAATTGAAACTGCTCACTGTTTTCATCGGTAAAATTTAAGAACAAAAAATGTCCATACGCTACACAACTTTGTAATTTCGGAAAGCTCCAAGTGCAATTCAAAGTGCCGGACTTATGTATTGGCCAACCTTATTCTTTGCAACTTTCACCAATTTCTTCTTCCGTAAAATTATTTTAACTAATTTAGTCAAAAATTATTAGTCAAGATTCAATACAAGATTTATAAACTGTATTTTGAAAATTTTTGTAAAATCATTGCAACTTAGATTTGGCCATGGGGGGGGGTTTTAACCCCCAAAACCCCCCCCGTGCGCACGGGCCTGGCGCATAACATCGTTTTAAAAGTTGGTATTCCGATTATGTTGCTTCGAAACCTAACCGCACCAAAGTTATGTAATGGAACCCGACTTTAAGTTAAATCGCTTCGAAATAATGCGATATTTAGAAGCGGAAATTTTAATGGGTTGTGGAGCAGGTGAAGTAGTTTTCATACCACGAATACCCATAATACCAAACAATTATCCCTTTCAATTCAAATGTGTTATGTTTCCCGTCAGCGTATGTTTCGCAATGACTATAAATAAGTCACAGGGTCAGACACTCCGAGCAGCTGGTCTCGAGCTTAGGACTAACTGCTTTTCACACGGGCAGCTTTATGTAGCTTGCTCACGAGTAACTTGCTCAGAAAATTTGTTTATAATTTGTAATTTTTGTAGAAGTTCATTAACCCAAATCACCCTGGGGTTGCCATGTGGCAACGCGCGATAGTCTGGCATTAACATGTCCACAAAATTCCAAAGAATGCGTACACCGTTATCTGCAAGCGCGTGGCTGTTGCGCAATTAATCACGCTTTCGTCAGCATTCATTTGCTCGTCAGTTATATTTGGTTCGTGGTCCTGAGTGCGTTGCAAAGTGCATACAAAATGTGGAGTGGGAAAAAATGTGAAATGAAAAAGTAAGTATATCTTAGGTTTCAATTATTCGCTCGGTCTGGCTAAGATAGTTGTGTTTTTGTGTAGCGATTGGAATATAAAATAACTCTTAATTATTTATTTCCAAAAAAAATTATATTTGAATGCGTTTTTTTGCATATTTCTGTGCATGTGTTCATATGGCAAAGCCAGGCAGGTTAATCCACTGGTATACGTTGAATTTGTTGGTTGTGTTTTATTACCTTCCCAATGCTTGTTTTCTAATCTTAACTTTTTCAAGACCTCTGACGTTGCAAGAAGCAATGGATTTTTTAGAGGACTTGAGTTCTGATGATGAAAACGATGTTCCAACTAATATCCAGGCACTCTACATCGAGTCACCTTATCAGGATGGGGATGTAAGTGGGGAAGATGATGGTGACGATGAAGGTGGAACTCCGGACAATGTATGCCCAGTACAACTTAAAGCCGGATGCAAACTAACGATTGCAATCTAGAGGATGTCGATGACGAGCAACCTTATGACAATACTTTAGACGATTGTTTGTCGAGCTCGTCCAAGAAAATTTGTTGCACAATTCAATCAAATCCTGGAGTACCACTTCCACCAGCTAACAAAGACAGCAAATATACTTGGCAAACCGCTAATTCATTACCAGTGCTTCCTATATTTCGAGATCGAGGAAGATCTGTGACCTCATCAACTTTTTAAGAAATTTTTCAGCGATGACTTACTTGAACATATATGCAAATGTTCGAATTTGTATGCTACGTATCATCAGAAACGATACGAAGAAATTACTGTAGATGGTAATGACGAAAAATCTCTATTTTGATTTCATAATATTTATATTCAACACTAAATTTTCCAGAGTTACGTGTGTTTATCGCAATTTTAATAGTAATTGGCTACACTTTTACCGGGTCCTTTAGAGACATGTGGTGCTACGATGATGACGTTCAAAACGTTATGGTCTTCAATGCTATGCAAAGGAATCGCTTTGAGGAAATCCTCTATATGCTGCACTTCGAGTCCTCATTGCGCGAACAGTCTGCTAGCTCCGAAAGGTGACCATATAAAGGCCAAAATGACTGAAAACTTTCACCCAAAACAAAATCTCACTTATGACGAAAGTATGATCAATTTTGAAATATACCAAGGTAAGAATCCGAGGATGAATCCTAAATATGAAGAATGCTTTGGCACTTGCGCAGCTCCACTTTCGTGTATGATTGACGATTTTTCGGAATAGGTGCGAGAATTACCGTTATCATTTTGCTTTGACAATCTTTTCACTGGAATACGATTGATGATTTATTTGAAAATAAGAGGTTTCCAGGCTACCGGTACAATTCGCGAAAACCGAATTCTAAAAAGTTGTCCTATGCCACATAAAAAGGATTTGCGAAAATAGCAAAGATTATATTACGAAAGCGTAGAAATCAGGCGCCAAACCTTTCAATTACCGACACAAACTCTAAATTTCTGGCGGTTTTTATTTAAAACTTAACTGGGATAAACAAAAATACAACAAAAGTCGTATACACAGCGCATATGTGCACTTTTCGCACAAAATTCATGAGTGCGCCGTAGCTCAGTAGGTAGAGCATTGCGCACTGATTTGGCGCACGTCGGTTCGAGTCCAAAAATTAAAAAAAAAAAAATTAAAAATTGATAACATTTTCGGTTTAAAATTTAAATAATTTTTATTAGGCGCATTTCTATGACAACCGGCGTAACCGTAATCCTAAACCAAATTTTGTTTGATCATACACCTAGACCAGTATATCCGCGTTCAAAGGGTTTTTTTGCAATGTCCAATAAAATTAACTTCTTAAGACTAATTTCATTATTTTTGAATGATAGTATGTGTAAATACACAATAAAAATACTTCAACTCAAAGTTAAGAACTTTGTGGAAAACTCATGAAAATTCAAGAAAAGTAGAAAAAATTTCATCAAAATTTCTAACTTTCAGGTAAAATTTTATTATTTTCGAGCTTGCAGTTTTGTAGCCCGTTAAATTGTCAAGAGCCGACCAAGAGCATTTTCTTCAATAACAAAATATTACGCTTAGATATAAATTTGTATGGAAGATAATGCACTTGGCTAGAAAAAAAATTGCCAAAAATCGAGTAGTTCTTCTAGCGGCTTAAGATTGGTATCTTTGTTCACTTTAATTGAACGGGCCACAAAACTGCATACTCGAAAAAACTCTAAAATATTTTTCGAGTTTTCTTGAATTTTCATGAATTTTCCACAAAGTTCTTAACTTTGAGTTGCAGTATTTTTATTGTGTTTTTACACATTCTTTCATACAAAAATAATTAAATTAGTCAAAGGAAGTTAATCTTACTGGAAATTCCAAACAACACTTTGAACGCAAACTGGTCTAGGTGTATATATAGCCCCAAAAAGTTTTAAATCTAGGCTAAAACTTTTAGCAGTGTACAAAAAAATTTTTATTTTTATTGTTTGTTTTGAAATTTTGTTTAGAATTTCTTCAGGAGTTACTTCAAAAGTAGAGTGGATATTGAATAGAGCCGAAAAATTTCTTTTGTCAGAACCTCTTCTACTTTTCTACTGCTAATTTCTGGAAAATTTTTCAAAAAGCGACCTGCGCAACTCTGGCTTTGGCAAGAAGTAAATATTTGTCGCTTTGTTTCTTGAAGAAAAACTGAAGCTTCGGAAAAATAAAAACAAAAAATATAATAAAATAACATTGAAATTCATATGCAGAACGGAACGTCAAAACAAAAATAATTGAAAATATTTCTTGAGCATTTTCTTTTCAACAGCATACCTACCGGGCTTTTACTTTTAAACTTTTATCCCCTGACAAGTATAAGTACAATTTATGTAATTGTTGCTTTCTCTGATAATTCAATACGACTGCGTTGTGTACTGCTTGGTAATTTTTAGTAAGTTTTTTTAACTTCTTGGTCATTTGTTTGGTTAAACTTATGGCAACCGTGACTACCATAACGAGAGACACTCATTTTTACGATTTTCGTCCGCTGTATTCATAACTCGAAAAGCAGTTAATTTAAATTTCAACCGACTTGAGTTCGCATGACTCTTGCTGTTGTTAACATACTATGTAGATGAGATGCTAAGTTGATCTTATGCAGAGCAAGTCTGCTCGAGTTTCTTAATGCGCCAAATGAGTGAACCGTTGCAGGAATTTAGTTGTGACCTCTCAGACTTGCTCTGATAATTGATTAGCGACTACTAATATCTTCTCTCAGTGTGAAATATTATTTATTTTTATTCCTTCGTGTTTTTATTTTGCAATTAATGCTAAGTTCTTAACAGGGGGTTTAAAAGTGAATAGAGTAATTATTCTAGTACAGAAGTATATTTTTTTTCGGAAATTTCGGGGGGGGGGGGGGGGGAGGGGTTGAACCCTCGAAACCCCCCCCCCCCCCCCCTGAATACGCGCCTGGTAGAAATCAAAGGAGAGTCAATTTATCTAACTAAATGGGTAGATAACTCGGTAGTCTGCCTGTCTTCGACATGATTTAGTTGCGAACCAAAATCCACAGCATCTCGCTACAGTAGAGAACTGCGTAGGAAAATACCAGTTCCACGTCCGTGCGTTGTAACTCAATACAACAAATTTAATGTTGCAGGCCAGCGTATAAGCTTTAGAGGAAAAAAATGGTGGCATTCCATTTTTACTTGGGTTATTGATGCGAGCTTGCAAAACAGCTGGCTTCTTTAAGCACTATGGCGTCCAACCGAAAATCCTCAAATAAACGAATCGAATCGGTAACGAATATGCTGCGATATGACAGGACTGATCACATTGTGGTTCCAATTGCAAATAAGAGGCGATGTGCAGGTGCAAGTCCAAAGTGCGAACAGCCTGCAAAAAATGCGATGTTGGGCTTTGTTTGCCTTGCTTCGAAGCATATCATACAAAAATCTGAAAAACCAGGCTTTTTCACTAAAACTTTTTATTATCTCAATGATATTTAATAAAATTAATTCATTATTTTTACTTTTTTAACAATATAAATATGTGTAATAAAATGAATTTAAGTTTTTTTTTTTGAATTTTGATTTTTGTTTGCCTTGCTTCGAAGCATATCATACAAAAATCTGAAAAACCAGGCTTTTTCACTAAAATTTTTTATTATCTCAATGATATTTAATAAAATTAATTTATTGTTTTTACTTTTTTAATAATATAAATATGTGTAATAAAATGAATTAAAATTTTTTGTTTTGAATTTTGATTTTTGTTTGCCTTGCTTCGAAGCATATCATACAAAAATCTGAAGAACCAGGCTTTTTCACTAAAATTTTTTATTATCTCAATGATATTTAATAAAATTAATTCATTATTTTTACTTTTTTAACAATATAAACATGTGTAATAAAATTAATTTTAATTTTTTGTTTTGAATTTTGATTTTTGGGGGCTGCGGTAGGATTTTTTACATATACGTAAACCAGTGGCTTAGCTTACCTAGCGTTGCCATATGGCAACAGGACATTACAAGGACCCTGCGCCCAGGACATAAAATCAAATGCTACAGTTTTATTAGTTTACCCAAAAAGATATCGCAAAAAAATCTTTTCAATATTCCACAAAAAATTTACGTAGGGTGATTCGGGTTAATATTGAAACAGAATCTATAATTTATGTTCTTTATATTGGAAAAATAAATGGTTTTAGAGTAATTTTTTATTCAACTTTAAGCTTTATCAGTCCGATGAAAAAATTTTTTGTGATCGAAATTTGGGTTTATCGAGCAGACAAACTTTAAGGCTTACATGACAACACGACCATTAAAACCTGAACTCCAGCCTTTCTGTTGGATTTTATTCTTTGCTAACATAGCTCCAAAAAAAAAAAAACAATAAATTATACGCATCCCAAGTCGCGAGCACTAGCTATTGTGGGAAAATAAATATTGTTCTGAACCTTCTCAGCCGGTAAATTGTTTTCGCAATTGAGGTTAGTAGGAATTTATGAACTACTTATGTACATACATCCCGAGCAACGCTGGGTACCCTGCTAGTACTAATATATAAATGTGAAAGTAACAATGTTTGTTACGTTTTCACGCCAAAACTAATGGACCTAGAAGTATGAAACTTTGTACACATATTCTCTGTGATCTGGAAGCATTTACAGAGATGATATATTTTTGATAAATTAATCGATAACAGAGTTATAAGGTTGGACTACAACCTCAAAATTTCCCTACAATATGAGTATCAACCGAAAGAGGAAGTACCCATTTTTCATTTAAACTTCGATATAATTCGATAAATTTATCGATAACTTAATTATAAGTCAAAATATCCAAAATTCTTAAAATTTCCCTGCAATACGGGTATCAAATGAAAGGGGAGGTCAAAGGTTTCATTTATAATTCGATATATTTCTATAAACGGCCAAAATATGATTGCCAAAAACCTTAAAACTATCCTACAACCAAAAGGGACAGACCGCAGGTTTCATTTGGAGTTCGATATATTTCGATAAATTTATCGATAACTGAGTTATCGGTCAAAATATGATTTCACAAAAACTTCAAAATTGTCCTACAATATGGGTAGCAAACGAAAAGGGCAGATTTCATTCTAACTTTTCAATATTTCGATATACATATTTATCGATAAATGAGTTATCGGTAAAAATGGTGTTCCAATAAAGCATTATAATTTTTGTTTACTTATTTTTCAATTTCAGCTAAATCAAAAATCAATTGCACAAGTACACTGCCGCCCTATGTGGGTATCAGCATACATATCTATTACTATAATAAATCTCGATGTGGGTATCAGCATATCATCTCTACGTATAATAAAATTGTAACAGGTCTATGTCTGTACATGGCAGATATAAGCAAAAAATTGATTGGGTGAAGCATTATTAAAAGAGTAGAATCCAAATCAACCATTTTTAAAATTTGTGTGTGTCTGTCTGTCTGTATGTTTGTGGCCGTATCGCTCTGATTGCTAGATACTCAACTTAAATATTAGATATTCCTTTTTTTGATATCTCAACCGGTTTTGGAGTTATCACCCAATATGTGGACCAGGGGTGACCAAAAATGTCTTAGTACAATGTGGATGTCAAACGAAAGGTGTCATTGAGTGCTGTAATATGCAATGTGATCAACTGAAATATCCCAAATGGTTTCGGAGATATCTTGAAGTTATCGACGAATATTTGCAAAAAAAATGTGTTAGTACAATATGGGTATCAAACGAATGGTGCCAATGGGTACTGTTATATGCGATGCACTTAATTTAAATATTTCAAATGGTTTCAGTTATATATATATCTTCAAAAATGTCGGACGGAAAAAGAGGAGGGTGGGTAGATGCATTTAAACGTTTATTATTTTAAAAAAAAATCGTATCTTATGAGTTTTTATTTATATTTGCGTTAATTTTTCCACTTCAATCCAATCAAAGTTTAAAGTAAAAGCAAAATAGAAAACTGTATTGTTGTTTTCACTTTACGATTACGCAAACCGGAATTGACTTCTGCTCAAACAGGTACTTCTCTTGGTTGGATTTTTCTTGCAACATTATGCTTTGACCTTTCTAAAAAAAAGAAAAATTAAAAGTTAGATTCTCAAGAGAGGAAGATTTTTGTATATGTAGTTTTAGGGATAGGGATAGATATAGAAATAAAAATACAAATAGAAATAGAGATAGGTTTTAAGTGGAATAGGTAAAAGACCATATGGAAGAAGAAGAGTATGAAGCATAGAAAGGAATTTCCATTTTTATTCAAACTTAAAATTGAAACACTGCAAAATGGGCAAAATCGAAGTGGGTGTAACTTCGGGAATCCTTTCAGGACCATTGGAAATTGTTGAATCGATAACTGAGTTATCGGTCAAAATATGATTGCACAAAAATTTTGAAATTGTTCTACAATATGGGTATCAAACGAAAAGGGCAGATTTCATTCTAACTATTCGATATTTCGATATAAATTTTTGTCGATAAATGAGTTATCGGTAAAAATGGTGTTCCAATAAAGCATTAAAATTTTTGTTTACTTATGTTTCAATTCCAGCTAAATCAAATATCAATTACCATATGTGGGTATCAGCATATCTATCTTTACTTATAATAAAATTGTAACAGGTAGATGCCTGTACATGGCAGATATCAACAAAAAATTGATTGGGGGAAGCATTATTAAACGAGTATAATCCAAGTCAAATTTTTTAAATTTTTGGGTGGCTGTCTGTCTGTCTACTTGTCTGTATGTTTGTGGCCGTATCACTATGATAGTACTGAATGGAAATGAATGAAACTTTTTTGTTGGCTTGCTAGACACTCGACTTAAAATTTAAAATACTACTTTTTCGATATCTCAACCGGTTTTGGAGTTATCGCACAATACCCCTTCAATGTTGGTCGCCTTGAGGTGGAGAAGGGGCTTAAGTTTCGTACTTGGATCAGTCCTGATGCGGTCCCAATGCGAGACGAACTAAGAGGAATACCTTTTATTTCCCGCATGAACAGGTGGAGTCCACGTGTACACTCCAGCGGTTGATGCTGGAAATGGAAGGATATCCGCGCCAACACCGCACTAAGCCCAAGGTGTGAAGGCACCGTGACGACGCGCTGAATGGTCAGCGGGTGTATATTGAGTAGCTGATCGCGTATTGGCCCCTCCGGTGCCCGGGCAAAATCGGTTGTGTAAGTGCCTTACCCCGGTACACTGGCTATGCCAGGGCGGACGAACCCCATCCAGTCTACCCGTGGGACTTTTTATGGAACATTTAAACTTAACAAAAAACAAAGAGGAGGAAGAGGAGAGCGGTCTGGGAACGCACTCAGAGGACGATCTCCTGGCAAGTACCCAGGGGAGCGTCAATACCCTTAGGACAAGGGTACCAGCCACAGTACCCCTGTTCCACCAAGCCACCAAGCGCACCAGCCATAGTCGCTCCCAAAAGGACAAGTCGAGGAAGTCCTCCGATACCATTGAGAAAGCTAGATACCAGAGGACCTTATATATTCTCGTCAAGATAAGAAAAAATTAAGAAAGTGGTTAGGTCCATGAGCGAGATGCCGAGGACAGGGTGAGGTATGATTCTGTGGTCAAGGACTACGAGGCCGCCCTCGATGCTGCAGGCAACAATGGAAGACGGGTGTTGGCGGTCTGGGCCACCATAGAGGGATGGTCGTCGAACACCTCTTGGAGAATCGAACCCCAGTTCCGGTATACGACTGCGAGGAGATCTGCCGAGGCTGCAGAGTAATCATATGCGCAGCCGGGTTCTCCCGGGAGTTTCTTCAGGGATGCGTCGCTAAATCAGCGGCGCATGCGATGGTCTTACGCTAAGGACCATCAACGCTTCGGAGATTCCCAGAAGGCGCGCATTCGCTTACCCAAAATGAAGTGGATGACAGGAGCATCATCCACTACCTCAAAGCTCAGAACGTAGGCGTCCCGATGGACGACTGGGAGATTCTAAAGGTAGAGGAACAGCAACGCAATAGTCAACCGGTGATACTGTTAATAAATAACGAGTCCGTGGGGAACTCTAGAAAAGTTGGAACAAGCTGATGTTTGGCGTCAGGATCGCAAACTGAAAGTTTTCCCAGCGGCAGTAGCACCGGACAATAACCTAGAGGAGATCGAGGACGCCGATAAGCTGGTGCTGGTACCGAGTCGGTCTCCGATACAGGTGCGCCCTCCCGGTCCGATGGCCTGCTAGTCCTCCTAAGGGAGGAGGACATAGACATCTGCTTGCTGCAGGAGCAACTATAACCATACCAGAAACTATAACCTGTTCTACACACGCGGAGAAGGTAAACCGAAAGCGTGCATCCTCGCTAGCGATACCATTAATGCTTTCTTCTTACCTAATTTCGGCACATACGACACGGCAGTGGTCAGGATTGAGTCGAAGGGCGGACGCAGTACAACGATCGCCTCGGCTTATATGACTCATGATCGGCCCGAACCTCCCGAGGAGGTGAAGCATCTAACAGACACACTTACAGCCAAGGAAGAGATCATCATAGGCGGTGACGCAAACGGGAGGCATTCGCTGTGGGGCAGCAGTGAGATAAACGAGCGGGGTGAGTCTCTTTTTGAATTCTTATTATCTAGTAATCTACTTATATGTAACAGGGGAAGTTTTCCCGCCTTTGTGCTCACTGGTTCGAAGAACTTCGCAGGGTGAGAGGAAGTCCTCGACATCACTATAGGATCTGACTCTCAGGAACTTTTGGTAAGAAGCTGGGAGGTTTCGAAAAAGATCTCAATGGCGGATCATCGAATGATCATCTTTGAAATAGATTGGGAGAGGGAGATAAAGAAACCGTATAGAAATCCTAGACGGACTTCTTGGGGTCTATTTGAGAAGATAGTCAATGATAGGCTCGGCAGGAATAAGATATCCATTCAATAGCCAGACTCTCTGGACGACCTAGTTAGGTCTCTGGAAAGTAGTTTTCGGGTTGCCTACAAGGCTTCCTGTCCACCATCAAGAAGTAAGAAGACCTTCCCCCAATGGTGGGACAAAGACCTTAGCGAACTAAGGTCAAGAATGAGGAAGGTTTTCAACGATTGCCATACTAGGGGAGATTTTCAGAAGTTCAGGATCTGCCAAAGGGAATATAATAAAGCCGTGCGGATCACAAGTACGAAATCCTGGCAGGAACACTGTAAATCTATTGAGTCCACGAAGGACTCAGCAAGACTCGGGAGAATCCTTTCCAGGGAGCACTCAAACATAACCTTCGAGAAGCGCGCAGATGGCACGGCGGAAACTCTTGATATTCTGATAGGGGCTCACTTTCCCGACGGTACCGGGGAGGTGGAGCAGAGTAGGGGAGTGGTGCAGCAGGAAGCACCTGGTATGTTAATAGATAAAATTCTGGCAGAGGACAAAATTTCCTGGCCGATAAATAGCTTCTCACTGTTAAATCACCGGGACTAGGTGGTATACTTCCGATAATGATGCAGAAGACTCAGATGTCGTTGGTTAAGGAACTAAAGGAGATCTTCGCTGCCAGCATCATCCATAACCACATTCCGGAATCATGGAGGCGAACAAGGGTGGTTTTCATTCCGAAGTCTGGGAGAAGAAGGCATGAGCTGGCCAAGGATTTCCGGGCAATAAGTCTCACATCCTTCGTGCTGAAAACATTTGAGAGGCTACTGGATATACATATACGTGAACTCCTAGAAGGGTCCGTTTTATCAGTGGCGCAGCATGCGTACCTGAGGGGGAGATCCACAGAGTCCGCGCTGCATGCAATAGTGCGAACAGTGGAGAAATCCGTTCAATATACAGAATTCACACCCGCGGCGTTTGTAGATGTGGAGGGCGCCTTCAATAATGTAAGAGCCGAAGCAATTTCAACGGCGCTTGTGGGGTGGAGGAGCATATTAAAAGATGGATCTCGTCCCTGTTCAGAAAGCGTGAAATATCTGCGGAGCTAGTAGACAGGTATGTATAGGTTCACCACAGGGAGGGGTCCTCTTACCTATGCTTTGGATCCTTACCATGAATGATATCCTGCTAAAACTTAATACAAATGGAGTAAAGATTGTGGCGTACGCTGACGACGTGGCGATCCTAGCCTCGGGTTCCTTCCCTTCCGTAATGAGCGAGATTATGGAAAGAACGTTAGCAAAACTCAATCGGTGGGCACAGGAACGTGGCCTCCGGCTGAATCCGGATAAAACGGAACTTCTTCTCCTCACGAGGAAGTACAAGCCACCTACCTTCGAACTTCCTAGGCTAAATGGCCAACAACTAACCCTGTCTCCCAGTACAAAGTATCTGGGACTAATAATTGATCGTAAGTTCAATTGGAAAGCGTGCATCGAGGAGCGGGTGAGGAAGGCCCGTATCGCTTTCTACGCCTGCAAATCGATGTTTGGTAAGAAGTGGGGTCTAAAGCCAAAGATGGTGCTGTGAGTGTACGAGACGGTATTCGGACCTGTGCTGACCTACGGCTCGGTGGTATGGTGCGAAGCTTTTCGGAGGAACTATAATCTCACTAGTTTGCGGAAGGTCCAGCGCACAGCGTGTGTTGGCATCACCGTGGCCTTGCGCACCTGCCCTACTACGGCTCTAGATCCTATTTTGAACCTGCTCCCAATCGACTTACACATACTATGCATATCGACACAAGCCGCACTGAGGCTCAGAGAGTCTGGGTGCTGGAAGGATACTCAGCAAGGGCACAGCAGTATCCTTAACGATCTCTTATCGGGAGTAATTGACAACGAAACAGACTATTATCCTTTTGAGTCTGCTCGGGTGTGGGGGCTGGGATATACTCGGAAAGTCTGGATATTTCTGCATTTCCGTCGTATTGCAACGTTTTTCAGGCGGCAGTTCTTGCGATTGGTCAGGCATGCAAATCAATCGAGCACAGGAGTATAACTGGGAAAATTACCATCTTGTCTGATAGCCAGGCAGCGATAAAGGCAATCGCATCGCCGCATACTAGTTCAAGCGCTATCCGATAGTCTGGGTTCCGGGCTATAGGGGAATCGAGGATAATGAGAAGGCTGATGAACTGGCACGTAGGGGCTCATCAGGGGAAGAAGTAAGCAAACTTGAGACGGGTGAACCCCTAGCAACTTATTTTTGCGCATACAATAAAAATAATATCTTGCAATGCGTGCTATGCGACCGAACTTTTACGTCCAATGTACGTTTTGTTTTTTTTTTTTGTTTTTTTTTTCTTTTCTTTTCTTTTATTTTCTTTTCTTTTCTTATATTTTATTTTCTTTTGTTCTCTTCTCTTTTCTTTTCTTCTCTTTTCTTTCCTTTTCTTTTCTTTTCTTTTCTTTTCTTTTCTTTTCTTTTCTTTACTTTTGTTTTGTTTTCTTTTCTTTTCTTTCCTCTCCTTCCTTTTCCTTTCATTCTCATTTATACTTTTCCTTACATTTTCTTCCTTAATGTGTTTAATTTTCCTTTCCTTTGTTTTCCTTTTCAAAGATGTTTACACATCAATTAAAAATGTCTAAAATTCAAAATGAAATTATGGTTTGACGCGAAATCAAATAATAAAGTTTCGTTTTGATTTTATAGTTTCACAGTCTGCATTTTCTTTGCAGCCACTGTACGAAAAATCACTCAAAGCTTACGCACACTTATGCAAATGTTTTAGTATTTGTTTGGCCGGCCCTGCTTATAACAATGCATGTGAATGTAGGGTGGCACACACATATTCACACAAACAAGCAGACGCTCAACGCAATTACTGCATGTTACTCAATTCGACTATATGCACGCAATTTGAGTGTTTTCGATTGCTTCAGTTCTCTGCAAGCAGTGAGAGTAAAAAAAGCTACAATTATGAGTATTTCTCGCATTTACCCAAAAATGGTTGAAGGCAGGGTTGGGAAATGACATTTCATGAATTGTACTATTTAAATCCACTCAAAAATCGTACTTTTTTCGTTCAAATTGTACTAAATTTTTTTTTGTATGGATTCGCTTATGTTGCCCTATTACTCATTTACTTTTTTTTTTAGTACTGAATTAAAAATACATTTGAAATAGGTTTTTCTTTTTATTTTCCTTAGTTCAATAAGAGTTTTTGAAAAACATAAATATTCTTTCCTCATTCAAGAAACCTATTATTATTACATACTGGCTGACCACGGGCATGGCCACAGCTTTAATTTTTCTTTCACTTTTCGATATTGCGGTTTACTATAATAAAACTCTAGAAAAGCTGTGTCTGTATATTTGGAATTTCTTTGAAAAAATGACTGGGGATGACTTGGGAAATGTTTAGGCACAACTAAAAAATCGAATGGAAAGGAGATGACAAAATGTCTAAGTTAGACTATTAAAAAACGCCTTTAGTTTAGTTGGTTGCCATAGACATAAACGGGATAGAATGTGGGAAAAAAAATATTGTTCTGAACCTTCCCTGCCTGTAGATTGTCTTCTCAAGTGAGGGTATCAGAATTTTATGAACTACTTATACTTACATCCCTAGCAACGCCGGGTTCCCTGCTAGTCTTTAATAAAACTCTAAAAGAGTTGTGTCTGTATATTGGAAATTTCGTTGAAAAAATGACTGGAGATGACTTGGTAAATGTTAAGGCACAGCTAAAGAGTCAAATGGAAGGGAGATGGCAAAATGTAAAAGTTATTATCTATATATAAATACGGTAAGGAAAATCACGTTGTTATCCCTAGTTGAAGGGGAAAAACAACACGTATTACGGTCAAACGTATATCCAAATGTTCGTATTGAACGTCTGGTTTGCAGAATCGTATTCGTTTTTTGTTTACATCGCACAGGTGAGAAATATTAGGTATAAACCGAGGTATTCTGTACATTGTTCGCATAGCGCTTAGGTATAACATGCTGTGTGTGCGCACACAAGTATTCGTTTTTTCTCTTTTACTGTATGCTCGCCGTATTTATATATTTGCCAATTTAGATTTTCGTCCAATTTGGGCGAACAGGGCGACCTCTAGTTATTATTATTACTATTAAAAAACGCCTCTACTTTAGTTCGTTGCCGTAGACATAAACGGGATATAATGTGGGAAAATAAATATTGTTCTCAACCTTCTAAGCCTGTGAATTGTCTTCGCAATTGAGGGTAGTAGGAATTTATGAACTACTTACATCCCGAGCAACTCCGAGTACCCTGCTAGTATTGTGTACTCTAAAGCACTGCAATAAATTGAATGTTAAAAATGAATAGAAAAATAATTAATAATGTATTTCTAGAGAGTCACTGGTCAGGCAAAACAACATAAATATAAACCTAAATTAATTGTATAAGGACCCTGCGCTTTTTCCTAACAAGTAAGAAAGAGGACACAAAAGACATTGCTGCAAGCTACCTACTGTGTTAATAAAACATCAGGTAACCAAGTGTACCAAATGAGGATGATACTGATAACATAATATGTCACCTATTTGTTTTTGTGATGTCTACATTGTTTTGCCTACTTTCTATATATATATTTTTTGGATGCCTAATAACAATCAGTTTTATTGTAATAAAAATACAAAAAAAGTTGGAAAAGAAGTTTTCGTCAATGTAAAATTAAACGTATCTGTGTACAAAAGAAAAACACAAAAATAAAATAAACAATACACTTAAAGAATCACATAGTTAAGTATATTACTCTAATACAAAAATTTAAAAATTGTGAAACAAACACACGATGTCAACGAAAACCATATAAACTAGTAAGGAAGTCTAAGTTCGGGTGTAACCGAACATTAAATACCTAGTAGTGATCTGTTTTGGTATCCTAATTTACTCAGGTCTATTTTAATACATACCTGAAAATTTGTTATAAAGGCAACTGATTGTTTTCGATAAAAACATTTCTATTGTAATTGGGAAATTAAACTATCACTAAATAACAAAATATAAATAGCTTTCCCCATGTTCATGAAAGGTATGAAAATAGAAAAAATTAATAAAAACTAGTAAGGAAGTCTAAGTTCGGGTGCAACCGAACATTAAATACCTAGTAGTGATCTGTTTTGGTATCCCAATTTACTCAGGTCTATTTTAATAACGGAAAAGTTGTTATAAAGACAACTGATTGTTTTCGATTAAAAACACTTCTTTTGTGAGTGGTAAATTCAATTATCACTAAATAACAAAATATAAATAGCTTTCCTCATGTTCATGAAAGGTATGAAAATAAAAAAAATTAATTTAAAAAAAGGCAGTAGGGTGTTAACTACTTGCCCGTAAATCTTGCTTGTTTGTTATTCGCTTTGCGTAATTTTTGGCAGGAGTATACTACATACTATTGGGAAGCATCTCACAAAATTTCATTGAAATACATTCTTGAAATTCCAACCAATCGCTTTTGAAAATAGCAGAGCTTTTATGCTAAAAAGTGGGAGGCGCCACGCCTACTTCAACAAAATCCACAAAATTTTTTTACAGTTTAGTTTTGTTTAAAAAGGCTAATATGTGTGTAAAATCTTATTTATATAACTTATACAATTATGGAAATATCGCGATTTTAATTTTACGAAGAAATATTTTAGAACTATGTTCAAAAAGTGGGCGTGTCCGTTCACCGATTTTGTTTATTTTTTCAGCAAAGAGTTAGCTTTATATGTTGAACACTTTCTTCAAATATCGTTTTAATAAATCAATTTTTACCGGAGTTATGGCATGGAAAGTTTTGTGGAATAATCCCCCATAAAGGGGCGGGGCCACGCCCATTTTCCAAAAATTTTGTGCTTTCGACTTTCTTTGCCCACGAACACTTTAGAGGTGAAATAGAAATGATATAGAGCTAGTTTAAGCAAAGTTATAGCATATTCAATATATCCATGATCCTTTTCAAAATCTTTCGTATAAAATGGGGCGTGGACCTAATCCGATTTCGCTAATTTTTTTTCGAAATATTGCCTGTATTAATATAAATATGTGTGCTGAATTTTATTTTGCTATCTTGAGCGGTTTTTGATTTATGATTAATAATATTTCCAAATTTGACTTAATCAAAAGTGGGCGGTGCCAAGCCCTTTTTTAAAAATTTCTTCACAAATTTATTTTTTGCTTTAACGGTAAGGTACACACCAAATTTTATCCTTATAGGTGTATTATGTACTGAATAATCACTCTTTTTGTATTTTCGAAAATATTATATATATAGAAAGTGGGCGTGGCTTTTAACCGATTTTGCCTATTTTCAATACCGTTCAGAGATATGTAAAAAGGAACCTGCATACAAAGTTTCATTGAGATATCTCAAGATTTACTCAAGTTATCGTGTTCACAGACGGACGGACGGACGGACGGACATGGCTCAATCAATTTCTCTTCTCCTCCTGAACATTTTGATATATATAAGTCAATATCTATCTCGATTCGTTTATGCCGTTACATACTACCGTTAGGCCAATGAAGTTAATATACCTTGTGTGCGAAGCACTACTAGGTATAATAAACAAAAACAATTAGCCATTTGTAAACATTCGAAATGTAGAAACACTAGAGAGTTTAACATTACGTCAAAGTATATTAAACAAAGTAGTAGCGAACTTGACAGTTCTCTCTTTGCTGTAGGAGTTTTAACGTCAAATGAAAAAAATGTTAACCCGTTCGATTTAAAATTTCTCATTTTTATCAGTTTGTTATTTTTATTTGAGAACTATCAAATCGTGCTAATTGTTTACGACTGAAACCGAGTGCTTAAACACGTCCAAAAATTGCCGGGAGAGGTATCAATAGACGCGCCAAGTACCCATAAATAATAATCCGATTACGAGATCAATTTTTTTGAGTAGTTTGCAAGATATTTGCAAACTAATGAAACAATTTGTGTACCAAGAAGACGGGATCGCGTTATTTTTTTAAATCGTGGACAATAGTCGGCAACTCAAGATGTAATTCACACAAAAGTTCTTCGGATTTTTGCAAATATTTTTCAAAATAACAACAGTATTTATTCTCCGGAAGCCGATTTTCGTTTGAACCGAAAAGTGACTTTGATACTCCTCCCAACATTTTTTAGAATTTGATGATAGTCGTAAACAGTGACCCAAATCGATGCTATATTAAAGACATGTGTATGTACGCTTGTTCTTTGCGGTCAAGGTCTTTAAAGAGGTAGACTCCAAAGTAGCACTTGGGGGCAAAAGTGAGCTTATTAGATAGTTTATGAATATCTATATTAATAATTTTTTTTGCAAATGCGGTTTAACTTCTTAAAACAAAAATTGTATGGGGCCCAAATATTGTACATGGGCCAGTAAGGGTAAATTCGTTGGTTTATACTTTTTTGAAGTAAGAACTCCTACAAAAAAAAATATTTCAGTTGTCAATTCTACCTTGTTTAATGTGCCTTGCATTACGTAATAAAATTTAATTCAAATGGAATGCTCATACAATGACTTCATAAATTATCCACTTCAAAAGTAATTGCTCAAGTAAAATTAAGCTTTGTTTCTTGTGTAAAAATTCGTAGTAAATGACGTAAGAAACAAGGGCGAAGACGAGCACATAAACAAAAGAACAGAAATATACGAAATAAACGCTTTTTACCAATAACTTTTGATTGCAATCAAATTTTTATTTTGGGATCTCTCGATATTTTCTTATTTTTTACTTTTTCATTTAAGGAATATATGCCAGTTCATATATTTCTTGCGGACGCCTGTGCTATAGTTTTGTTTTTATATTTCTTGTGAACTGGATACAACCTCAAGAAAATTTGGCAAGAAAAGAGACTTTTCTACTCCATCAACCAGATGAGACAGAACGCCTCCCACTCCAGTAACTGTTAGTTTTTAACAAATCGTATAACTAGTGGAGCTCACTAGATACATTTCTAATGCAGTGTCTGTAATAATTAATCATACCTAAATATGATGTGAGTTGCTGTTTATTCTGTGGTGCTGGTGCTTTTAGTACGGCTTCTTATCTAAATGGCTGCCAAATTTTTGCGACACTCATCGAGATCGCACCCACCGATCAGAATATCATCGAAATAAACTTGTACCTTTTTAAGGCCTTTCAAAATTTCGTCTATTATTTAAAAAAAAAATTTGCGGTGCAGTTCTCAAAAATTCTATTGAAATAAGCCTATGTGAGTGTTAAGCGTTAACAGCTCCATAGATCTGTCCAAATACGCACCCGTCAAATCTAACTTGCAAAAATATTTCCAACCACTTAAATTCGCAAGTATATCATCAATTCGAGGAATAACATAATATTCCATCTCAAGAAACCTGTTGACTGTCCTTCGGCAGTTAACACATAGCCGAATTGAACCATCTCCCTTTTTAAAAATAACAATTGGACTAGCCCATCTGCCTCTACTGACGGAAACAATTACACCCTGCTTGCAGAGACGACCAATTTCATCCTAAACCTTTTTGCGCAACCCAAATGGTACTGAATAAGCTTTCGAAAATATCGTGTAGTGCTCATCATTTAAGACTATTTCAGCTAAGAAGCTTTTGATTGCGGAATTATTATCTTTTGAAAACAACTGGTTATATTTATGAAAGTCAAAGTTGTCCAATTTGGAAATAGTACTGACGATATTTATATCGCCGTTTCCAACAATGTTACGCCATTGCGGAACAAAAACATCTAGCCAATTTCTACCACAAAGCGGCTCGAATCTGCACTTCGAACTAAAACTTCTACCTACAAATTGAACGACTAATTCATAAATTCTACCTCCACAAATGTACTACCCACTACCACAACATTTTCACCAGTTATAACTTTTAAGTTTTTACTAATTGATTTTAATTCCAAGTGACTTAATGCTTCCTTATATGACACACAGACACACATGCATTTTGAAGAACTACTAGCAATATTATTTAATTTTAAATCGTCCAAAATATTGGTCAAATATTCGAAGGTATAATCATTATCTGTGTAGTCAATATTATTAACACTAGAATTACTCTTTTATTTACCACGCGACTTATTCTTACCCAATGACTTCTGAGCATTTTGTTTTTCCCAGCAATTACGTTCAATAAGCCCTACCTTTTGGCAAAATAGCATTTCACCTCCTTATGGTTTCGGCTTTTGCTCCTTTGTTGCTGACCGCTATCTTGCTTTGTGTTCGTCTCGGCTACGTTGGACTTTCTCGCACTAAATAGTTCGCAATTGGTGTACTGTATTACAATTTCTCATTAACTCCATGTTGTTGTTGGCATATCCAAGGACAGTGCAATTGCTCATGTTTTTTTAAATGTTGCAAGCTCGCTTTCGTTCAGCAGCCGGGTTTGTAGACGCTCGTTGTTTAAGCCATAAACAAATTTTATCAATAGTGCACGGTCTAAAAAATTACCGAAGTCGCACTCTTGCGCCATTTGCTTCAATTCCACTATTAATCGGCAGTCTTTTCCGATGTAATTTTGTCGCGCTTAAAAAACTTGAAGCACTCCACTATATATTTTTCTTTAGCTTAAGACGCGAAGTCAATTTTTCCACAATAAACGCATAGTTATGGTCTTTTTCGGTCTTGTGTGCTAGCAACGAAATCATTGTTTTATACAAATCAGCTCCACCCAGACTTATCAAAAACGATATTTTATCGCCATCCTTCAAAATTTCATTAATTGAAAGAAAATGTTCGAACCGGTTTTTATATAGCTCGACATCATCGCTAACATGGAAAACCTCTATTGAGCCGATAAACGCCACGGCTGCCTCCGTCATCTCAACATTTAAATTAATTTAAAAAGTATTGTCTAAGCTTCAGAGAAGGCGAGTTGTTTTTTAAGTTATTATTATTTTTTATTTTATTTTATTATTTGGCTCAGGTGCTATGTGACCGTTTTGCGGTGCAGTGAAATAACGCCCAAGGAAATAACGCCCATGGGCGTTATTTCCCAGTCGAAAAGGAAATTACGCCCATGGGCCTTATTTCCTTTTTAAAAAGGAAATAAAGCCCATGGGTATTATCACCTTTTGATGATGGTGTTATTTCCTTTTTCGAAGAGAAATAAAGCCCACGGACGTTAAAAACGAATTAAAACAAGCTGATTCAATAATTAAGTATATGGTTTTCTTTATTTCAATAAATTTTAACATATTTGTTATGTTTTTATAAGGCGGGGTGCAATAGCGCCTTGTGAAATAAGCCATTTAAGGCCTTATTACACTATTGAAAGTGAAATATGGCCTTTATTTCAAAAAAGGCTTTATTACACTTCGAAAGAGAAATAAAGTCTTAAAGGCCTTATTGCTCTTTCATTTTTTTTAATGAAACAATAATATTCTAATTCTTTTTGTATTTGATTGAATAGTTACACACAAATTTCATGTTAACCAAAGTGGGAAACGTGGCACGCGGAAGGACATCACCGTGGCGGTAGCCACGGCTATGGCACACACCCGGAGTTGGAATGGCGTAGCCCAGGGTTATTTTTTGAAGCGCGGCCGAAGGCCGCCTACGCCGAAAGGCGTTCTGCACTTAAAAATCGTGGATCGGGCCTCCGTAACTATAATCCGAAGGGGGAAAAGCAATATTTTGTTTCTGTGAAAAGTTATTAGTGAAAAACCGAAAATTGACCCCGGTCAGATCCCCAATTCGGGGCCCCATCCACGTTTTTTATGTGCAGGACACCTTTCCGCGTAGGCGGCCTTCGGCCGCGCTTCAAAAAATAACCCTGGGCTACGCCATTCCAACTCCGGGTGTGTGCCATAGCCGTGGCTACCGCCACGGTGATGTCCTTCCGCGTGCCACGTTTCCCACTCTTTTCTCACAGGGTAATTTGTGAAAAAAATGCTAATCAACAGTTCGTGTTGCTCGCGTAAAATCCTATGGGCGTTATTTCTCTTTTAAAAAGGAAATAAGAGCCATGGGCTTTATTTCTTTTTGCAGATGGGCGATATTTCCATTTAAAAAGGAAATAAGGCCCATGGGCGTTATTTCCTTTTTGAATGGGAAATAACGTCCATGGGCGTTATTTCACTGCATCCCGTTTTGCTCACATTGTATTTATTCATTTGGCTCAGGTTCTGACGACCATGTTTGCGTAAATGTTCACAATTGTTCTTTGGAGAACGAGAGGGTGTGTATGTATTATTGGTGGCGAGCAATGTTGGCTCTGAGGCATGGCGCGATTGGCTTCATCATTTTCGCTTGGAAAAACCACACTTTGGCTTTCCAAAACATAAACAATATCTTCGAAATATTTCATAAACTGATTGCGAATTACAACAGCTTGCAATGCTAATGAAATAAACGAACGAAATAACCGTAGCTTATGTCGCTTAAACAAGTATTAATTAATTTAATCACTTGCACGTCTCTTCGAGGAATATAATTTGTGGTGCCCTTCACTTGACTTTCGGGTGAATTCGTACACTCCCTCGTCGTCAATAATATGTTTGCTTAAAGAAACGCAATGTAATTCTAGTCGTAGCTCTTTATTCAAACAGTTCTTACAACTAACTTTAACACTTTCATATATGTATGTACATTAAGGTGCTTCGCTTAAATAAGTTGCACTTGTATTAGAATTAACTAGGTTCAAATATGCCAACATGTTAAACCTATTAGTACGTAAGCTTAGGGTTAAGCCTTTTATTGTTTTTTATTGCATACCTTACGGTTAAGAAATGCAACTCTGTAGCAAGTGCAACTCTGCTGAGTTAGTGGCGGCAGGATACATAAAAATAAAGAAGAAAACGAAGATTGATTCGTTGACTTGCCATTGAACTGACGTGTTCTGTACATCAGCAACATATTATTTCTGTACATCAGCTACACACTGTTTCCACCCGAATTTCAAAATTCACTCTTTTCTAAGGACTCCCCCAAAATATATCGAAAAAATATTAAGATTTACCTCAGCTAAACCGCTTTAAAAATACGCTAAAATAAAAAATATTTTTTAATAAAAACCATCAATACTATTATTGTATACCTGGGTGCTAATATTCGCAATATGTAAAATTGGACCAAAAAGGGTTAAATTTTCCAGAAATGGCAACGTCTCGAAAATCCCTTTCAAATGATAACCTAATCGTCCAAGTTCGTCAACAATTGGCTGGTTTTCCACAAACCTACCCCTCGAAATATGACCAAAAACAACATCATACACCTCAATATTTGGATTGCGTTGATAAAATTTTCAAACTTTTTTATGCTTACTCCAGCTAATTCATCACCTCAGGTGCTTTTATTAAAAAAATATTTTTTCATACTCATTTTATACATAAAAAACTATATTTTTAGCGTTTTTTTTATCGCGGTTTAGCTCCTGTAAATCTTAATATTTTTTCGAAATATTTTGACAAGAGGGAATTTTTCTTAAGTTGGTTATCTGTAGCTCGTCTAGACGGAGTTTGGTCTGATTTAGATGGAAGTATAGCACCGCACGCACTGACTCATTTTGTACAACTTGCACCATTGATTCAGTACTTGTCTCTACTTCAAATAATTCGCTTTGTTGTTTGCTGTTTTTCTGCCAACAGCGCGCACACTTATTTTAGGCATTCTGTCTATATGTAAATTTGTGTGTGTTGGTCTTTTCTTATCTTTTGTGCATATCCTTTCGCTTTTTCGAATCAATGTTGTACTAATCTCTAGCTACTAGTACTATTATAATATTTTATTTTGTTCTTTTTTTTGTTTTTGATAACTTTTGATGGAACTCTTAATACCTAACTAGGACTTATCCTATGAACTAATAATGCACCGTTTTTGGAAAAAAACAATTATTTTTGGCCTAGCTATATGCCTCTTTTTTTTGATTTTTGGGCATTTTGTGCCCCTTTTATGTTTGATATGCTTGGTCAACTTTTTATTTTTACTTACTTTTTTTATTTTTCCATTGTTATTTTGAGGGATTTTTTATATCTGGCTTGTTGATTTTTTCCAGTGCCCGGTACCGCTGTTTCCCAGTTATTTTTGCCTACAATTTTCCTTTTATAACGAGCTTTCTGCTTTTCCTTGATTTGCTTGTTCCTTACAAAAGTTTTATCCCCTGTCATGAACATCTTACTCTTCCTTTTCCTATTCACTCTTTAATTTCTGAGTTTCTGATCTTCCCTTATTTGCCCCTTAATTTCCCTACTTTTGAAGTCGGTTAAGATTTTGCAGTTTACTATATTGAAAAAGATATTGCTAGGCTTCCCTTTCGTTACGGTAGTTGCACACCAAGGATGGCATGAAACCTCTTTCGTTATCAGTTACAATAATTTTAGGGGTCGTGAAATAGTGTATCACCTTGGTTTATTTGGAACGAGGGGTAACTGCTGAACGGTTTTTCATTTGAAAAAGCTTCGCAAACTTTGTCTACGCAGGTTATAAACTTTTCACCTTGGATTTCAAAGATACCCACATGTACGATTTCACACGGATATTTGGTGATAGGTGTATCTTTCAAAGGTGGTAGGCAGGGATGCCTATCGTATTTATTGGCCAAGCAGATTTCACAGGCAGCGGCGTACCGTATTGCCTGACTCGCCATTCTGGGGAAGAAGTGGCTTTCTAGGATTTGTTCTTTGTTTTCCCTGGGGTTCCTGTGAGCTCTTTTGTGTTCTTTCTCTATGATTTCAAGCACTCGTTCTTCGTTTGATACATCCTCTACTACCCTTTGCGTTATTCTATTATATTCTATATAAAAGAAAGTATTCCAGGTAGACTTCCTGCAGTATTTGAATGTAATTTTCCGGAATTTTCATGCCGTTTATGGTGGATGGATTCAGGCGCTCCTTCAGCGCTTCCGTTAAGCTAGACCTATCAATTGTGTCCAGTTTGACATAATGACGGGTGAAACCTGGGTGTGGATTTTCCACGCAACTCAGTGTGTTACCGTATTCGGAAAATATTATTTTGTTAAGAAAGACATTCAGAGGGCTTTCTACGTGAGGGATGAGGTCTGTGGCGTCCTGATCAGCATTGTGAATAGTTCCTTCGATGCTTCCAATATCCGTTTGTCCCCCGTCTGTTTCAGACGATTCTGTTAAATTATTTACTTCACAAGATTTACTTTAAATGATTTACTATAAGAGGTTTATTTTATATTTTAATAGTTTTGCGCCGTGTAGTTAAGATCTTAAATTGTCCAGAGGCCAGACAATTGCCAGCATTTATTCTACATTTGTGGCTTAATTTTCTTCAGTCTTTTTTAGAGACCGTGATATGTATGCAGTGGGTCGATCTTTTCCAGGCCCTCCTTGGGATATAACCGGCCAATCGAGTAGTCCGAAGCATCCGTAGTTAGGTTGAAAGATTTTGCAAAGTCAAGGAAGGCGAGAATGTCTGATGAAGGAAGCATTTTCTTTAAATTCTCAAAGCCTTTAAGTGCGTCTGTGTCGAGGTTAACACGTATTTTCTTTGACTGATTGGCTCGAACCTGGGCGTGTTCACCCCGCGTGAGATTAGTTAAAGGTTGAACAGCTTTCGAGTAATCCCTGATGAACTTTCGGTAGTACGACGTTCCTTCAATATTTGAGGTGGCAAAGGGGTTTCGATAGCCTGAACTTTTCAAGGACCTCGGCTTAATAGATTCTGGTGTAATTACATATCCCAAAAACTCTACGTGTTTTCATGAATTTGGTTTTCTCGAGGTTTACCCTTAAATTCGCCTCAGCTAATCTGTTGAACACTGCTTTTATGTTTCCTAAATGTTCTTCCTCATTGCTACCAAATACTATAATATCGTCAATATAGACGTAACAAATTTTCCCTATAAATTCTTCTAGGGCATCGTCGATCATACGTTGGAATATAGAGAGGGCGTTTTTCAGCCCAAACGGGAGTATCAGAAATTAAAATTTTCCATTCATAGTGGAGTACGCTGTCTTCGGGATGTCCGATTCTTTAATTTTGATCTGGTGAAACCCTGATGTAAGGTCAAGAGCCATGAAATATTTAGCATGCCCAAGACTGGCTAATGTTGCGTTTATTACGGGAATCGGATAAGTCTTAGGGACCGCAACTGCGTTGAGTTGTTTTAAATCGGCAACCATTCTGTATTGCTTTTTTCCCGAGGGTTTGGTTTTTATTGGACAACCCAAATGGGGGAATTGAATGGGCTTTTGGATGGCCTAACAACTCCTTCCTCAAGAAGTTCTGTAATCTGTCTTTCTACTTCATCCCTCATGTTCGCTGGATATGCGTAACTTTTGGTGTAGCTGGGATCCTTCGTAGTGGTTTCTATTTCCACCTCCACTGGAGTATTGATACTCCTTGCTTCCAATTGTCCGAATAGGTGGGAGTATATTTCGACTACTTTTATTAAAATTGGGAGGATTTTGTTGGGTAAGTCCTTGGTTTCAAAAAAATTTAAGCTTCCAATAGTTTGGTTTTTGAGCCCTATCTTTATATCGGGATCTATTGTAAGGACATGGTTTTTCCTGTCTATAACGTCCCCTAGGTGTTTAAGAGTTTCGTCTCTTATTATACCATCAACTGACTTAAGACCTGTTAAGTTACGGTGTGTACTTCAAAAGGTGTTTTGACTGAGTCTGCCCAGAGAGTTAGTGTGGGTTTGATGAAGTTTTTGTTGGCACCCGTATCAACTAGGAGTTTAAGGGCTATGTTATTGGCAGAGACACATGTCAGGTAGGGTATGCTATAGTGTTGAGCTCCCGACTTTAAATGAAATACGCTGGTGGCCGTCATAAAATTTACTTGCTCCGATTCTTCTGACAATGGTTCAGATTCCTCGTCCATACCGTTGGCTTCCAGGTTGTATAGCCTTTGTTGCTTTTGAACTACTCCCAAGGCACCCCATTTGAACGTATTACGGTTACTATTTGGCCTATTCATGTAGTTGACCTGCTTTGTTTGAACACTTCTTTCCACTTCCATCTTCTCTGCTGGTTTTGGGGCAGAAGGTCTACCTTGAGGAACCGATTTTACCTTAGGACCATCTGAGATCTATTTGGAAAGCTTCGTCCGTATCCTTTACTATTATTACTATTTACCCAGTTGTAATTATAAAGTATTCTGGGCGGCAATGACGGTCTTTGGGACTCTTGAGATATAATGTTGGAGGGGAAGACCATTCTATTCGGCATATTTGCATGTACAATTGTATTCCTCAATGTAAAATTCTGAATATCTAGGCAGGCTGAGTAAGCATCGGGTAGGGTTTTAGGCTTCTGTATGAGCATACAAGATAACTCTAGCCTAAGTCCCCGGATAGATACATCCAACGCCGAATTCCTGTACGTTTCGCAGTGCCACAGAACTAATCTAATTTGAAGTTTCATTGAGTTAACTCTCTCTTCTCTTTTGTCAGCATAGTTAACGGACAGTACTCTTTTAATTTCCGTCCGATCACTTTCGAAAATATTATAAGCGCCCAATGCCGCGTCGGCTTTGCCTCTAATCTTTTGCCTAATGTGTTAGAGCTAATCGGCTAAGATTCTCTCTACAGTATGTATTCATGAAATATATTGGGCAGGATTACCCTCGAAAGCCTGAAGCTCCTTTACATAGTCAGTGGCTAAATGAGCGCTATGGTCCGGCAGAGGTCGCAGCAGCCGTTTCACCATACCACTTTTAACATAAAACAAGGCAATGCACACGCAACCTTACATATGTACAAACACATACAAAACACAACACACCACACAAACTGTCACACATTGTTTACACTTTTTTATAACGTTCGAGATTCCGAAGCGATCGCACGCCACGGTGTGCCTGAAGCAAGTTTAATTGAAGGGTCAAAGCACAACCGATTTTCTCATGGATTCTTATTTTAGAGACGCAATTAAGTCAGAATCCAAAATTTAAGCTTTTTCTACCGAGCCGTTTTTGGGTGGTGGTCCTTAGGGTTGCCACCTACATATATCAATTTTTTTTAAATATTAAGCAATATATGGCAATATGGGTATATATCAAATGAAAGGTATTTTAGGCCGTATACCAACCAAAATATTGTCGAATAGGATTGTCACCTAGGGTTGCCACCGGAACGCATTTTTTTTATTCCTTCAGATATCGGCCACTATCTCGGGAAAGGCTAAACCGATTTCGATGAAATTTGGTAGATGGATAGTACGCTTCCTTCTTAGATTTTCTCCTTATGTGAAGTGAAGTGAAGTGTACAGAAGCTAAAAGTGAGGCTCCTCGTAAAAGTTGAAAAAGAAAGAGAAATACACAAAAGAGCGTAAACCCAATTTTCTGTCACGTAAGTTCACTTGTTTCCGTAGCGCTTTGTTAATCTTGAAAAGCTGTGTTTGCGAACATTGTAGCAAATTTGCATAAAATACAAATTTTCCTATAGTTTTTGCCTTCGCATATTGGAAGGATTGCACAAGCGAGACGGTAAATATTAACTTAATATTTTACAAAGTGTCAAATACAGCTGATCTTGTCACCCAAAAGTGGGGCCAGATCAGCGAGGAAAACTGACGTTTGGCAGTGCTGCCAAGGTAGCCAAGACACAACCCCCTTTCGGCCACTAGGGGTGGGAATACACAACCCTTTTTCTTTCGGCCACTAGGGGTGGGAATAAATTTAAAAAAAAAAATAAAAAATAAAAAAAAATAAAAAATAATAATAATAATAATAATAAAATAAAATAAATAAATAAATAAACAAAGCTAAATAAAACAAAATAAACAATAAAAAAGGTAAATATAACCAAATAATAGTAATAATACTAAAAGTAATAATAATATAATACTAACCTCAAACAACATAATAAAATAAATAATTTTAAAGGAAACAACATATAAATAATTAAAATTAACTATTCCAACAATAATAAAAACACTATAAAATAAAATAATAAAAATAAAAAACTTAGAGTGTCTGCTACCAGGAAGGGGGTCGTTGCGGTATTCGCCAAGGTAGTAGCGGACACCGCGGCGGTCACCGAAATGGAAGGAGTGCCAGTACGGCTAGTCGGGGAGAATGAAGGGGACGTAGGTAACCCCTTCACGAGGCGGTCGAGACTAGCGCAGTCGCCTCCTCGTTCGGCTCCTCCAATCTCGGACAGGCCTATGTCAGCGCAGTTGGAGTCTGCGCTGGCGCTCGCAGTTAGAGAAGACGACGACCAGGCATTTCACGCGCTTGGAAGGCTCATCGGAGAGCTTAAGGAGGTTATTGGTAGTGGAAAACGTTCCATTAACCAAAACCTGAAAGACCTAGTAAAAGCGATCTCAGTGTCGTACGATGAGGCAGCAGAAACTTTGCTAGGAGAGAAAAAGGGAGTGGACTCCAAGCAGTCTCAGACGTCACCGTCACTGGGCCATCAGCCACAGCAACAACGCGCTAAACGGGGGCGAGAACGCGCTCCTGGTGGCACACCTTCGCCACAAAAGGAGCCGAAGAAGCAAAGGGATGCACAAAGAACAGCACCTACGTACTCTGACGTAGCAGCAGCCAAGGTCCCCAAAACAGCGGAACCACCAGGCCAAGGAGTGGCATGGCGGACGGTCCAGAGGAAACGCCCGAAGCCCAAGGCTGCCCGACCCGACGCTATCGTCATTAAAACAACGGGAGAGTGCTCGTATGCCGATATCCTAAAGGCTGTAAAAACCGAGGATACTCTGAAAGAAATGAGTACTATGGTACGGAAGATCCTCAAGACTGCGAAAGGTGAGTTACTGCTTCAGCTCACCAAGCAGGCAGAGGGCAACACCGCTAAGCTGCAAGCGGCAGTAGGGCAGGCTTTGTCTGGCAAAGCCGAAGTCAAATCCCTTACGGAAGAGACCCTTTGCGAGATCCGTGATATGGATGAGGTGACCACGCCAACGGAAGTCTGCGAGGCACTGAACTCGCAGTTTTCAGGTCTGGAAATGCAGCTGTCCAACATCCGATCAATTCGAAAAGCTTACGGTGGAACACGGACGGCGACAATTTCGATCGCTGGAGAAGCGGCCAGAAAGCTACTAGCCAGTAGCAAAGTTAGAATAGGCTGGGTTGTATGCCGTATTCGGGCGAAAATTGAGCCAAAACGCTGCTACAAGTGTATGGACTTCGGGCATATCTCGAGGAACTGCACCAGCGAAAAGGATGCAAAGGGGAAATGCTTCAAATGCGGAGGCGAGGGACACATCGCCAAAACGTGCACGAACTCGCCAAAGTGCATTCTATGCACTGAAAGGGAAGCCAATCGCACCGATCATCCTACCGGGGGAAACAACTGCCCGGTATACAGAGCGGCGGTCCAGAAACTCAGACCGTTATGAGATTGGTCCAACTCAATCTCAACCACTGCGAAGCTGCGCAAGACCTATTGTCGCAAACTATAAGGGAGCTAAATGTCGACGTAGCATTGATAAGCGAGCCCTACAGGGACAAGTCTGTAAATTGGCTACCCGATTCATGTGGCAAGGCAGCAATGTGGTCCTGCGGAGAGAACCCGCTTTACATAGAGCCCGTTCTTAAAGAAAGAGGTTTTGTGTGCGGCAGGATAGGAGATATCGTCGTATATAGCTGCTACATACCACCTAGCACCTCGCTAGAAGCTTTTGAAGAAGTAGTTGGTAAAATAGCCACAGATGCGACTACGAGGCAGCGATTCGTCATAGCTGGCGACTTTAACGCATGGTCTGTCGAATGGGGCTCACAGCGAACTTCTCCGAGAGGGAGAGTTCTTCTCGAAGCATTCGCTTGCTTGGATGTAGCGCTACTTAATACAGGTGAGCAACATACATTTTCCAGAAATGGCTTCGGTTCCATAATCGACATTACGTTCGTAAGTGAAAATATGTTCAGGATGTGCGAGTGGAAGATTAGTGAGTGCTATACTCAAAGCGATCACTCTGCAATAATATTGGACATCAAAGTAGACGGTGGAAGGACTCCCACCAACCAAACATCCGTGAGGAGGCGGGGTTGGAAGGTCAACACCTTCGACCCCGATGTGTTCAAGGCAATGCTACCAGCAACTGAGTATACAGGCAGCGCGAATCTTATAGCCACTAAAATAATGGCCGATATCAAAGGAGCATGCGACGCGTCGATGACCAGAAAGACCATACGAAAACAGCAAAGCTCGGCGTATTGGTGGAACGACAGCATACAAACGCTAAGGAGAGAGTGTATCCGGGCGAGGCGGCGCTCCCAAAGATCACGAGATAGGCCAACCTTTTTAGAGTACAGAGCTGCCTATAAAGCTGCACGTCATGCTTTGAAGGCGGCAATAGCGAATAGTAAGCGACAATGCTTTCTCAACCTCTGCGATGAGGCTGAAAATGACCCATGGGGTACGGCTTACAAATTGGTCTTGAAAAAGTTGAAAAACAAACGCGAAGCCATACCAACATGCCCGTCATTCCTCAAAAAAGTGGTCGATACTCTCTTTCCGACGCAAAGAAAACTAGTTTCCCCTACGTCAAATACTCCATTACATGCATTTAATGAAGTGACGGTGGAGGAAGTGCTCCTAGCGGTTAAGAGATTAGACGACAACAAGTCTCCTGGTCCGGACTGCGTGCCCAACAAAGCACTGAAGGTGGCGGTTAATTATAAGACGTCTACATTCGCGAATTTATTCACTGTATGCCTAGCTGAGGGGACATTCCCTTCGATATGGAAACGCCAAAATTTGGTGCTACTACCGAAGCCCGGAAAAAACCTGGTGGAACCATCCAGCTACAGGCCCATATGCCTGCTCGACTCGGCAGGCAAAATTCTAGAGCGAGTAATCTACAATCGTCTGGAAAAGGAAATAGAAGAAGTGTGTGGCATATCTGACAACCAGTTTGGGTTCAGAAGAGGCAGATCCACCATAGATGCCGTGAACGTGGCTAGAGATACCGCTCAAGATGCAATAAGCGGCACACGCTGGCTCGAGGGATCTAAGGAATACTGCCTTATCGTGACCTTAGATGTAAAGAACGCATTCAATTGCGCTAACTGGGCGAAAATCCTGGATACCCTAGACAGGGTAGGTATATCCTATTATCTGAGATGCATAATCCGCAGCTATTTTGACGGACGTCTGCTGCAATACGAAACTGCAGATGGCACGGAAAAGCTCCATGTCACAGGCGGGATTCCTCAGGGGTCGGTGCTCGGTCCATTACTATGGAACATTATGTACGACGGAGTGCTGCGACTTAAAGTACCTAATGGAGTTAAGATTATCGGATTCGCGGATGATATCGTATTGATTGTTACTGCCAAACACTTAAGTGATATAGGTGGAAAAACTAATGTAAGCATAGCCAGCGTTCAATCATGGCTCATGCAACATGGACTACAGCTTGCGGAGCACAAAACAGAGGCAGTACTAGTATCAAGCAGGAAGAAGGTAGAGAAGGTCACGATAAGAATCGGAGACCACGACATTGAAACAATGCCGGCAGTTAAGTATCTGGGAATCAAGATAGACAGGAGGCTGTCTTTCAAAACACATCTAGAACACGCTAACGAGAAAGCAGCGAAAACCATATCATCGTTATCGAGGATAATGCTAAACGCACGAGGTCCAAAGCAAGGGCGGCGTCAGCTACTGGCAGGCGTCGTGAAGAGCCAACTACTCTACGGGGCTCCGGTATGGCAGCACGCCATGGAGCATCAGTCGTACCTACGTGGGGTAAAGTCGACCTATCGCTTGTGTGCTCTCCGAGTTTGTAGCGCTTTTAGAACGGTATCAGACGATGCCGCACTGGTAATCTCAGGCTTGTGCCCAATTGACATATTGGCAAAAGAAGCAGCCACAACGTTTGAGGATAGAAACTCGCGGTCCGAAGCACGCGAGATTAGTATTCAAAATTGGCAAAACAGATGGAACATATCGAATAAGGGGCGCTGGACATACCGCTGTATACCAGATATTAAAACATGGGTAAGGAGAACACACGGGGAGGTAGATTTTTATCTGACTCAGTTCTTAAGCGGCCACGGATGCTTTAAACAATACCTTTATCGGTTTAAGCACGAAAGCAACAACGTATGCGATCATTGTGGAGGCGAGGCAGTGGAAGATGTCTACCACGTGTTCTTCGAATGCCCCAGATCGTACAGCTTTAGAAGTAAACTACGCAGCATAGCCGATGAGGACTACACTCCCGAGTCGCTGGTTGGTCACATGCTACGAAGTAAACAAAAGTGGATGGCAGCGTGCGAGGTAATCGCAGAAGCCATGAAGTGGCTTAGAAGTCTGGAACGGCTGCGCCGCAGCAGGGAAGACTGAAGAAAAAGCAAACAAACACGGAAAAAACAAGAGGCGGGTTGGAAACACGGCCTTCCAACCGCCTAGTTTAACAAACCTATATCAGAGGTGCAGATTGCAGATTGGAGATTCAGCCTCTCCACTGTATTGACCTGCAAACAAAATTCTAAGAGTATGTAAGTATCTCAAACGTAGGTGGAAACACGGCCTTTCAACCACCTAGTTTAACAAACCTATATCAGAGGTGCAGATTGCAGATTGGAGATTCAGCCTCTCCACTGTATTGACCTGCAAACAAAATTTTAAGAGTATGTAAGAATCTCAGATGCGGGTGGAAACACGGCCTTTCGACCGCCTGGTCCACGTGACACAAACCAGAAGGAGCAGATTGGGGACGCGGCCTCCCCACTGCATTACCTTGTAACTGAATATGTTGTGAGTATAAGTGATTACTTATAAACATACTGAATCATTATATATGCGGGCCGGAAACACGGCCACTCCAACCGGCTAGATGCAGAAGAGCTAGTGAGACAGAATAAGTAAGTAGATGTAGTGTAAGTACATGCCTATATAGCTATATCTATATACATATCTTTGGTAGTTGGACAAGAACGACTTTCTTTGATCAATATGATCAATACTTCAGACAAGATGAATGAAAAATCTAACAAAAGATCCCCAGCTAAGAACTGAATTAGTACAGTAACGCTGACCAACTGACGTTGAGACTTGTGCTCAAACCACCTCCCGACGGAATACTTGACGGTAGTACCGGGGGGATCGGTACATGACGGTAGGAGGTTTAGTGTGTTAAAGTCATACACTGACTGTGAGGCTTTCGATGCTTCCTCCTCTGAAAAAAAAAAAAAAAAAAACATTGTTTACACTTTTTTATAACGTTCGAGATTCCGAAGCGATCGCACGCCACGGTGTGCCTGAAGCAAGTTTAATTGAAGGGTCAAAGCACAACCGATTTTCTCATGGATTCTTATTTTAGAGACGCAATTAAGTCAGAATCCAAAATTTAAGCTTTTTCTTTTGGGTGGTGGTCCTTAGGGTTGCCACCTACATATATCAATTTTTTTAAATATTAAGCAATATATGGCAATATGGGTATATATCAAATGAAAGGTATTTTAGGCCGTATACCAACCAAAATATTGTCGAATAGGATTGTCACCTAGGGTTGCCACCGGAACGCATTTTTTTTATTCCTTCAGATATCGGCCACTATCTCGGGAAAGGCTAAACCGATTTCGATGAAATTTGGTAGATGGATAGTACGCTTCCTTCTTAGATTTTCTCCTTGGATGTTGCCACTAAAGGAAACTTAGAGGGTTGCCACCTTTCCGAATTTTTTTAAAATATTAAGTAATATACGGCATTGTGGGTATCAAATGAAAGGTATTTTAGGGCGTATACCAACCACAATATTTTCGCGTAGTATCGCCACCTAGGGTTGCCACCTGAACGCATTTTATTTATTCCTTCAGATATCGACCACTATCCCGGGAACGGCTAAACCGATTTCGATGAAATTTGGTAGATGGATAGTACGCTTCCTTCTTAGATTTTCTACTTGAATGTTGCCACTAAAGGAAACTTAGAGGGTTGTCACCTTTCCGAATTGTTTTAAAATATTAAGTAATATATGGCAATGGTATCAAATGAAAGGTATTTTAGGGCGTATACCAACCAGAATATGTAATACACAACAGGTGTCGCCAATGTATGTTAAGTGACTTTTTGTGGTCAGTGTTCGATATTTTGGAAATTTATGCTCTTGGTAAGTAAGATTATGCGGCAAATTCGAAAAATACCGAGCAAGTCTCGGTCACCCAGGTACTGACAATTATGTGACACAAACACAAAATCCATGGATCTTATATCAAAAAAGTTAGTACTAATTTTTTGTAATTTTCAAAATTTAAATCGAATTTTCTCAAAAACGGCTCGATAGAAAAAGCTTAAATTTTGGATTCTGACTTAATTTGGTCCATAAAATACGAATCCACGAGAAAATCGGTTGTGCTTTGACCCTTCAATTAAACTTGCTTCAGGCACACCGTGACGCATCTACCCACACCATAAAATTGTATATTTTTTTAATTTACCCGAGCTCTTCTTCTTTTGAAAAGCTAAACATACGCATAAGTAGTGCCGAGTGAGTGCCCCCCACCCATCTGTAAATTAAGTGCCCGTGGTGAAGCTTTCCTAGGCCCCATCCCAAGTTGTTTAATCAGAAAGCCTGTCGATGTCCTTCAGGTCCTGTTCAGAAATTGGTCCTCTCAGCACTGCCCTTTAAGGCCTTATTACACTATTGAAAGTGAAATAAGGCCTTTATTTCAAAAAAGGCTTTATTACACTTCGAAAGAGAAATAAAGCCTTTATAAAAATTTACCCAGTTGTGCAATAAAGCCTTATATTTTTTTTTATTAAACTTAATTGACAACCAACTACTGATATGATTGGGGTTATCACGAAGATTTGATTTCCGGCTGTGCGTCCGTCCGCGCTCCCATCCGCGTCCGACGGTTCGTGCGGCCGCGCACATCCGCGCCATCCATCCAACGTCAAGTGTTAATTTACGTCCAAAAATCGAAGTAGAGGTATCAATAGACGCGTCTTCACCTCCGTAACAATAATCTGGAGGGGGAAATCCGATATTTTTAGAATTTTGCCAGATATTTGCAGTTAAAGTTTAAAATTTTTCTGTCTTTTTAAAGTGGTTGTTGTAATCACAAATTACCTTGGGAGAAAAGAGTGGGAAACATGGCACGCGGAAGGACATCACCGTGGCGGTAGCCACGGCTATGGCACACACCCGGAGTTGGAATGGCGTAGCCCGGGGTTATTTTTAAAAGCGCAGCCGAAGGCCGCCTACGCGGAAAGGTGTTCTGCACATAAAAACCGTGGATGGGGCCCCGAATTGGGGATCTGTCCCGGGTCAATTTTCGATTTTTCACTAATAACTTTTCACAGAAACAAAATATTGCTTTTCCCCCTTCGGATTATTGTTGTTGCACCCCGCCGCTGTACCCTACCTAATCGTAGGTCCAGGATTGCGCTATTCGCCTCGATCCCACCTAACATAGCTCTAACGGCTGACCGGTACCCTCAATGCCGCTAAGACGGTTTTCTAGCCTTTTCATTTCCTCAAGCATCGCGTTAATCCCCCCATTCAATTCATTTACTTCAGTGGGTAGTGCTTCCATTTTTATTTGACTTGTACGCACGAGTTTCAGGGCACGGCACAAACAATTAATATGGTTCTTTAATTTTCCTATGGCACGATATAACAATTTGGTGGCACGATACGGCTCTTTAAATTCTTCAATTCAAAAGAAAAAAAATAATATTTTTATCTAGCACTTTTCCCTTTCTTTTTTTCCATTTTTTGCCAACTGAATTGAAAGAATGTCGAGCCCTTACAGTTTACAGGATTCCTGAAAAACAATAAAAGAAGCCCGATCAGAGCGGTGAAACTTTTACCGTGTTCTGATGTTCACGGCGACATGCACCTGGTTGGCATTTCGACGCACATAAGTCATTAAAAAATTATTTATGCCCAGGGGTCATTACGTTTAGTCGTCGACAATCAGATTGAAGACAACCTACTAAGGCACAGCTTGCTCCACAACGTGGTCTTATACTTATCGCAATCTCCAGCGTGTTCTTATGGGAGCACCAGAAATACCGCAGTTGAACGCTTCCAGTGTGTTCTTTTGTTTACCCTGGGAACGCTTCAAAGAAGGCATAGCCAACCCAGTGTGTTCTTATGTGTACACCGGGCAAGCTACTGGAATTAGATATAAGTTACCATGTTCTTATGAGCATGGCAACGTTCACAGAAGTGAAAATTTGTTGCGATAATAGCACGGTCATAACACCCTTTAGCCATAGGTTGGCTTTCAATATGATGGGATCCGTCCTAGGAGTATAGGTAAACGGCCCCGCGTGGCGGTTGCGGAGTGGTAGGAAAAATCACTGTCACTAAACTTTTTAGTTTTCATTAAAGTTTTTTTTTCACTTTCGCACCTGCTTTTATGTTCTGGAGGGTTCCGTAGGGAATCGCAGAATTAAGCTTATGTTATAAACCGGAGGGTAACCCCTAAGGTGTTCGCGGTTTCTAAAATGGTTGTTATTGGCTGTACAAGCCTTAAATCGCATTTTTTAAACATTGTTGTTAATTTTACATTTTTCTTCATAAACCGGAGGTTTCAAAAATATTTCCAGGAACGCACATATCAGTGGGTCCAGTTAAGGAGTCCAAAAATTAAAGTTGCTGACGCTGCGATTCCCGCGATTTCTATTTTGGTTTGTGAAATCAAAGCATACAGCCTGCGCATAGCCCAACCGTTCTGCATGCGTTGGAGATCAATTCACCTGAACAGTCTATACGCGTGTTGTGGGGCGTGCAGTGTCAGCGTATTTGTTTCGGCGCGTGTTTACTACTGTTTAGGCCACCGGCATAAATATATCGGTCGCCTCTCGTAGTACATACTAGTATCTGCCCACGCGACTTCTTTATTATCTTTCCGCCCGATAACAGCTCTTACCCCTTCGAAGCATATGAAAGTAGGCATTCGGCGGCGGTACAAAGCTAACTTTTATCTGAAGGCGCTTTCACTTCTGTTTTGAGCACGAATCAAATTATCAGGAGCCACTCTAGGTAAGATCCATTCCAAGTGTCTAATTATAATTTCCGTAAACTCACTTAATTATCCACGGCTATAAAATATTAATTGTCCACTTCCATAAAATAGTACTTGTACGCCTTAATTGTCCAATAATTAAGGTTGTACATTATACTCAATAAAGAGATTCACTTATTGTATTGTATTTATATTTGAAATACAGTGTTTTATTATTTATTCATTTTTTTCGTTACATATTATTACGTGCGAGCAACCCCGCCATTACCCGGGCTCGACGTAACATTTGGTCCATCGCGCCTGGAAATAATAAAAATCCAGCACCGAAGAAAGCGCACCGCAAAAAAATAAAATTCAATACAATTAATTAATTCGAAGGCGACTTCATAGAAACAAGCGAGCGACTAGCCATCAACAACAGCGAGTGACACCAACACGTTCACACTGAACTTATATTATAATACATTCACATAATCACATCATACCATCAGTCCACATCAACACATCACCTAACACCAATCACTACAGTTCATCTGCTCTCATCACAACAATACAGTCCATTACATCAGTTTTTCATCACTCAAGGTACGTGGTTGGTTTTAGTTCATGCACCATTTTTTTTTATACGTGCAAAACGTAGTGAACTTTGCGAGTGATTTCTTTTTAAAAACAAAGTAAGTGAATACACCGTGTTCTCGATAGCACACTTTCGCCTTTTGACTATCGGTTAAGTCCCCCTCCAGTGGTAAGACTTATCCGACACAGCTCAAGGCAAGCAGTCAGTGAATTTTTTTTGTTTTTTTTTTTTTTATATATACACGTACCACTGCACTGAATATCTCTCTGTTCGACCACATCCTGTGGAAATTTTCTCCAAATAACTTTAAAATTTCACTTAGTTGATGCTTTTTAAAGAGCGATCCATCACAAAGTTCACATCACATCATTCAGTCTATATACTCATCACAACGTTGGGTGGCTTGTGGGCATAAATACTTAAAGCGTACACAGGCAATAAGTGTCGTTTAATTTAATACATCAATTGCATCGTTCAAAAATTTTTAATAAATAATTATCACTAGTCCACGATTATCTGGACAAATACAACTGCGTTAGTTTTTTCTTGGAAATTGCACATTATTTTACCTGGTTTGGCTAAACAGGGATCACAATACCCAAAGCACATTAAATCTGTACCGAGATTTCTATCTGTGCCACATACACTTTGTTGATACATTAAGTCTTCAAAGACTTTTATTTGTTATCACCATACACTTTAGAAGCACATCAAATCTTCAGAGATTTTTACCAGCGCTATACACACGTTTATTAGTTCACTAAATCTTCAGAGGTTTACTCGTTCCATAAACACTTTTGAAACATAAAATCTTCAGAGATTTCTATCTGTTTCATATACACCGTTGTTGAGATTTTGTTCAGTTTCACACGCACTTTTAAAAGGCACATTTTTGTCTTTGGAAACATTTAATCTTCAGAGATTTCTATCTGTTTCATATACACTGTTGTTGATACTTTGAATCTTCAGAGATTTTGTTCGGTTTCACACGCACTTTTAAAGACATATTTTTGTCTTTTGAAACATTTAATCTTCAGAGACTTCTATCTGTTTCATATACACTATTGTGGATACTCTAAATCTTCAGAGTTTTAGATCGGTTTCACACACATTTTTAAAAAACATATTTTGTCTATCACATAATTTATACACCAAATCTCTAGAGATTCGAATCTATATCATCGTTTTATAAAAATTTCGCTAATCCCAAAGCAAGATACCTTTCTGAGTCATTACTGTCCGCTCTTGGTTTCACTGTAAATATACAAAATATTCAAACATATAAAGAGAATTGAGACCTATATTCGTCAATCCGACTGCATAGTGGAGTTCGAGCAAGAATTCAGCTCGCAGACCATAGAAGAAATGGACAAATACACCATTGCAATACAGCAAGAGGAGCTGAAGGCATTATGGAAGAAAACAAAATCGTCTTACGACAGCCTTCTGGCCTCGGACAAGACCAGTAAGAAAGATTTGCAGTCCATAAAGCAAAAAAACATGGCGTGTTTCGCATGCTATATGCAATGCATGGCATCTATGAATGCGCAGGTGGAAAAGCTACCAGTCGTGAGTCTAACATTCGTCTTCCGCCCTGCGACACCGATGTGTTTAAAGGTGATTATTTATCATGGTCAACATTTAGAGACATGTTCACGGCCATATACATCCTAAACAAACGCCTTACCCCGGTTGAGAAATTGAATCACCTCAACCAAAAAACCCAAGGGGAGGCAAAGGAAATAGTACGTAGGTGTCCATTGACCAACGAAGGCTTTACTACAGCCTGGAAGAATTTGAGCGACAGGTACGAAAACAAAGTATCCTGGTTAATACCCAGCTGAAATCCCTATTCAGCCTGACCGCGGTAGAAAAGGAATGCGGTACAAAAATAAAACAATTACAAAGAGACATAAACAATTGCATTTCAGCACTTCAATGTCATCAAATTGACATATCCAACTGGGATACATAATGGGATAATTACATATTTATGATCCACCAAACTTCCCGAGTGTACTCTGGCTCTCTGGGAACAGACCATTGAGAACAAAACAGAGATACCAAAATGGGATGATATGGACAAGTTCCTCTCCAACCGCTTCCAAACGTTGGAAACAGTTTCTGACCTCAGGGGTAGCAAATCATTGACAGAACCCAGTAGTCAAAATAATACACGGCAAACGCCTGCGAAACTTGGAGTATACCAAGCCAGCACCCCAACAGCTTCGTGTAAAATGTGCAACAGTAGGGAGCACAAATTACGAAATTGCCAAAAATTCCGGGGGCTAACCATATCAGATAGAATAGCCTACATCAAGAGCAACAACTGTTGCTTGAACTGCCTGTCGGCTGGACACACGGTGACACGATGCACGAGTTCCTGTAACTGCAGCTCGTGTCACGTAAGGAACAACACCTTACTCCATCTGGCAACAGCTCAGCCAAAAGCAACGAACCAGAGGTGGCGGCAAAACACATCTGACGATAAGCCCACAACTTCACATCAGGCTAGGGCAAGGCTTGAATCTGCAAATAGAAACGAAAACGTTAATAATGTTTCTACATTACATGCGAATACAACTAAAGGGGTATTGTTAGGAACTGCACGTGTAAAAATCCACTATAATGGAGTGGATTTCTCGGCCAGGGCACTTGTTGACTCCGGTTCTGAATGCTCGTTCATAACCGAAAGGCTGAAGAAAAGAATAAACCTGCCATCAAAACGCCTGAACATTCAAGTATCGGGTATAAACAATATGCCGTCAGCGCAGGTCAAAGAGTCGTGCGTTATTACAATAGGTTCCCTTATCGATCCTCTAGTCAACATCGATACAATGGTCCTAGTCCTACCACAACTCACCGGGAATCTTCCAACTTGCCAAGTCAGCGCGTTGACCCAGCAAGCTTTCCCGGACTTGATTTTTAGCAGATAAGAGGTTCTTCGTTAATGAGCCAGTCGACCTCATCCTAGGAGGCGACATTTACGCAAAAATAATCTTAAGCGGTATAAGGAAGAACGTTATGAACACGCTTCTTGCCCAAGAAACCGTCTTCGGTTGGATATTAACCGGCCGGGCCGAGACAGCACAGCCAACCAATAATAGGGTATCATTTTTCAACAAAATAAGCCTAGCCAAACAGTTAACCACTTTCTGGGAGTTGGAAGATGTGCCTAAGAAAAAGGCACTGAACGAGGATAATGCCTATTCCGAGGAACTTTTCAAGGCTACAACAGAACGGGGCCCTGATGGGAAGTATACAGTTGCCCTTCCATTTAAACAAGATTTCCCTAGTAATGTCTGCTTAGGGCCTTCTTTAAAAGGTGTTTGCTCTCAATTTTACAGTAATGAGACCCGTCTCTCTAAGACACCGGACCTACAGACAGAATATAATAGAGTACTAGCGGAGTACGAAACATTAGAACATATGTCCAAGGTCCCTTCAATCGTCCGACCCCTATCTACGCATTGCTACTTCTTGCCTCATCATGCTGTCATAAAGGAAGAAAGCACAACTACTAAAGTCCGGGTGGTATTCAACGCATCGTGTCCGACCGGTAATGGCATCAGCCTTAACGACGTACTTCATCCAGGTCCAGTACTTCAGGCCGATTTAACAATACTGCTCCTCAGATGGAGATTCTATAAATATGTGTTTAATAGCGACATTGAAAAGATGTATCGTCAGATATGGGTCAAACCCAATCAGACCAAATTTCAAAGAATAGTTTTCCGGACCAGACCTGAGAATCCTATCACCGTCTACGAGTTACAGACGGTAACCTTTGGAGTTAATTGTGCTCCATATTTAGCCATCCGAATGCTGCATCAGCTAGCGGACGACGTGGAGACGTCATTACCCATCGCAGCAAATATCCTGCGAACAAGTATGTACGTCGATGATGTTCTCTCAGGAGGGCATACTATCGACTACGCTATCAAGGCCCGCGATGAAATTACGCGTGCATTACAGTCCGCGGGCTTATCCCTTCGAAAATGGACCTCGAATTGCAACAAAATACTACAGGGAATACCCAAACATCATCGACTAAACGAGGACTTTTTGGAGTTCCAAGACTCCAGTACGGTCAAACCACTCGGAATCCGTTGGAACGCGCATTCTGACCAGTTTTATTTTACAGCTAAGCCCATCGAAAATAAGGATAGCCTAACTAAACGGGCGATACTCTCAGCCATCGCTAAACTCTTCGATCCGTTGGGATGGCTGGGCCCAGTCATCATAGTAGCTAAAATGATCATGCAAAATATTTGGCTAGAGGGGGCTGACTGGGACGAGAGAGTATCTGATCAAACTTTAGATAGGTGCCAAAGCTTTATGCACGCCTACAATAAAATTAATAACATTCGGATTCCACGATGGGTGTATTTCACGCCATCCAACGACGTAGAAATACACGGATTCTGCGATCCGAAAAAGCATATGCAGCCACAGTCTTTTTAAGAGTCCAAATGATAGATCAGGTTTACGTTAATCTGCTAATGGCGAAAACGAGGGTAGCCCCACTGAAGACCATTTCCACCTTAGAAACCGTCATCGAAAACCTTATCTTAGGCACATTCAACGTGCACCTATGGACGGATTCAACCATCGTCCTAGCATGGATTCGAAAACCACCGTGCTCTTGGTCCACGTTCGTGGCGCACAGAGTAACAAAAATCGTAGAAAAGGTAGGAAATAAAGCTTGGCGACACGTGGATTCCGCATCAAACCCAGCAGACCTGGCCAGCAGAGGACTATCAGCGAGGGATCTAGTCGACAACGTCTTGTGGTGGCAGGGACCTTCTTGGCTACAAGAAGACAAGACTAAATGGCCAGGTCAAGAAAACTGGATGGTACAAACATCGAGGAAAAGAGAGTACAAATTCACGCAACTACGCAAACAAACAATAAAGAGGACATTCTCGATAGATTTTCCGATTTTTCAAGAGCTTTGAGGGTCATATCATATGTTATGAGATTCTCTCAAAGAACGAGACCCAAAACGGCTGCGGCTTATCCGCACGCAATACTGGGTTCCAAAGATTAAAAACATGATTAAATCTATTATCCACAACTGTAAGATCTGTACCATCTTTCGACACCGAGTACAGACCCAATTATGGGGGACCTTCCTTCCGCACGCACTACCTTTTCCCGAGCTTTTACCAACACCGGGGTAGATTTCGCCGGACCCTTTGATATCAAATCCTACAGCGGCAGAGGATGTCGCATGTCCAAGGGCTACGTTTGCCTATTCGTATGCTTTGCGACCAAGGCCATTCATTTGGAGGTCACTAGTGACCTTAGTACTGCCGCGTTCCTGGCAGCTTTCGATAGGTTTGTTGCCAGACGAGGATGTCCAAAAAACATCCACTCCGATAATGGAACGAACTTCGTCGGTGCATCTCGAGCTCTCCGATCAGAGTTCAAGTCTTTTCTAGCGGACGTCCGCAACCAGACCCTTTCGAAATATTGTCATCAAACCCTCACCTGGCACTTCATACCAGCAGGTGCTCCTCATATGGGTGGACTTTGGGAAGCGGCGGTGAAAAGTTTTAAAAACCACTTTAAGAAGATCGCTTCAGATCATAAATTCACCCTAGAAGAATTCAGCACCCTCCTCTGTCGAATCGAGTCTTGCCTCAACTCGCGACCCTTGACGCCATCTTCCAACGAACCGTCGAACTTGGAACCGCTTACCCCAGGACATTTCCTCGTTGGAGGGCATCTTCTAGCACCACCCGAGATCGACGTCAGCGAGAATCGTGCTTCACTCGTCAACAGATGGGAAAAACTCAAGGCCTTACACCAAACGTTCTGCAAAAGATGGAAAACCGAATATCTCACCGAGCTGCAGAAACGCGTCAAATGGAATCATCCACAAGCCAATTTGAAACAAGGGAACCTAGTTGTCCTAAAGGAGGACAACTTACCTCCCAACGAATGGAGGTTAGGCCGGATCGCAGACCTACATTATGGACCGGATAAGCGAGTTCGAGTCGTCGAACTAGACACCGCCAGGGGCCGAACTACTAGGCCAATCGCAAAATTGGTTCTACTTCCACCCGTCAGTCAGGATGGAGGGAGGGAGTGATATTTAACTCTAAGTCTCTCTAATTCCTCTTCTAATTACTATTCGGATTAGAGAACTTGAAGGCGCACTCAACGCCTTCTTCCAAAGAAATGCATCCCTCTCCTAGCTACAACAAACCCACTTACCACCGTATTGCTCACCAAACAAGTGAGCCTATCTCCCAAAAATTCAAACGCACTCGTTAAAATGTAACGAGGCCACCGAACCCTACCGCAATCGGAAGGACCGATCAGCCACAAGAAAATAAACGCACTCGTTCAAACGAAACGAGGCCAACCGAAACCCTACCGCAGACGGACGAACCGATCTGCCACAGAAGTTGAAAATTTTTCGGCAACAACTCGCCGCATATCACCCAAGCATCGCATTCATACCCATTTGCACACACCCACAAGACAACAAGAGTACCCCCCAGAGTCATAAGGGGTCCCTAGACGAAAATCCCCATTTCTCATCTACCTCAACAGTTTGAGGTACTGGAGACTTACAAAATTCAACAAAATGAAGAATTTTGCCTCTTAAGTAACCGTGTTCTTCACTTAAGAGTCTTACAAAATTCAACACAATGAAAAATTTTGGCTCCTGAAATACGCCTTCGCGACTTCGAAATCGAAGATTTTTAAATAAACTTTGGAACACAATCTAGGAATCGAAGATGAAAAAACCATGCCCTGATCCGTAAGTTTTTAGATATTTCATCAAAAGAAATGGACCCCCACGAATACATATATTGTACCCAATAATAATGGAACCAGTTACGTTCGTTTCTGTCATGTTTATGGGTCTATTTATGCACACCACATTTGGGGTACCAAAAGTGGGCTACCTTTATGACATATCTATGGTGCTAAATTCGGCACACGGGTATCATTTTTACTAGGCACACCCTCACACAACAGAAACAAATACCGTGAAGTCTTTGTAGACAATATTACCCAATAAAAAAAGAAGTAAGATAGTTTGTTAAACGATATTCTCCAAGCGTAAAAAGTAAATAGTTTCCAAACGATTTTGTAACAAAAAATTACACAAACGTTTAGATATGTTTTTGAATGAACTCTCAGAGAGGTGAAGAGTTTCTCAGTTTTCTGTTTTTTAAATTTTATATGTATTTTGTTATATGGACATTGTGGTCTGATGGCCACACAGAAAGACCTAGGTTCGATTCCCCATACAGGCAACATGAGAAATTATTTGAAAAGGTTCTCTAAAGCGGGTGCCATGAAAGGCTTTTCAGAAGAAATTTACACATTTGCCTGGCAGAAGCAGACGGTATAAAAAATTGCAAGCAGCACACCAAAAATCTCCTCTTCCACCCGTAAGAATTTATTATAAACCGCAATATTACAATAATTAATTTAAAAAACAAAAAAAAAAAAACTTGTGGAAATGCTCGGAATTCAATCCAGCAATCGTCGGATCAAAATCCCACAACATATTACAAACAATATAAAAAACCTACACCAAACACTCACCCGCGCTCGCAGTTGATCCTTCTCAGGATCAGTAACGGAGATGATGCTGCAAGTCCATGCACTGTAAATTTGCCGGCTTTGGTATGAGCGCATATGTGGATGTAGTAGGTCCAGACCGGCCCGGTTTCGAATCTGACATTTCATTGAATCTTTGAGGTTTTAATTACATTGAGTTCCTTAAAAATTATTTATACCAGCAATTCAAACTTTTCTAGCATAATTGCAAAATACATCAAAAAACTTGTCACCGCCACGGACACCGAGTTATTAAAACCCAAAATTGGTTTTTAGGCCCAATTCCAAGAGGACAAGTCATTTTTTCTGCTCAGATTCAATTTGAAAATGTGTCAAAAGGTTATGAGTTGGAACTCTGATTGAAACATTTTAATTCGTTAAAAAAAAAAAAATGAACTATTATGAAGAAATGTAACTTAATCCAGGGAACTAGGAATGCGTTATACGTATGCATATAAAAATGTGTATAGACACAAAAAAAAAGGATGTACATGCTTACACTTACCGCCAACAAATGTCAAGACAGCAGGTTGTTGCTGAACCGTTCCATCCATTTCCCATGTCACCTTCATACTTGTTCGAATTGTCTTGCTTGCTGTAATGTTGATAGCGTAATGAAATTGATGATTTGCCGATGACTTAACTGATGATCCAGACGAGCGTTGTTGCTCGAAATCGGTGTCTCTTGGTTGGCATTTGCAAATAGACTCGGAAACGAACGTCTTCTAGGTGAGTAATGCATATTATTAGTATGACCATAATCCATGTTCTGATGGACACCACCTTGATTTGATTGGATTTTTATGGGGTTATAATGATTGCTGTGGTTTATTGGTTGACCCACAATAAAAAATAAAAAAAACACTCACAAAGCATAATCATTATGAAAAAATTCCCCCGGCGCGTCAATTAGATTTCTCACCCGCCCATGAGCCATGCCACAATAGAGCATTAATATTTTCATCACACATTTGTGTGGCATACACCGTTGGGGCATATAGAATGCTGCCCATTGATGGAGCATATGTTTGGCTGCTCATTGATGGGGCATATAGAAAGCTGACCATAAAACCTTAAAAGACAAAAAATTAGAATCGAATCTCTGAATAATTTTCATGTATGTATCCATCGCTGGGCGCCGGCCACCACAGCGAGTGATACACACACGCACATACATGGTTTCAACGCTGCCGAAACGATACAGGATTTCGGCAGCGTAAACTTATACTTACCTCGAAATCCGGCATGTGTCCACTGCTCCGATCCCCCAATGATCCACCTGCCACCTGAAAAATAAAAGAATTACAAATTAATTGCAGAAAAATTATCAACAACACAAATTTTACTACTTACCTTGTGTGTATTTTCCAACAATGACATTTCATTCAGGAATGTATGCAGTGCTGAATGAATTAGCGTAGCCACTTCGCGTAACGATCGGTACCCACACATGATCGTAACGGGTATGTACTCGTTACAAAAATCCACCACTTTTTGTGGCGTACCATATTGAGCGGGTGAAACTTTTTCGCATGATGTTAGGGGAAATCGGGGTCACTATGAATGTGTACCCTTTGTTTAAGCGACTTAAACAATTTCTTTCGTTTATTTTATTTGCAACCCTTTTTTATAATTCTCACCCAGCTTATAAAATATTCTGAAGATATTGTTTTAGGCTGCCTAACCCAATTGGGGGGTTTTTCCAAACGAAAATGAGGAAGCCAATCTCGTGCAATGCCTCAGAGCCAACAGCGCTCGCCCCCAATGAATACATACAAGGTGTAACAGGTGCTCTGCATCCTCCCAGTTCTATATAGAACACATAAATTAAATAAATAATAAAATAATAATAAAGAAATATGAAAACGGCCCCCTTTTCCACCCCAAATAAATAATAATATATAAAAATTAAATAAATTCAAAAAAAAAAAACTTCTCGCTCCCTCATAGCTTAGACATGGTCCTTCGAGCCGGAGGGGTTTTTCCAAACGAAAATGAGGAAGCCAATCTCGTGCAATGCCTCAGAGCCAACAGTGCTCCCCCCCAATGAATACATTCAAGGTGTAACAGGTGCTCTGCATCCTCCCAGTTCTACATATATAGAACACATAAATTAAATAAATAATAATAAAGAAATATGAAAAGGGCTCCCTAATTAATATGTGCTCTGCACGCCCCCTTTTCCACCCCAAATAAATAATATAATATAAAAATCAAATAAATTCAAAAAAAAACTTCTCGCTCCTTCAAAGCTTAGACATGGTCCTTCGAGCCGGATGGATTCGAACCGGCGACTTCCAAATATCACTAGACGACTAAGCCGTCTAGGGGGGCGAGAATGTTTAAGCGACCTAAACAATTTCTTTCGTTTATTTCATTTGCAACCCTTTTTTATAATTCTCACCCAGCTTATGAAATATTCTGAAGATATTGTTTTTGGCTGCCTAACCCAATGGGGGTTTTTCCAAACGAAAATGAGGAAGCCAATCTCGTGCAATGCCTCAGAGCCAACAGTGCTCGCCCCCAATGAATACATACAAGGTGTAACAGGTGCTCTGCATCCTCCCAGTTCTATAAAGAACACATAAATTAAATTAAATAATAATAAATTAATATGAAAAGGGCTCCCTAGTAAATATGTGCTCTGCACGCCCCCTTTTCCACCCCAAAAAAATTATATAATATAATATAAATTAATTAAAATTAAAAAAAAACTTCTCGCTCCCTCAAAGCTTAGACATGTTCGAGCCGGAAGGACGACTCCAAATATCACAAGACGACTAAGCCGTCTAGGGGGGCGAGAATGTTTAAGCGACCTAACCAATTTCTTTCGTTTATTTCATTTGCAACCCTTTTTTATAATTCTCACCCAGCTTATGAAATATTCTGAAGATATTGTTTTTGGCTGCCTAACCCAAGGGGGGTTTTTCCAAACGAAAATGAGGAAGCCAATCTCGTGCTTCAACCATCGTCCTAGCATGGATTCGAAAACCACCGTGCTCTTGGTCCACGTTCGTGGCGCACAGAGTAACAAAAATCGTAGAAAAGGTAGGAAATAAAGCTTGGCGACACGTGGATTCCGCATCAAACCCAGCAGACCTGGCCAGCAGAGGACTATCAGCGAGGGATCTAGTCGACAACGTCTTGTGGTGGCAGGGACCTTCTTGGCTACAAGAAGACAAGACTAAATGGCCAGGTCAAGAAAACTGGATGGTACAAACATCGAGGAAAAGAGAGTACAAATTCACGCAACTACGCAAACAAACAATAAAGAGGACATTCTCGATAGATTTTCCGATTTTTCAAGAGCTTTGAGGGTCATATCATATGTTATGAGATTCTCTCAAAGAACGAGACCCAAAACGGCTGCGGCTTATCCGCACGCAATACTGGGTTCCAAAGATTAAAAACATGATTAAATCTATTATCCACAACTGTAAGATCTGTACCATCTTTCGAAACCGAGTACAGACCCAATTATGGGGGACCTTCCTTCCGCACGCACTACCTTTTCCCGAGCTTTTACCAACACCGGGGTAGATTTCGCCGGACCCTTTGATATCAAATCCTACAGCGGCAGAGGATGTCGCATGTCCAAGGGTTACGTTTGCCTATTCGTATGCTTTGCGACCAAGGCCATTCATTTGGAGGTCACTAGTGACCTTAGTACTGCCGCGTTCCTGGCAGCTTTCGATAGGTTTGTTGCCAGACGAGGATGTCCAAAAAACATCCACTCCGATAATGGAACGAACTTCGTCGGTGCATCTCGAGCTCTCCGATCAGAGTTCAAGTCTTTTCTAGCGGACGTCCGCAACCAGACCCTTTCGAAATATTGTCATCAAACCCTCACCTGGCACTTCATACCAGCAGGTGCTCCTCATATGGGTGGACTTTGGGAAGCGGGGGTCAAAAGTTTTAAAAACCACTTTAAGAAGATCGCTTCAGATCATAAATTCACCCTAGAAGAATTCAGCACCCTCCTCTGTCGAATCGAGTCTTGCCTCAACTCGCGACCCTTGACGCCATCTTCCAACGAACCGTCGAACTTGGAACCGCTTACCCCAGGACATTTCCTCGTTGGAGGGCATCTTTTAGCACCACCCGAGATCGACGTCAGCGAGAATCGTGCTTCACTCGTCAACAGATGGGAAAAACTCAAGGCCTTACACCAAACGTTCTGCAAAAGATGGAAAACCGAATATCTCACCGAGCTGCAGAAACGCGTCAAATGGAATCATCCACAAGCCAATTTGAAACAAGGGAACCTAGTTGTCCTAAAGGAGGACAACTTACCTCCCAACGAATGGAGGTTAGGCCGGATCGCAGACCTACATTATGGACCGGATAAGCGAGTTCGAGTCGTCGAACTAGACACCGCCAGGGGCCGAACTACTAGGCCAATCGCAAAATTGGTTCTACTTCCACCCGTCAGTCAGGATGGAGGGAGGGAGTGATATTTAACTCTAAGTCTCTCTAATTCCACTTCTAATTACTATTCGGATTAGAGAACTTGAAGGCGCACTCAACGCCTTCTTCCAAAGAAATGCATCCCTCTCCTAGCTACAACAAACCGTATTGCTCACCAAACAAGTGAGCCTATCTCCCAAAAATTCAAACGCACTCGTTAAAATGTAACGAGGCCACCGAACCCTACCGCAATCGGAAGGACCGATCAGCCACAAGAAAATAAACGCACTCGTTCAAACGAAACGAGGCCAACCGAAACCCTACCGCAGACGGACGAACCGATCTGCCACAGAAGTTGAAAATTTTTCGGCAACAACTCGCCGCATATCACCCAAGCATCGCATTCATACCCATTTGCACACACCCACAAGACAACAAGAGTACCCCCCAGAGTCATAAGGGGTCCCTAGACGAAAATCCCCATTTCTCATCTACATCAACAGTTTGAGGTACTGGAGACTTACAAAATTCAACAAAATGAAGAATTTTGCCTCTTAAGTAACCGTGTTCTTCACTTAAGAGTCTTACAAAATTCAACACAATGAAAAATTTTGGCTCCTGAAATACGCCTTCGCGACTTCGAAATCGAAGATTTTTAAATAAACTTTGGAACACAATCTAGGAATCGAAGATGAAAAAACCATGCCCTGATCCGTAAGTTTTTAGATATTTCATCAAAAGAAATGGACCCCCACGAATACATATATTGTACCCAATAATAATGGAACCAGTTACGTTCGTTTCTGTCATGTTTATGGGTCTATTTATGCACACCACATTTGGGGTACCAAAAGTGGGCTACCTTTATGACATATCTATGGTGCTAAATTCGGCACACGGGTATCATTTTTACTAGGCACACCCTCACACAACAGAAACAAATACCGTGAAGTCTTTGTAGACAATATTACCCAATAAAAAAAGAAGTAAGATAGTTTGTTAAACGATATTCTCCAAGCGTAAAAAGTAAATAGTTTCCAAACGATTTTGTAACAAAAAATTACACAAACGTTTAGATATGTTTTTGAATGAACTCTCAGAGAGGTGAAGAGTTTCTCAGTTTTCTGTTTTTTAAATTTTATATGTATTTTGTTATATGGACATTGTGGTCTGATGGCCACACAGAAAGACCTAGGTTCGATTCCCCATACAGGCAACATGAGAAATTATTTGAAAAGGTTCTCTAAAGCGGGTGCCATGAAAGGCTTTTCAGAAGAAATTTACACATTTGCCTGGCAGAAGCAGACGGTATAAAAAATTGCAAGCAGCACACCAAAAATCTCCTCTTCCACCCGTAAGAATTTATTATAAACCGCAATATTACAATAATTAATTTAAAAAACAAAAAAAAAAAAACTTGTGGAAATGCTCGGAATTCAATCCAGCAATCGTCGGATCAAAATCCCACAACATATTACAAACAATATAAAAAACCTACACCAAACACTCACCCGCGCTCGCAGTTGATCCTTCTCAGGATCAGTAACGGAGATGATGCTGCAAGTCCATGCACTGTAAATTTGCCGGCTTTGGTATGAGCGCATATGTGGATGTAGTAGGTCCAGACCGGCCCGGTTTCGAATCTGACATTTCATTGAATCTTTGAGGTTTTAATTACATTGAGTTCCTTAAAACTTATTTATACCAGCAATTCAAACTTTTCTAGCATAATTGCAAAATACATCAAAAAACTTGTCACCGCCACGGACACCGAGTTATTAAAACCCAAAATTGGTTTTTAGGCCCAATTCCAAGAGGACAAGTCATTTTTTCTGCTCAGATTCAATTTGAAAATGTGTCAAAAGGTTATGAGTTGGAACTCTGATTGAAACATTTTAATTCGTTAAAAAAAAAAAAATGAACTATTATGAAGAAATGTAACTTAATCCAGGGAACTAGGAATGCGTTATACGTATGCATATAAAAATGTGTATAGACACAAAAAAAAAGGATGTACATGCTTACACTTACCGCCAACAAATGTCAAGACAGCAGGTTGTTGCTGAACCGTTCCATCCATTTCCCATGTCACCTTCATACTTGTTCGAATTGTCTTGCTTGCTGTAATGTTGATAGCGTAATGAAATTGATTATTTGCCGATGACTTAACTGATGATCCAGACGAGCGTTGTTGCTCGAAATCGGTGTCTCTTGGTTGGCATTTGCAAATAGACTCGGAAACGAACGTCTTCTAGGTGAGCAATGCATATTATTAGTATGACCATAATCCATGTTCTGATGGACACCACCTTGATTTGATTGGATTTTTATGGGGTTATAATGATTGCTGTGGTTTATTGGTTGACCCACAATAAAAAATAAAAAAAACACTCACAAAGCATAATCATTATGAAAAAATTCCCCCGGCGCGTCAATTAGATTTCTCACCCGCCCATGCGCCATGCCACAATAGAGCATTAATATTTTCATCACACATTTGTGTGGCATACACCGTTGGGGCATATAGAATGCTGCCCATTGATGGAGCATATGTTTGGCTGCTCATTGATGGGGCATATAGAAAGCTGACCATAAAACCTTAAAAGACAAAAAATTAGAATCGAATCTCTGAATAATTTTCATGTATGTATCCATCGCTGGGCGCCGGCCACCACAGCGAGTGATACACACACGCACATACATGGTTTCAACGCTGCCGAAACGATACAGGATTTCGGCAGCGTAAACTTATACTTACCTCGAAATCCGGCATGTGTCCACTGCTCCGATCCCCCAATGATCCACCTGCCACCTGAAAAATAAAAGAATTACAAATTAATTGCAGAAAAATTATCAACAACACAAATTTTACTACTTACCTTGTGTGTATTTTCCAACAATGACATTTCATTCAGGAATGTATGCAGTGCTGAATGAATTAGCGTAGCCACTTCGCGTAACGATCGGTACCCACACATGATCGTAACGGGTATGTACTCGTTACAAAAATCCACCACTTTTTGTGGCGTACCATATTGAGCGGGTGAAACTTTTTCGCATGATGTTAGGGGAAATCTGGGTCACTATGAATGTGTACCCTTTGTTTAAGCGACTTAAACAATTTCTTTCGTTTATTTTATTTGCAACCCTTTTTTATAATTCTCACCCAGCTTATAAAATATTCTGAAGATATTGTTTTTGGCTGCCTAACCCAATTGGGGGGTTTTTCCAAACGAAAATGAGGAAGCCAATCTCGTGCAATGCCTCAGAGCCAACAGCGCTCGCCCCCAATGAATACATACAAGGTGTAACAGGTGCTCTGCATCCTCCCAGTTCTATATAGAACACATAAATTAAATAAATAATAAAATAATAATAAAGAAATATGAAAAGGGCCCCCTTTTCCACCCCAAATAAATAATAATATATAAAAATTAAATAAATTCAAAAAAAAAAACTTCTCGCTCCCTCATAGCTTAGACATGGTCCTTCGAGCCGGAGGGGTTTTTCCAAACGAAAATGAGGAAGCCAATCTCGTGCAATGCCTCAGAGCCAACAGTGCTCGCCCCCAATGAATACATTCAAGGTGTAACAGGTGCTCTGCATCCTCCCAGTTCTACATATATAGAACACATAAATTAAATAAATAATAAAATAATAATAAAGAAATATGAAAAGGGCTCCCTAATTAATATGTGCTCTGCACGCCCCCTTTTCCACCCCAAATAAATAATATAATATAAAAATCAAATAAATTCAAAAAAAAACTTCTCGCTCCTTCAAAGCTTAGACATGGTCCTTCGAGCCGGATGGATTCGAACCCGCGACTTCCAAATATCACTAGACGACTAAGCCGTCTAGGGGGGCGAGAATGTTTAAGCGACCTAAACAATTTCTTTCGTTTATTTCATTTGCAACCTTTTTTTATAATTCTCACCCAGCTTATGAAATATTCTGAAGATATTGTTTTTGGCTGCCTAACCCAATGGGGGTTTTTCCAAACGAAAATGAGGAAGCCAATCTCGTGCAATGCCTCAGAGCCAACAGTGCTCGCCCCCAATGAATACATACAAGGTGTAACAGGTGCTCTGCATCCTCCCAGTTCTATAAAGAACACATAAATTAAATTAAATAATAATAAATTAATATGAAAAGGGCTCCCTAGTAAATATGTGCTCTGCACGCCCCCTTTTCCACCCCAAAAAAATTATATAATATAATATAAATTAATTAAAATTAAAAAAAAACTTCTCGCTCCGTCAAAGCTTAGACATGTTCGAGCCGGAAGGACGACTCCAAATATCACAAGACGACTAAGCCGTCTAGGGGGGCGAGAATGTTTAAGCGACCTAACCAATTTCTTTCGTTTATTTCATTTGCAACCCTTTTTTATAATTCTCACCCAGCTTATGAAATATTCTGAAGATATTGTTTTTGGCTGCCTAACCCAAGGGGGGTTTTTCCAAACGAAAATGAGGAAGCCAATGTCGTGCTTCAACCATCGTCCTAGCATGGATTCGAAAACCACCGTGCTCTTGGTCCACGTTCGTGGCGCACAGAGTAACAAAAATCGTAGAAAAGGTAGGAAATAAAGCTTGGCGACACGTGGATTCCGCATCAAACCCAGCAGACCTGGCCAGCAGAGGACTATCAGCGAGGGATCTAGTCGACAACGTCTTGTGGTGGCAGGGACCTTCTTGGCTACAAGAAGACAAGACTAAATGGCCAGGTCAAGAAAACTGGATGGTACAAACATCGAGGAAAAGAGAGTACAAATTCACGCAACTACGCAAACAAACAATAAAGAGGACATTCTCTGTATCTTTCGACACCGAGTACAGACCCAATTATGGGGGACCTTCCTTCCGCACGCACTACCTTTTCCCGAGCTTTTACCAACACCGGGGTAGATTTCGCCGGACCCTTTGATATCAAATCCTACAGCGGCAGAGGATGTCGCATGTCCAAGGGCTACGTTTGCCTATTTGTATGCTTTGCGACCAAGGCCATTCATTTGGAGGTCACTAGTGACCTTAGTACTGCCGCGTTCCTGGCAGCTTTCGATAGGTTTGTTGCCAGACGAGGATGTCCAAAAAACATCCACTCCGATAATGGAACGAACTTCGTCGGTGCATCTCGAGCTCTCCGATCAGAGTTCAAGTCTTTTCTAGCGGACGTCCGCAACCAGACCCTTTCGAAATATTGTCATCAAACCCTCACCTGGCACTTCATACCAGCAGGTGCTCCTCATATGGGTGGACTTTGGGAAGCGGGGGTCAAAAGTTTTAAAAACCACTTTAAGAAGATCGCTTCAGATCATAAATTCACCCTAGAAGAATTCAGCACCCTCCTCTGTCGAATCGAGTCTTGCCTCAACTCGCGACCCTTGACGCCATCTTCCAACGAACCGTCGAACTTGGAACCGCTTACCCCAGGACATTTCCTCGTTGGAGGGCATCTTTTAGCACCACCCGAGATCGACGTCAGCGAGAATCGTGCTTCACTCGTCAACAGATGGGAAAAACTCAAGGCCTTACACCAAACGTTCTGCAAAAGATGGAAAACCGAATATCTCACCGAGCTGCAGAAACGCGTCAAATGGAATCATCCACAAGCCAATTTGAAACAAGGGAACCTAGTTGTCCTAAAGGAGGACAACTTACCTCCCAACGAATGGAGGTTAGGCCGGATCGCAGACCTACATTATGGACCGGATAAGCGAGTTCGAGTCGTCGAACTAGACACCGCCAGGGGCCGAACTACTAGGCCAATCGCAAAATTGGTTCTACTTCCACCCGTCAGTCAGGATGGAGGGAGGGAGTGATATTTAACTCTAAGTCTCTCTAATTCCACTTCTAATTACTATTCGGATTAGAGAACTTGAAGGCGCACTCAACGCCTTCTTCCAAAGAAATGCATCCCTCTCCTAGCTACAACAAACCCACTTACCACCGTATTGCTCACCAAACAAGTGAGCCTATCTCCCAAAAATTCAAACGCACTCGTTAAATTGTAACGAGGCCACCGAACCCTACCGCAATCGGAAGGACCGATCAGCCACAAGAAAATAAACGCACTCGTTCAAACGGAACGAGGCCAACCGAAACCCTACCGCAGACGGACGAACCGATCTGCCACAGAAGTTGAAAATTTTGCGGCAACAACTCGCCGCATATCACCCAAACATCGCATTCATACCCATTTGCACACACCCACAAGACAACAAGAGTACCCCCCAGAGTCATAAGGGGTCCCTAGACGAAAATCCCCATTTCTCATCTACATCAACAGTTTGAGGTACTGGAGACTTACAAAATTCAACAAAATGAAGAATTTTGCCTCTTAAGTAACCGTGTTCTTCACTTAAGAGTCTTACAAAATTCAACACAATGAAAAATTTTGGCTCCTGAAATACGCCTTCGCGACTTCGAAATCGAAGATTTTTAAATAAACTTTGGAACACAATCTAGGAATCGAAGATGAAAAAACCATGCCCTGATCCGTAAGTTTTTAGATATTTCATCAAAAGAAATGGACCCCCACGAATACATATATTGTACCCAATAATAATGGAACCAGTTACGTTCGTTTCTGTCATGTTTATGGGTCTATTTATGCACACCACATTTGGGCTACCAAAAGTGGGCTACCTTTATGACATATCTATGGTGCTAAATTCGGCACACGGGTATCATTTTTACTAGGCACACCCTCACACAACAGAAACAAATAACGTGAAGTCTTTGTAGACAATATTACCCAATAAAAAAAGAAGTAAGATAGTTTGTTAAACGATATTCTCCAAGCGTAAAAAGTAAATAGTTTCCAAACGATTTTGTAACAAAAAATTACACAAACGTTTAGATATGTTTTTGAATGAACTCTCAGAGAGGTGAAGAGTTTCTCAGTTTTCTGTTTTTTAAATTTTATATGTATTTTGTTATATGGACATTGTGGTCTGATGGCCACACAGAAAGACCTAGGTTCGATTCCCCATACAGGCAACATGAGAAATTATTTGAAAAGGTTCTCTAAAGCGGGTGCCATGAAAGGCTTTTCAGAAGAAATTTACACATTTGCCTGGCAGAAGCAGACGGTATAAAAAATTGCAAGCAGCACACCAAAAATCTCCTCTTCCACCCGTAAGAATTTATTATAAACCGCAATATTACAATAATTAATTTAAAAAACAAAAAAAAAAAAACTTGTGGAAATGCTCGGAATTCAATCCAGCAATCGTCGGATCAAAATCCCACAACATATTACAAACAATATAAAAAACCTACACCAAACACTCACCCGCGCTCGCAGTTGATCCTTCTCAGGATCAGTAACGGAGATGATGCTGCAAGTCCATGCACTGTAAATTTGCCGGCTTTGGTATGAGCGCATATGTGGATGTAGTAGGTCCAGACCGGCCCGGTTTCGAATCTGACATTTCATTGAATCTTTGAGGTTTTAATTACATTGAGTTCCTTAAAAATTATTTATACCAGCAATTCAAACTTTTCTAGCATAATTGCAAAATACATCAAAAAACTTGTCACCGCCACGGACACCGAGTTATTAAAACCCAAAATTGGTTTTTAGGCCCAATTCCAAGAGGACAAGTCATTTTTTCTGCTCAGATTCAATTTGAAAATGTGTCAAAAGGTTATGAGTTGGAACTCTGATTGAAACATTTTAATTCGTTAAAAAAAAAAAAATGAACTATTATGAAGAAATGTAACTTAATCCAGGGAACTAGGAATGCGTTATACGTATGCATATAAAAATGTGTATAGACACAAAAAAAAAGGATGTACATGCTTACACTTACCGCCAACAAATGTCAAGACAGCAGGTTGTTGCTGAACCGTTCCATCCATTTCCCATGTCACCTTCATACTTGTTCGAATTGTCTTGCTTGCTGTAATGTTGATAGCGTAATGAAATTGATTATTTGCCGATGACTTAACTGATGATCCAGACGAGCGTTGTTGCTCGAAATCGGTGTCTCTTGGTTGGCATTTGCAAATAGACTCGGAAACGAACGTCTTCTAGGTGAGCAATGCATATTATTAGTATGACCATAATCCATGTTCTGATGGACACCACCTTGATTTGATTGGATTTTTATGGGGTTATAATGATTGCTGTGGTTTATTGGTTGACCCACAATAAAAAATAAAAAAAACACTCACAAAGCATAATCATTATGAAAAAATTCCCCCGGCGCGTCAATTAGATTTCTCACCCGCCCATGCGCCATGCCACAATAGAGCATTAATATTTTCATCACACATTTGTGTGGCATACACCGTTGGGGCATATAGAATGCTGCCCATTGATGGAGCATATGTTTGGCTGCTCATTGATGGGGCATATAGAAAGCTGACCATAAAACCTTAAAAGACAAAAAATTAGAATCGAATCTCTGAATAATTTTCATGTATGTATCCATCGCTGGGCGCCGGCCACCACAGCGAGTGATACACACACGCACATACATGGTTTCAACGCTGCCGAAACGATACAGGATTTCGGCAGCGTAAACTTATACTTACCTCGAAATCCGGCATGTGTCCACTGCCCCGATCCCCCAATGATCCACCTGCCACCTGAAAAATAAAAGAATTACAAATTAATTGCAGAAAAATTATCAACAACACAAATTTTACTACTTACCTTGTGTGTATTTTCCAACAATGACATTTCATTCAGGAATGTATGCAGTGCTGAATGAATTAGCGTAGCCACTTCGCGTAACGATCGGTACCCACACATGATCGTAACGGGTATGTACTCGTTACAAAAATCCACCACTTTTTGTGGCGTACCATATTGAGCGGGTGAAACTTTTTCGCATGATGTTAGGGGAAATCTGGGTCACTATGAATGTGTACCCTTTGTTTAAGCGACTTAAACAATTTCTTTCGTTTATTTTATTTGCAACCCTTTTTTATAATTCTCACCCAGCTTATAAAATATTCTGAAGATATTGTTTTTGGCTGCCTAACCCAATTGGGGGGTTTTTCCAAACGAAAATGAGGAAGCCAATCTCGTGCAATGCCTCAGAGCCAACAGCGCTCGCCCCCAATGAATACATACAAGGTGTAACAGGTGCTCTGCATCCTCCCAGTTCTATATAGAACACATAAATTAAATAAATAATAAAATAATAATAAAGAAATATGAAAAGGGCCCCCTTTTCCACCCCAAATAAATAATAATATATAAAAATTAAATAAATTCAAAAAAAAAAACTTCTCGCTCCCTCATAGCTTAGACATGGTCCTTCGAGCCGGAGGGGTTTTTCCAAACGAAAATGAGGAAGCCAATCTCGTGCAATGCCTCAGAGCCAACAGTGCTCGCCCCCAATGAATACATTCAAGGTGTAACAGGTGCTCTGCATCCTCCCAGTTCTACATATATAGAACACATAAATTAAATAAATAATAAAATAATAATAAAGAAATATGAAAAGGGCTCCCTAATTAATATGTGCTCTGCACGCCCCCTTTTCCACCCCAAATAAATAATATAATATAAAAATCAAATGAATTCAAAAAAAAACTTCTCGCTCCTTCAAAGCTTAGACATGGTCCTTCGAGCCGGATGGATTCGAACCGGCGACTTCCAAATATCACTAGACGACTAAGCCGTCTAGGGGGGCGAGAATGTTTAAGCGACCTAAACAATTTCTTTCGTTTATTTCATTTGCAACCCTTTTTTATAATTCTCACCCAGCTTATGAAATATTCTGAAGATATTGTTTTTGGCTGCCTAACCCAATGGGGGTTTTTCCAAACGAAAATGAGGAAGCCAATCTCGTGCAATGCCTCAGAGCCAACAGTGCTCGCCCCCAATGAATACATACAAGGTTTAACAGGTGCTCTGCATCCTCCCAGTTCTATAAAGAACACATAAATTAAATAAAATAACAATAAATTAATATGAAAAGGGCTCCCTAGTAAATATGTGCTCTGCACGCCCCCTTTTCCACCCCAAAAAAATTATATAATATAATATAAATTAATTAAAATTAAAAAAAAACTTCTCGCTCCCTCAAAGCTTAGACATGTTCGAGCCGGAAGGACGACTCCAAATATCACAAGACGACTAAGCCGTCTAGGGGGGCGAGAATGTTTAAGCGACCTAACCAATTTCTTTCGTTTATTTCATTTGCAACCCTTTTTTATAATTCTCACCCAGCTTATGAAATATTCTGAAGATATTGTTTTTGGCTGCCTAACCCAAGGGGGGTTTTTCCAAACGAAAATGAGGAAGCCAATCTCGTGCAATGCCTCAGAGCCAACAGTGCTCGCCCCCAATGAATACATACAAGGTGTAACAGGTGCTCTGCATCCTCCCAGTTCTATATAGAACACATAAATTAAATAAAAAATAAGATAATAATAAAGAAATATGAAAAGGGCTCCCTAGTTAATATGTGATCTGCACGCCCCCTTTTCCACCCCAAATAAATAATCTATACTAATTATATAAAATTGCTTATATGAAAATATTCGTAACGGCTAATCTCGAAAAGTGATGGCCCAATTTTTATCAATCAAGTGGCGTTTTCATTTTTTCCATTTTCAAAACATGAATTCTAGGATGAATTTATAAAAGCTTCAAACAATCCAAGCATAAGAATTTTCATAGATCAAACCCAAGCTACAGCGGAACAAAAATGTATGTGCGTGTGTGTATGAACTCAACGTAGAGAAAATGTATTTTGACTAAGAGATGCATAATTCTTCGACAAAAGACAAGAAATATAAAGAGAATTTTTGGTGATTCCCCAAATTATAATAACAAACCCATCTTATAAATAAAAATGAATGTGTGTCTGTGTGTCCTTTATGGGAGTCCAAAGTACTCAACCGATTTTTATGAAATTTTCACAGTATATTCTTGGGATGATGGGTTAAGGCATAGGCTATATTAATTTTTGGAAATTTAGGCGGTGACACGCCCCCAGGCTATATAAAACTACAATTCTTCATAACTCTGAACATATTTGGTCTAAATTAATGATTTTTAAATATTTGTGTCCTTTGGTCAAGATTTAAGTAATTTTGGAAAAGTGGGCGGTGCCACGCCCACATTTTTTGTGTTTTGTTTGTACTTCAATAATGTCCAAAGTTTATGGTCGATCTCTTTTAAACTTTCAAGATTGGTTCAGAAGATTGTTGTGTACGATTTAGGCTATATCAATTTTTGGAAAAGTAGGCGGTGCCACGCCCCCAGGCCATATAAAATTTAAATTCTTCATAGCGCTGAACATATTTGGTCTAAATTAATGATTTCTGGATATGTGTGTCCTTTAGTCAAGATTTATGTAATTTTGGAAAAGTGGGCGGTGCCACGCCCACATTTTTTGTGTTTTGTTTGTACTTCAATAATGTCCAAAGTTTATGGTTGATCTGTTTTAAACTTTTCCAATACGTTAAAATCTTCGTTGTGTACGACATACATAGGCTACATTTGTAAATTCTTTGGGGCAGTTCCAAGACCACAAGCTAAGTAATATATCAATCAATTCTTTATATCCCTGAATTTATTTGCTTTAGTGACATTTTAACGTTCTTAAATCTTAATCAAAGCACTTAATTTTTTTTGTTTGTTATTGCCGTTCATACATATCCAGAGTATTATAGGTAGATATAGGATATAATTAACTAAGTAATAACTATACATCTGCTCAGCAGCGCATAATGGTTTTTGTCATACCCATTGAGTTCAAAAGATCCGTTTTTTGAGTTGGACATCCAAAAAATTTATTTGTTTATACCAAAGACTTTAAAGCCAGAAACATTGTATATCCTTAAGCACTGCAATAAATGGAATGTTAAAAGTTAAAGAAAAATATTTGAAAATGTATTTCTAGGGAAGTCACTGGTCAGGCAGAACAACGTCTGCCGGGTCTGCTAGTATAATATAAAAATTAAATATAACTTAAAAAACAACTCGCCGTCTCTAAAGCTTAGACATGGTCCTTCGAGCCGGATGGATTCGAACCGGCGACTTCCAAATATCACTAGACGACTAAGCCGTCTAGGGGGGCGAGAATGTTTAAGCGACTTAAACAACTTCTTTCGTTTATTTCATTTGCAACCCTTTTTTATAATTCTCACCCAGCTAATGAAATATTCTGAAGATATTGTTTTTGGCTGCCTAACCCAATTGGGGGATTTTTCCAAACGAAAATGAGGAAGCCAATCTCGTGCAATGCCTCAGAGCCAACAGTGCTCGCCCCCAATGAATACATAAAAGGTGTAACAGGTGCTCTGCATCCTCCCAGTTCTATATAGAACACATAAATTAAATAAATAATAAAATAATAATAAAGAAATATGAAAAGGGCTCCCTAGTTAATATGTGCTCTGCACGCCCCCTTTCCACCCCAAATAAATAATATAATATAAAAATTAAATAAATTCAAAAAAAAAAAACTTCTCGCTCCCTCATAGCTTAGACATGGTCCTTCGAGCCGGAGGGGTTTTTCCAAACGAAAATGAGGAAGCCAATCTCGTGCAATGCCTCAGAGCCAACAATGCTCGCCCCCAATGAATACATTCAAGGTGTAACAGGTGCTCTGCATCCTCCCAGTTCTATATAGAACACATAAATTAAATAAATAATAAAATAATAATAAAGAAATATGAAAAGGGCTCCCTAATTAATATGTGCTCTGCACGCCCCCTTTTCCACCCCAAATAAATAATATAATATAAAAATCAAATAAATTCAAAAAAAAAACTTCTCGCTCCCTCAAAGCTTAGACACCCTTATACGCATTTTTCAATCCTAAGAATGTTGGTGGAAATAAATATCTTTGCCCGTACGTTATTAATTTAATCGCAAATACGAAATATAGCGTGGTCAAAAATATTGAAACTAACCACTTTTTCACAGAACATTTAATTTCTTCCACCATTATTTTTTCACTACAACTGTCCACAATTGCCAGTTTATTTGCAAAAAAAAAGGGAAATATCTCAGTATGGTAGATTTTTCACCGCAATGAGCTTTGTTATGTTAAATTCCTTTATGGGTGTCGCGGTACATCTGTCTGCATCTTTACATTGACAAGTGACACAGTCGTCAGCGGTGGGATGTGGCAGCACAGAGTTGCTGACCACGTCTGTGAAACAGCAAATGTGGGTAATTTACGAGCTGTGTGAACACGGTGTCGATCAGCTGGTTATGCACAACTCAAGAACCAGCCGTGATGAAACCACAAACTAAGTCTTTTCAGAGCAAATGCATGCACATACCGCTTAATGATAACCAAACTACAACAAAAGTTGCAGGACCTCGGCCCATTTCTCCCTTTTTACGCCAGGTTACCGACAAATATTACATTTCGGGCTCCAACGAGTTACTACACTCACCATTATGTACTGTGTTCTGGGGTTGCAGGGAATTGTCATTCGTGACAAAGCTGCCAGATAGGTAAAAATTGCCAAACAAAATGCCAAACTTACCCAACTGAAGGTAGACACAATTTATACGGAAAAGAAAATATTCGTGGTTAGGTATACAAGTCACCCAGCTACACAGGTACACAAGCCACCCACAGGTATTAATGGGATTTCTATTGTTTTAGTATGACTCGCTACAAAACCGAGCAAAGATCTCACCCTTTCACCATCCCCTGTCGGTTATGCGGGAATAACCACGGCATCCGATTTTGCCAAAAATATCGTGGGATGGCGGTTGAAGAGCGGTTGAGGGTAGTACTTATCCACAAGTACTGCTCCAACTGCCTATCGCCATTCCACGGTCCTGGAACATACCCGAGCAAGGACCGCTGCTACCGGTGTGACGAGAAACACCATACGACGCTGCACATCGATGACTCAGCCGCCCGCCCCTCTGAGAACGACGGCTCTAACGTCGACGGTATGGATGATGGAGAGATCTCCGATGGCGCGTTGTCGATCGCCATCACCGAAACCACCAAATCCTGGGCAGAACAGGTAGCCGAAGCAGAAGAAGAAGAGGAGGCGGCCAGGTCACCACCGATACGCTCTCCACAGCTCGGCGGCTCGGAAACGCGTCCTTTCCGACCATCTCGCCGTTTCACTGCGGTAAGACGGGGTAACGCGGAAACACGTCCTTTCCGCTCATCACGCCTTACAGCGGGTCGGACGGCACCTTCTCCCTGCCACTTTCCGGTCGGGAAGAGCAGCCAATACGCCCATCGAAAGCATTATTTTGAGGTCGTTTGTCGCCATTTCCCCCACTGCTTCCGTCTGCATCGAATCCGGCTGCAAACTGCATGTTGTACGTGCCCTGATCGACTCGTGTTCACCCACATCGGTCATTGACAGCGAGCTCGCTTCCAAGCTCGGCTTAGAACGGTTTGGGGGGACTCGGCCGATCAGGTGCACACTCGTCTTGCGCGGAGAGTACGGGGTGGCAAGAAGGGTAACCACACAAGCTACGGTCATGGCCAGTTACCATCGAGTGAACCCAGCTTCGAATATAGACGCCACCGTTGCCGCGCCCTTTCAATTCATGAGGCTGGCTGCCCCAGACTTTTTCAGTAGCGCGATTCACTAACTTTTTTAACGTAATTTGTCAACGATAAATTATCTTAACAATAATTTAAACAATTTTGTGATTCACTATCTTTTTTAACGTAATTTGTCCACGATAAATTAACGTAACAATAATTTTAACTATCTATGCTATTCACTAACTTTTTGTCAACTCTTCAATCGTTAATTTATCGTAGTCGATTTGTAAATTGATATTTTATCACGTTATCCGTTGGTGTCGTTGAAATATTGGTTAAAATAAAAATAAATTAAAAACAAATTTTTTGAGCAAGAAGTATTTCTATATTTAAAAAAAAAGTATTTATTTAAAAAAAAATATATTATAGAAAAAATTTCTCCTAGTTATTGGTATCGAACTTGCGACGTCTATTTTGTTATCCAGACGCTTGTCAGCTGCGCTACTGCGACACCAACGGCGGCGCTGGTAAATGGTGCACTTAACATTTAAGCAACGTTCTAGTCAATTTCGACTGAGATGCCACATGTCATCATTTTAAACAATTATTTAAACGTTATTGTTAAATCCGAGCTAGTGAATCGCACAATTGTTAAATTAAACAGTATACGTTAATGATAAATATCTCTATTGCGGGATTGTTAAAAGTTAGTGAATCGCGCTACAGGTCGTCACCAGTGCGCCTGACATTGGGCGCCGACGTCTACGCTAGCCTTATGCTGCCGGGCACCCCACCATCCACCATCAACGGGCTACTGGACCAGGCCACGATATTCGGCCTCACCATATCTGGGGCCTACCAACAATGAGGCCTCAGTAAATCGACCCGTCCGTTTGTCGGCAATTATTCTAATAAACGTGCAATGAACTAGGCAAAACCACGTTAATGTACTAATTACTCTTTTTCGTCCACCACAGGTGTCCGCCGGAAGCTACGAGCAGAGCAAGGGCTCAGGAAGAAGACACGTAGTCATAGTTTAAATTTTAATAATTAGTTTGGCATGGCTGCTGGTGATTCAGTTTTTCTTTTTTTCTTTCTTTTAATGTTGCTTGTCGCAAGGGGGGCCGGCATGTTTAGGCCACCGGCCTAAATATATCATATAGCATACGAAAGTAGGCATTCGGCGGCGGTACAGAGCTAAGTTTTATCTGAAGGCGCTTTCACTTCTGTTTTGAGCACGAATCAAATTATCAGCATCCACTCCAGGTAAGATCCATTCCAAGTGTCTAATTAGAATTTCCGTAAACTCACGGTTATAAAATATTAACTGTCCAATTCCATAAAATAGTACTTGTACGCTTTAATTGTCCAATAATTAAGGTTGTACATTATACTCAATAAAGAGATTCACTTATTGTATTGTAATTATATTTGAAATACAGTGTTTTATTATTTATTCATTCGCTGCCCTTTCTTTCACTTTTTTCGTTACATATTATAACGTGCGAGCAACCCCGCCAATACCCGGGCTCGCCGTAACAACTACTGTGTTAACTTATAGACATATATACTTCCAATTTCCGCTTTAGTACATTATTTTTCTTGACACGCTCATGACTTTTGAAAAATTTTTGTAAATAAAATACATGAATGCCTTTCTCAAATGTAACTGCAATGTTTTCGAACGGTATTATCTCTTACTGCAAATAAAGAAGTACCAAATATATGTTTGCAGTGGATGAATAAATTTACACCTCATCAATATGAACATATGCGAACTTCCAATGTATTCTCGTCGTCAACGCATCGTTGAAATATTGAGGGTGTATTCTTTAATCCTAATGGCATCCTTATAAATTAAACTTCCCGCTGTTTACAGAGAATCCTGTCTTTTCTTGATTATTTAATTAAAATCCGATAAACGCGATTGTATTGTTGAAAAAATATTTGCTTTTCCAAGGTTTTGTATTGGCATATTCACATCGTCATCCGCGATCACCGTGGGCGGAGGTAGTGTTACCAGCCTAGCACACCGAAAGACCAAGCTTCGAGTCCTGGAACAGGTAACACCAAAAGTGCTTTGAAAACAGTTTTGTAAATACGGGGTCGGCCTTCGGCAGTGGTTTGATAAAATCTCTGGGTGTATTTCTGCCTTGGAAGGCTTCTCGACAAAAAACTGTAGGTCTCACCAATTTGTAGGGAAAAAAAATTGAAAGCGGCACACCACAAATAGGCTCGGCGTAAAAGGCTCTTCTGAGGTTTATGACGATATACATTAACATGTAAAATTAGTTATCTGTCCGTAATCGTATAAGAATTGGCCTTTTGGAAGGGACACGAATTTCGATTCGATACGATACCATATCGATACTTTTGCCCTTCGATACCGATATTTTGTACTCGATGCTTTTATAACGATACTTTTCGGCATCTAGATCCCGGTATCGTATCGAATTTTTAAAAAAATGTGGAGCTAACAGAGCAAAAATACCGCTCTGCTGGTTGCCTCTCTCTAACTTGTGACGCGAATCGAAGGAAAATCAGAACCAAATAATTACAGTTAATTTAACCGGAAAAGGCAGACGCCAGAAAAGTAAGAGTTGCCATTGATCTGTTGCAATATGTACTTACTACGACCAAAGAGGTTACAACAAACTTGAAGTACCAACTCATTGTGATATTGTTTTGCCTTTATACTGAAAAAAAGGTAATACTATACATATATATAATCAGTCGGGAAGAAGCCGCAGATACAATCCAAGAATCTGAATTAAGTGTAGCAGAGTGTTCCGACAAAACTGAATTTTGGAATGACATGAAAGTGCAATCCGACAAAGCGAAAACATCAATGAATATATTCGTTGAAAACTACTTCCTTTAAGTGGCTATCCTTTGCGTTTTTGGAAGGAGAATAAGAATAAATATCCTCATTTGTCGAAAATTGCTTTACAATATCGAACTTCTGTCCCATCAGACCGCCTATTTTCAAAGGCAAGTTTAACTATGACAAAAACACGTAACAGGTTGAAGGGGAAGAGGCTGGATAAATTACTATTCGTGGCAGATTGCACAGAGGAAGAGTGGGGCTTTTGATCTTCGTTTCTTGAAGTAAAATCTATCAAATTAAAAAAATCAAATTCTCATATTAATCTAGTTAATGTTATTATTATACCTTTCATGAACATGAAATGGTATTATAACTTTGGTCCGATGTTTGTAAGTATGAGAAGAAGAAGAGATAGACCCACTATTAAGTATACCGAAATGATCAGGGCGATGAGGCGAGTTGATTTAGCCATGTCCGTCTGTCCGTCCGTCCGTCCGTCCGTCTGTTTGGACGCAAACTAGTCCCTAAGTTTTTGAGATATCTCGATGAAATTTTGCAAGCAGGCGCCATTTTGCATAGGATTATGCATAGGAAATTTTGAAAAGCTAAACATTTCTTTTGATTTTTACAAATTATTATTTTTCACTGTCTTGTAGTGTAACGAAAAATGTATGGGTTTGTGGAACTTATTGTACATAACCATACATCGTATAACCTTATCTTATAAATAAAAATGAATGTGTGTCTGTGTGTCTGTGTGTCCTTTATAGGCGTCCAAAGTACTCAACCGATTTTTATGAAATTTTCACAGTATATTCTTGGGATCACGAGTTAAAGCATAGGCTATATATATTTTTGGAAAAGTGGGCGGTGCCACGCCCTCAGGCTATATAAAAATTCAAATTGTCATAGCTATGAATTTCAAATCGTCATAACTATGAACATATTTGGTCTTAATTAATGATTTTTGGATATGTGTGTCCTTTGGTCAAGATTTATACAATTTTCGAAAAGTGGGCGGTGCCACGCCCCCATTTTTTGTGTTTTGTTTGTAATTCAATAATATCCAAAGTTTATGGTCGATCTCTTTTAAACTCTCCACTTTGATTTAGAAGATTATTGTGTAGGATTTAGGTTGTATATATTTTTGGAAAAGTGGGCAGTTCCAAGACCACAAGCTAAGTAATATTTCAATTCGTTATATCCCTGAATGTATATGCTGGTCAGGCAGAACAACGTCTGCCGGGTCTGCTAGTTCATTATAAATAAAAATTAAAAGTTATAAATAAATATTTATGTACATATAAATAATTGTTTTCATGGTTAGGATATCCAATTGGAAATTAAGATGTCAATGTTAAGGTACTTCTCCATTCGGTTATTGAACTGCTTGTTTGTCATGTACATTTGGCATCGATATTTTTACTATCGAGTCTTTTTGTTTCGTACCCGATATATTTAAAGCGGCACTTCAAATGAGTACAGAATCGATACTTTGCATTCGATATCGTGTACCTACCTTTTGGAATTCATTTTTCGCTTGGGCTTCCATTGGTTATCGGTGTTCTTTTTATTCATTTAATTTATTTATTCTTTGCAACTTCCTATCTTACGGAGAAGTCGCGTTATTTTAGTTATATGCTCTATCTCTCATACATATGCATTGGTTTAAAACAAAGGTCGGCAAAGCATACTTTCTTGTGCAACCGAAGCTATTATCTCCGTGAAGTCTTGTTTGTTACTCCATCTGTATCTTCAGCGAGATATTTTGGGCAATTAGTTGGGACAGCTGTTACTCCATTGTAAATTAACTTAGTTTTCTGCAATCGTATTAAGATTTTTGTTTTTTCTCTCCTAAGTTTTCGTAACGTATCCTGTTTTTCACTTTCCTTATTATACCTAGTAGTGCTTCGCACACAAGGTATATTAACTTCATTCGCCTAACGGTAGTATGTAACGGCATAAACGAATCGAGATAGATATTGACTTATGTATATCAAAATGTTCAGGAGGAAAAGAGAAATTGATTGAGCCATGTCCGTCCGTCCGTCCCTCCGTCCGTCCGTCCGCCTGTGAACACGATAACCTGAGTAAATATTGAGATATCTCAATGAAATTTGGTATGTAGGTTCCTTTTCACTTATCTCCGAGCGCTATTGAAAATAGGCAAAATCGGTTAAAAGCCACTCGAAAATACAAAAAGAGTGATTATTCAGTACATAATACACCTATAAGGATAATATACGGTGTGCACTTTAGCGTTAAGGCAACAAATACATTTTTGAAGAAATTTTTAAAAAGGGGCGTGGTACCGCCCACTTTTGATATAGTCAAGTTTGGAAATATTATTAATCATAAATCAAAAACCGCTCAAGATAGCAAAATAAAATTCAGCACACATATCTATATATTAATAGGCTAACACTCTCCCCATAGTAATTTTCGCAACCCAACTTCATATAGTATTTATAGATAGATCCCTATAAAAGTTATATTGCCATCTTGGTATGGACTATTTCTACTGTCTCGCGAAAAAAAAATTTGAAAATTATGCTTTGTTTATTTGTTATTAAACAAAAAAAAAGCCTACAAACTTTCCGGAACTCTCCAGCTATTTTGTAATCTCCAACAGCACAACATATATAAAAGCTTTTACCAAAAGCCAAAACTACAATATGTAACTGTTTCGATGTACGATAGATGGACCCGTGCGCGCCTTGCGTAAAGAATTTCACCACTACCCTTAGCGACATCTGCAACCCAGTAAATAAAGTCTCTGATTCACAACAGAAATGTTATACATGACACAGCAGTGATAAAGGTGCCGGCTCTGATGCGTGCGTTTACAGGTTCAAAAGCACGGGTTCGGGGCAGGTTAAGGTTTTTTTTTTTATAAATTATATTTGCCTTGAAACATATAGTAACATATGAAAACCTTTTATCATAATATTTTTTTTTTTTTAATTTATTGAAGATTGGCCAGAAAAATATTACCAATTGTCTCATTTAGAGCAAAGCTGTCCTGCAATTAGTATACATTTATACCCATTTTGGTATAAAAAGGGTACAATTAGTGCCTTCATAGGACATGCTCGAGCAAATGTGACCAATTTATTCCATTATTATAAAAAAGTAGTAGTCTACTACAATAAAATATTGGAAAAGTATATTTTCTAAGCAGAAAATGTATTTTTCATACTAAGAATGAAGTTAGTTATATAGAATAAAATATTTTGATAGCAACACCAGAAGAGGAATTTTCAAAAATAGAAGAGAAAAAAGAAAATTGTCAAAATCCATGCAAAGAAATGTAAAGCAGTAGTTATTACCTTTCAAATGTTGTTGAAAATAATCTGTAGCCTTGCTACAAGCCAAAATCTAATCACTTCAGTTGGTTCATGTTTTCATTACCTTATGAAAAATTTCAGCAGTATCTATATATTAATAGGCTAACACTCTCCCCATAGTAATTTTCGCAACCCAACTTCATATAGTATTTACAGATAGATCCCTATAAAAGTTATATTGCCATCTTGGTATGGACTATTTCTACTGTCTCGCGAAAAAAAATTTTGAAAATTATGCTTTGTTTATTTGTTATTAAACAAAAAAGAAGCCTACAAACTTTCCGGAACTCTCCAGCTATTTTGTAATCTCCAACAGCACAACATATATAAAAGCTTTTACCAAAAGCCAAAACTACAATATGTAACTGTTTCGATGTACGATAGATGGACCCGTGCGCGCCTTGCGTAAAGAATTTCACCACTACCCTGAGCGACATCTGCAACCCAGTAAATAAAGTCTCTGATTCACAACAGAAATGTTATACATGATACAGCAGTGGTAAAGGTGCCAGCTCTGATGCGTGCGTTTACAGGTTCAAAAGCACGGGTTCGGGGCAGGTTAAGTTTTTTTTTTTTATAAATTAAATTTGCCTTGAAACATATAACATATGAAAACCTTTTATCATAATATTTTTTTTTTAATTTATTGAAGATTGGCCAGAAAAATATTACCAATTGTCTCATTTAGAGCAAAGCTGTAAGTAGACGCTGGAAAGTATAAGTAGTTGCTGGCGTCATTTTAAATAATTTTCCTTGCTTTAAAAGAATTAAAAAAAAAAAACAATTCCCTATTTTGTCTTCACCGAGAATCCCGATTCACCGAGAATCCCGAGAATCGAAGTCAGGTGTCCTGCAAGTAGTATACATTTATACCCATTTTGGTATAAAAATTGTACAATTATACACGCTCACGCATATGGGCAATCCTGTAAGCTCAAAGATTTTAAAACTCATTAATTTACATACATATACATACTTATGAGGGGAAGCCATGCGATTATAAACGTTACCGAAAAATTGAAAAATCGTCATTCTCTCTGCCGAAAATTTCTGCGCATTTGGTTTCTTCTACTCGGTGCGTGAAACACTTGCTCGAATTTTCAAATTTTTTGCCCTCATTCCTTTTACTAACACAGTCATGCATATGGACAATCCTGTATGCTCAAAGATTTTAAAACTCATTAATTTACATACATATGTACATACTTATGAGGGGAAGCCATGCGATTATAAACGTTACCGAAAAATTGAGAAATCGTCATTCTCTCTGCCGAAAATTTCTGCGCATTTGGTTTCTTCTACTCGGTGCGTGAAACACTTGCTCAAATTTAAAAATTTTTTGCCCTCATTCCTTTTACTAACCATAGATAAATAGATTTGAGACTCTTCGTTTCGAGAGAGCGCTGTCAAAATGCACATTTTTTATAACATTTGTCATTGGTGCCACTCCGTGAAAGTGGACTAAAGCTGAGTAATGGTATTTTCATCATATATTTTGGGAATTTTAAAGGTTTTGCTTTTAATTGGACTTTTGAAGGGGTAAATAAATTTTTCGAAACTTATATTATAAAAAATATGACAAATTAACGTATCTGCAGGCATAAATAAACAAAAATATATGTACAAATGAAGTTTAAACGCATCATATAACACTGCCATGACTTGATAATGAAATATTGAATTTATTGGTAAATATGGATTGATAGGATCAAAAGCACTATAAAAACCGTTGTTGAGTGCATCGGGGCTGGTCCTTTACTTAAAATTTCTGAAGTGCTTCTAACAAAATCAATAACATAAGGCCAAGTAAAAAATGTACTTAAGGTTTTTTGTTGATAAATTTTGACTGGCTTATAGTATTGACCTTCCGCCTGCATATTATTAGGCCTGTTTTTTTTTACACGCATATACATCTGCGTCTGCGACTAAAAAAAAACGGTCATCCACAATTGCGGTTATTCCATTATCAACGCACATACATACATACATTTCCTCTGTTGACATTCCGGTTATTATTAAGGGATGATAAACAGATTGCTGGAAGTTGGTAAGGCAGCTTGCAAAATGAATGGAAACTTCGTGGAAGTACTGATTTTATCAGCCACTATTTCGTAGTTGCAGATAAAGTTGTGCGCTTAGCAGTCCATACAAATATTAAGCGCAAACGCAGACGCCGATAAAAAAAAACACGGCTATTATCAGGGACACCGAACCGCATGTTTTGATGTAGCACTCAACATTTTTCATAACTTCTACCCTTTGACCCCAAAGCTAAAGAGTTCCCGACTATTTCGGTACATTTTTTCGAAAATAAGTATTTTATTTCAAAGTTTTATTTTTAGAGGAGCTGAAGAAAATTTAAATTGGTCGAATTTCGACCACGGGCGATACTAGTATATAATAATACAGGCAATATTTCGAAAAAAAATTAGCGAAATCGGGTTAGGTTCACGCTCAATTTTATACGAACGATTTTGAAAAGAATCATAGATATATTGAAAATTTTTGGAAAATGGGCGTGGCCCCGCCCCTTTATGGGGGATTATTCCACAAAACTTTCCATGCCATAACTCCGGTAAAAATTGAAAATAAACAACAAAATCGGTGAACGGACACGCCCACTTTTTGAACACAGTTCTAAAAAATTTCTTCGTAAAATTAAAATCGCTATATTTCCATAATTGTAAAAGTTATATAAATAAGATTTTACACACATAATAAGCTTTTTAAGCAAAACTAAACTGTATAAAAATTTTGTGGATTTTGGTGAAGTAGGCGTGGCGCCGCCCACTTTTTAGCATAAAAGCTCTGCTATTTTCAAAAGCGATTGCTTGGAATTTCAAGAATGTATTTCAATGAAATTTTGTGAGATACTTCGCAATAGTATCTAGTATACTCCTGCCAAAAATTACGCAAATCGAATAACAAACAAGCAAGATTTACGGGCAAGTAGTTAACACCCTACTGGCTTTTTTTTATTAATTTTTTTTATTTTCATACCTTTCATGAACATGAGGAAAGGTATTTATATTTTGTTATTTAGTAATAATTTAATTTACCACTCACAAAAGAAGTGTTTTTATCGAAAACAATCAGTTGCCTTTATAACAAATTTTCAGGTATGTATTAAAATAGACCTGAGTAAATTAGGATACCAAAACAGATCACTACTAGGTATTTAATGTTAGGTTACACCCGAACTTAGACTTCCTTACTAGTTTTACTTCAATCTTTCAGAGGTTTTTTGTTTACTATTACTTATACACTTTTTCCAAATAGTTAGTGTTGGAAATCTTATTTCCCGTGGAATTTTGTTTTGTACAGAAATGGCTTCAAGGCGGTTGAGACCCCCAGTTATGAGTCCGGGTAGGAACTATCTTACATTTTTTTTGCGTAAGTCTATTTATACTTTTTCTAAATATTATTTGGTAAGTGCTAAAGTTGTTATTTAAAAGATGTTGACATGTTGGGTATAATGTCATCATGATGCTTTATCCAAAAATGTGCCTGTTTATGTATTCTATCATATTCTCTTTGTTACTATGTTATCATACAAGGTTAAATGGTGTTTGTCGGTATAGACCAAAGGTCGCCAAAGCATTTTCCATTGAGGCATACGCTATTCACTCGTAAGGAAAGAAAAGAAAATAATGGAAGAAGAAAGGAAAAGAAAATAAAAGAAAAGAAAAGAAAAGAAAAGAAAAGAAAAGAAAAGAAAAGAAAAGAAAAGAAAAGAAAAGAAAAGAAAAGAAAAGAAAAGAAAAGTAAAGAAAAGAAAAGAAAAGAAAAGAAAAGAGAATAAAAGAAAAGAAAAGAAAAGAAAAGAAAAGAAAAGAAAAGAAAAGAAAAGAAAAGAAAAGAAAAGAAAAGAAAAGGAAAGCAAATAAAAAAACCGCGTGTAGCCAGTACACGTGAAAGAAGTTAACTTCTTAAATTCAGAAATAACGAAATATGAATAATGTGTATTTGAGAATTGTTTAGATTCACAATTTCTTACTTCCGGGAAGTGGACCAGGGAACCGATCCATTCAAAAATATCTTATGCATTGTGCGTTTTGCTTCAAATTTGGTAAGTGGGTAGAATTATGCCTAAATTAACAGGGGCCAATACGAATGGGATATAGAGGAAGAGGGGCGGGGTAAAAGGAAAGCGGGTAGTGAAGAGAAAAAGGGGGGAGATAGAGTGAAGGCGAAGAAAGATTGGAAGGAGAGTTGTAAAAGGGGGGACAGTGAGCTCGCATTTAGACAGGACGTCTGCCTCTACTACATATAACTTATAAATAAAAATGAATGTGTGTCTGTGTGTCTGTGTGTCTGTGTGTCTGTGTGTCCTTTATGGAAGTCCAAAGTACTCAACCGCTTTTTATGAAATTTTCACAGTATATTCTTGAGATCATGGGTTAAGGCATAGGCTATATTAATTTTTGGGAAAGTGTACGGTGCCACGCCCCCAGGCTATATAAAACTACAATTCTTCATAACTCTGAACATATTTGGTCTAAATTAATGATTTTCCAAAGTTTATGGTCGATCTCTTTTAAACTTTCAAGATTGGTTAAGAAAATTGTTGTGTACGATTTAGGCTATATCAATTTTTGGAAAAGTAGGCGGTGCCACGCCCCCAGGCTATATAAAATTTAAATTCTTCATAGCTCTGAACATATTTGGTCTAAATTAATGATTTCTGGATATGTAAGTCCTTTGGTCAAGATTTATGTAATTTTTTAAAAGTGGGCGGTGCCACGCCCACATTTTTTGTGTTTTGTTTGTGCTTCAGTAATGTCCAAAGTTTATGGTCGATCTCTTTTAAACTTTCAAGATTGGTTAAGAAAATTGTTGTGTACGATTCAGGCTATATGAATTTTTGGAAAATTAGCCAGTGCCACGCCCCCAGGCTATATAAAATTTAAATTCTTCATAACTCTGAACATATTAGGTCTAAATTAAAGATTTTTGGATATGTGTGTCCTTTAGTCAAGATGGATATAATTTGGGAAAAGTGGGCGGTCCCACGCCCACATTTTTTGTGTTTTGTTTGTACTTCAATAAGTTCAAAGTTTATGGTCGATCTTCTCTAAATTTCCAGATTGGTTCAGAAGATTGTTGTGCCACGCCCCCAGGCTATATAAAATTTAAATCATCATAACTTTGAATATTTTTGATCTAAACTAATGATTTTTGGATATGTGTGTCCCTTGGTCAAGAATTATATAATTTGGGAAATGTGGGCCGTGCCACGCCCACATTTTTTGTATTCAGTGCTTTGTTTGTACTTCAATAATGTCCAAAGTTTATGGTTGATCTGTTTTAAATTTTCCAATACGTCAAAATCTTCGTTGGGTACGACATACATAGGCTACATTTGTAAATTCTTTGGAAAAGTGGGCAGTTCCAGGACCACAAGCTAAGTAATATTTCAATTCGTTATATCCCTGAATGTATTTGCTTTAGTGACATTTTAACGTTCTTAAATCCTAATCAAAGCACTTAATTTTTTTGTTTGTTATTGCCGTTCATACATATCCAGAGTATTATAGGTAGATATAGGATATAATTAAATAAGTACTAACTATACATCTGCTCAGCAGCGCATAATGGTTTTTGTCATACCCATTGAGTTGAAAAGATCCGTTTTTTGAGTTGGACATCCAAAAAATTTATTTGTTTATACCAAAGACTTTAAAGCCAGAAACATTGTATATCCTAAAGCACTGCAATAAATGGAATGTTAAAAGTTAAAGAAATATATTTGAAAATGTATTTCTAGGGAAGTCACTGGTCAGGCAGAACAACGTCTGCCGGGTCTGCTAGTAATGTATAAGATTGAAATATTGTATGTGTGTATGTATGCTTACTTAAGTTGCGTTCTAAACGGATTGACCGATCATAACCAACTTTAGAACAGAAACTGGAAGTATTCATGCTAGGCCGCTAAAATTCAACAGAGTTATATGAGGATTATGAAACCACTCGTATAAGGATTTAAAGAACGGGCATAATTGGTATCAGTTCTATCGACTTTATCAAACTTACCTACCTAATTTCGATTTATTCCATGGAATGGAACCAATTTCATCCATTCACGGAATATGTAATTCGACCTAAGGCATGTCTCAATCTCAAGGGGGCGAATAGAAATTTTTGTCAAATAGCATCCGCGCACGCATTTTTTCTGCGTGCCTGGTAGAACGAATTTATGCGCCGGTATAAAATCAAGCCGTCCGAGTCTGAGGATTGAATTTTATTGATTTGGGGGGACATTCCAGTTCTAATGTACTTGAATTAAATTCTTACAAAATCCGAAGAATTATTTAAAACTATAAAAGATGGTGATGAACACCCTAGGCCAAACTAATTGATTTTTAGATGTTATATGCAGTTGTGGTTTGGACGCATACATAAAGCCACCTTAGGTCCATTTAATATAGCTATTTACTCAACATATTATACTCAACAAGCATGACAATAACAAATGAGTTGACAATTGCAGCAACAAAAATCAACTATGTACATAATTACTGTACTAATCTAACCATCACCAAAGGCAACCCTACCAACCATGGCTAACCATGGTGAAACTCTGATTCCAAAAATTCACAAATTTTTACTAACACCAAAGCATATTTTTAGAATTTGTATGGAAAACGACAAGTGCCTAAAAGTATGCTCTCACACTTACACGCAAAAATCTTTTCAAAATGGGTAAAAAGTGAACCTCTCTGAATAAAATTACCCACTTTTTATCCTCTTTTTTGGTAAGCGCGACTCAATGATTATCCAGATTTTTATCCGATCATGGTTGGCAGGGAATTATGTACAGCGTGTGTGTGTGTTGGTGTGCACCATCTAACGTCATCTGGCGTTTTCAGTGCCATCTACGCAGCAGTAGTGAGGATTTCAAAAAATATTCGCATAAATAGATCCAATTTTATGTATTCGGCCTGTTCCTAACACCTTTTCAAGTTTGGCGTTTCTAGTGCCATCTACGCAGCAGTAGTGACGATTTCAAAGACAACAACCAATATTCTATTTCCGTTGCATAGTTCCCGTTATATCATCTATTACAATACAATTTTCTCAATTTTACTCTCAATAAAAACTTCATATCGCCGCCTAAGAAGTTAACTTCAATAAAATAAAATAAAGGAAAAGAAAAAAACGAAAAGAAAATAAAATAAAAGAACGTCAGCATCTTTTTCGGCCCCTTTCTCGGTCTGAATTGGCTTTTCATGGAAAAATGTCTTTTGGACGTAAGAATTCGGTCGCATAGCACACATTGCAACATATAAAATTAATTGTATGGGCAAAAATAAGTTTGTGCATTTCCATTTGTCATGACTGTTGCTTGTTGATTGTGATACGACATAGGCCCTTATTATGAGCATTTTTCGGTGTTCGATCTTAGCTGGCTATCGAAGATCGAAAATCGAATTTCAAATTCTTATTATGAGTAGCTCATCGCTGTCGAAATTTTCGTTGTGTATCTATTATTTGATCGAACATAATTTTGCTGTCGATCCTGTATCGAATTTTTATACAATTGCTAAGAAATGTAAGTTTTTGTATTTATCTTTTACTTTTTTGATTTATAATGCAAATATTTATCTATTTGCATATATTGTATATAGGTCAAAGGTCGTAAGTACAAAGCATCAGCTGGAAACATTGGTTTCAATAATGGAACAAAATCCGAACCTGGCGAAAATTGGAATCTAAAATTATTTGTAAATCTATAAAAAAAATTTAATATTTTGATAAACTTTTTTAAATACATACGTAGGCAGCTGTATTCATTTCCAAAGGATTGGAGGCATCCCTCAAACCTTTTATAATTCTGGCTAGTTCCAGTAAGCTCTACTCTTCGTCTGATGAGCTATCGAACCACATATTTTTTTGGTTTGTCTTCACAAAAATAGATAAATAATACCGCACTTGATTTGTTTTGATCTGTTTATTTTCTTTTACTTAATAACAGCTGACAGAAATGTGTTATTGTGAACAGATAAAAACATCGAAATTCACAATGACGCCAGTTCTTGTCGAATGGCTGTGGTAATACCAAATGAAAATTCGTTCGATCAACTTTTTCGATCACAGTCAAAGATCGAATTTTTATCATAATAGGGGCCATAGTCTTGCATTATTGATAGTTGAACAGCGACTGACAAGCGAAAGCTAAATTTCGTGCCCATACATCGTTAGCGTTGGTGTGAAAATACGAACTCAAAGTGCACAATGTACAGCCCTTGGGCAGTCCTGGTATAGACAATAGTGGTAACCAGAATGAAAACGGCAAACGACAAGCGGCATCTGTCAAATTATTTTTACACGTGTTCTTATGGGGAGGAATTTTTTGAACACGGCGCGACAAAGCGGCAATCAATCACAGATGCCGCTGTCGCCAGATTAAATCTAATTCTATTTTGACAAGCGGCAGATGGTGGCGTTTGGTTTTTTGACAGTAAAAACGTAAAATAAGTTCCAATTATTACAGAATATGTCTCTTTCACACTTTTTACAACATTTTTTTATACTTTTCAAGATTATTCGCACCTGTCGCCCCTGCGCTCATTATAATAATGCTTGACGGCAAATATCGTGAAGCTTCAGTTTTTCGTCGTTGTCGTTCGCCGCCGCCGTGTTCATTGTGGACGGGCCTAATGATTATGTATAAATGTAAGTATGTATCTAGTGTTTATACTAAGGTCGTTCAGACGCGCAAAGGAAATTCCATACGTTAAAACCAACGCAAAATTAGAATAACTATTAAAACTGCTTGACCATTGATTTGACGACTTAATGGCCCAATAAAAACTTTCATAGTTTTTTTTTATTGTATTAACACTATAAAAATTTGCCGGTACACAAATACCATACCTCTTAAGTATCATAAACGTGACATTTTTATTAAGTTACAAAGTATCTGAATATCTAAAGCTTTGGTTTCCTCGAAAGCGGTGCCGCTATATAGCGGCCGTTACATAGCGGTAGAGTACGTTATCAAAAACAATTCAGTGTAAAAGTAATTAGGTGCAAAGTTAGAAGACGGTGAAGTTCACCGTAATGTAATATAGTGGCAAGGATGATATATTACGGCCGTCATGACGGTGAAAACTGTTTCTTCACCGTTTTTTCTCACCGCTATTGTCACAGCTGTAGGAATTCTATCAAATACTTGAAATATTTTTACAAAAACAATATTCAAGACACTTAAATTTTTCAAAAATAATTATTTACACAAAACAAAAGCACAAAATCAACAAAACATATAGGAAATCAAATCGACACAAAACAAAAGCACAAAATCAAACAAAACACCTCCAAATATAGGAAATCAAATCGACACGTTCATGTTAGTTTACAGAAAAGCGGTGCCGTAGCTCAGTACTCAGTACCAGCTAGCGGTAATTGCGGTTACATGAGCGCCGTATTTGAACATGTTATCAAACGTCCCCCCTAAGATTTTGGGGTGTGAGACAGTTGGTAGCTTGACACTATCAACGTAGACGTCTAATTCCATGTTCACTTGCGTTGTCCACGTCGTGAATAGGGTGGCCGAGGACTTATTCGGTGACAATGCCAGGTTCCTCCCGGCGAAGAATTCGGACACGCTGGGAGGTATGAGTTTATGCGAGAGCAGAGTTCTTCAACGGAGGGGCCTGTTGCCAAATTCGTACAATCGTCGGCGTAAGAGGCGATCGAGACACCCTCTGGTGGGGGGGGGGGGAAGTTTTGATATATAATAGTTAAACAGAAACGGGGATAGGACACCGGCCTGTGGCACCCCTTGTTTAACTATTCTGGGTTTTGATCTGGCGCCTCTGAACTCAACCGACGATTGACGACCACTCAGGTAGTTGGCAGTCCAACGTTTAAGACAGGGGGGAAGGGACGAGTCTTCAAGGTCCTTCATTAGTTGCGCATGGTTGACCGTGTCAAAAGATTTGGCTAGGTCAAGCGCAACTAGCACTGTCCTGTGGTTTGGACGCGTTTTTGGTTTAATCCGTCCCCTATCTGAGTGGTAATGGCGTTCAGTGCGATGGAGGTGCTGTGATTTTTGCGAAATCCATGCTAATGTTCGGCGAGCCGCAGGTTTGCGGTGAAATGCGATAACAAGATAGATTCCAACACCTTCACTACTGGCGAGAGGAGAGATATCGGCGATATGACTCCCCTACGGCAGCTGGCTTGCCAGGGTTTAGTAGTGGGACCACCTTTGCCTGTCTCCATCTTTCAGGAATGACAAAGGTGGACAGGGAAAGGTTGAAAATGTGTGTGAGGTATCTTATGCCTTCGTCGCCGAGGTGTTTCAGCATCAGCATGGAAATGCCATCGGGGCCATTATATTTGGTGTTCTTAGATCTCCGAATTGCCTCATGAACTTCTGTTCTGGAGATGGCAATGGGCGCATCGCTGTTGTTGTGTTTATGCGCTTCCCTTGTCGACAGAAGGCGCTCGCGCATCTTTTAGGCTTCGACTGAAACTTATCACCAAAGGCGATGGATATTTTGTTGTTAGGTTTAGTCGGGTTGGACAAAGATTTCACCGTCGACCATAATTTGCCAACTCCAGCCGAGAGGTTGCAAGACCTTAGGTGCTCTTCCCACTTTGCACGTTTGTGTTTATCTACTAAGCGTCTGATTTCCGCATTAAGATCCTTTATTTGAGGATCCGTAGGGTCAAGGCGTCTAATAAGGTCACCTGCATTTGCCAGGGCCAGTCCTCTGCGGGGACAGCAGATGACAGGAGGTATGTAAATGTTTATGATTTCAAGGTCGACATCGCCTGACCGGACAACCATACCTTGACGTTCTAAGGTGGTGTCCCTAGGGTCGATGTCAGGCTCAAATAGACGATACTGCACAGATTGATGCGTGATGAATGCCAGGCCACCACCAAGCCCTCTCGAACGGCCACAACGGTGGACATTGTACCCGTTGCAGGTCTGAAGAGACGACCTTACACCGAGCTTTGTCTCCTGAATCGCCGCGATCTTGATGTTGAGTCTCTTCATTAAGTTTATCACTTCAACGATTTTACCGGTTAGGCCGTTGCAATTAAATTGCAGGTTACCGAAATGCGAAGGGGGAGCAGAGTTGGTGGTAATAGGCTGGGTCGCGCACTACGGCGCAATCTTGAAGTCGAGGGAATCGCGTTACCAGAAGGTAGAGGCGAGTCGGACGATGTTGAAGGTTGCGTATCTCGACAGCATGGCGCAACGTACGTATCAGTCCATAGGTTCCTGTTGGCGAGTCCAGAGCATATAAGCAGGTGACACAGCCCAAGGCAGCTATTGCACTTGACTGATGCCAACGGCATATATAATCTTAACCGACAAACAGTGCACGTAGTATAAGGGACCAGGAGCTGATGGTTGTGGCTTATACTCGTGCTGATGCTGGAAGAAGAGGGGCTGACCGAGGGGTGGGAGAGAGCGGACGTTCAGCATTGCTCAAATCCACTTGGGAAGTGCTACGTAGGGAGTAGCTGTGAGATGTTGACGCCTGGGGGCGTGAGCGGCCGCTCGGAAGGTGTACTTGCTGATGTGCATTGTTAGTGCTAGTCGTCGAGACTGATGTGACAGAGTCAGACATATGTGGCGGAGCGATACTTGATCGACGACGGCCACGGGACGTCGTAGTGCGTGAACAGCAGGGGGCCACAAAAGATCTATAAATACTAGCGGGTCTATGAGTAGAGGGATTTAGTCCGGAGCAACTAGTTAGATGCAACCATCTGTTACAATTAGAGCATTGTATTGAATGTGAACGTTTCACATAAATTTTCTTCCAGCATATACAGCAGATCCATTCTCTAGGTCCCGGGTTGGATTCAATACCAGCCCGGAGCAGGAGAGTCTTGAGCAGTCCCTCTGCAAGGTGCTGCTCGGAGGATGACATTATTTGGGGGGGGATAACTGACGGTTTAGGCAGGGGGTAGCGAAATAACAGCCCTTGGTCGGGGAAACCCAGAGTCGTTCCGGTACGTAGAACCGGCTGTCGTGGGAATGTCTACGGTTTCGTCTCACCGCTTACTTATCGTAGAAAAATTCAAAACAATTTTATGAACCAAATACCACAAACCTACGATTATGTCATACCAGTTACATACCTATACCAATAACTCGAGTGAGATTTCTCTAAAGTTAATATTCGAAGATTTGCAAATCTACGGGTTAAGTCGAACCACTTACGTACCCTGAGCAAATCATTCATTTATCCAATCTAGTGCTGTTACGTCGTACCGTTTACGTAACGCACCTAAGTGACTAAAGCAAGCTTCATTCGGTATTTTACCATATAAATTGACACAAGCTAATTCAATTACTGCTAACTTATAAAAACTTTAAAAATGTCCCTCGATCAATTGCTAACCTCAAGATTATGTTCTATGCGAACTTCGGGAAAGGAGATTTCAACGATCATCCTGATTCACTATTGGAGGTAAAACTCCAAGATGGAAGCGCACAATCAATTTCAAGTATGTGCAGATAGTTTCTACATTTGCAAAGACCAAATTTTTGACCAACTGAAGCCAAGAACCAGCCTTTTATTAAAGGGCCCTCTTTTACAAAGCGATTTTGTACGGAAATTATGAAGACTGGCCCACCTTTCGGGATACTTTCAAGTCCATCTATTTAAATCATCGCAAGTTGAGTTCCGCTCAAAAATTTTAATATTTACTCCTCAAATCAGAATGATAATTTCACGCTAGCTTACAAAGCTCTCAGAGCCCGTTATGAGACAAACACTTTCTAAATTCACACAACGGTTAATGGGTGTCTCGCCTGTCTCACTTCACAAGGTTCCAGAAGGAACTTAATAGTACGCGCCGGACAGCCGCACAGCAGGTGCTCCACCGTCTCTTCCATTCCGGAAGGTTGCAAATGCGGCACGTGGTATTGTGCTCCATGCCCATCCGTGCGGCGTGCGCCCCGACAGTTCAATGCCCAGTGAGAGCCTAAACTAATCTGAAAAGGTCCATTACGTTGTTCCTAAGAAGGTTTAAAGATCGTGCTTCATTGTTCGAGGGCCATAAAGTCCTTGACACTCTGCAGGACTGCAGACGCCTCCATCTATCCGTAGCCTCCAAAAGCCAGTGCTGAGAGACCCGACCCTTGAGCAGTCCCAACGGTGCAAGGACCTCCTTAGCTTCTGAGATGTCAAGAGCCGTGCCAGCTCATCGGCAGTCTCGTTTCCCTGTATGTTGCGATGGCCCGGCACCCGTATTAGGGAAACGGCATGTCGACTTGCCAGGTCCATGGTCCACTCCCTGCACTGGCCCACAAGGCTCGAAGTGATCGTCGCTGATCCGAGAGCCCGAAGAGCCACCTGGCTATCCCAGAAAATTGTTATCCGATTACCTGTTAGGTTTGTATTCAGTAATGCCCTGCATGACTCCTGGATAGCATAAATTTCGATTTAAATACACTCGCTGGGTCTGGAAGACGCACAGATGGGGACACGTCTAGGAAAATTACGAAAAGCCCCTCTCCTACTCCACAATCCATTTTAGATCCGTCCGTGAAAACTGAGATGTCGAAATTCTATGGTAATTCCCCTTTGTCCAGTCCTTTCTGGATGGTTAAATAACGTCGAAGTTTGTGTTGAAAACTGTCTGCGGCAGATCCAGTCCGTTTTGGTTTTAACATAGGGGTCAGTTATATTCAGCAGAATATGGCTGTGACCGTATCCACGCTCTTTCCAGAGTCCCAACTACCGATACCTGAGTGCATTACTAGATGCTGTTTTCTTGATAAAGAAGACGCATTGACAAGGACACGTGAAAATTGAGATGTCGGTAGTTCCCCTGTTCTCCTGTCCTTTCTGGATGGGGAAATAACGTCAAACTTTTTGTCGAAAACTGTCCTGGGACAAATGTAGTCCGTTTTGGTTTTAATATAGGGGTCGGTTCAACAGAATACAGCTGTGACCGTATCCACGCTCTTTCCCTTGATAAAGAGATCGATCGGTGGTATATTGCATACCACGTTCAGAGCCTCTGTGGGGCATGTGGTAATCGCCCCTGTGATTGCGCCACAAGCAGGCCGCTGAACTCTGCTTAGCATGTTCCTAATGTAGCCCACCTCGCCTGCCCTCCATCACACTATTGCTCCGTGGGATAAGATCTGTCGAACTGCTTTGTACATCCATGCTGTGATTCCCGGTTTTTTTCAGAGGAGGAAGCATCGAAAGCCTTACAGTCAGTGTATGACTTTAACACACTAAGGCCCGCTTTCATAAAAGCCGGTTAGTGCTTAATTCGAATTTAACCCTGATTTGTCTAAAATCCGTTTTCACCAACGCCGATTAGCACAAATCGGCCGGTTAACGGCCGATAAACTTTACCGGCGATGGATGGCCGATTAAGCAAAAATTTGCATTTATCAGCTGTGGACACATTTAACATTTGTTTTTATTCCCGCGAAAAAATTTTAATTTGGAAACTTTCTGCTGTTTCGTTAGTGTTTTCAAAGTTGGTGCCGTTCTAGAATACAGTTCAATGCCTGATTTGCATTAAATATTGCTGATAGGGGTGTTCTGCACATAAATACCATGGGTCCGATCCCCAATTTTTGGCGATAACTTTTTATAGAAAAATAATTTGTAATTTCCGCATTCGGATTCTCCATGCCGGGGTCTAGACGCTTCTTTTGACACAAACCTCAGCAAAATCCGGTAAATATTAGGCATTGAACCGTTTTCTGGAATGGTAGCTCTAAGTATTTGTGAAAGTTCTTGCTACTACATATATCATATTTAACGAAATAATATAGAAATGGAACATTATACGGACCTGTACAACATGTCACGTTGGGGTGCCCGGAGATTTATAAGAAAACCCCGTGCATTTCAGATAAGGGAAAACTTTTTTCAAAAATATGACGATGACACGTTTATTCAAAGGTTTCGCCTATCCAAACAAAGTGTTTCTAGTGTACTAGAAAAAATTGAACACAAAAAAAGGAACTGCACTGAAAGGTTTGTTGAAATTCATTAAATCGTATCGCATGTAAATATTAATAAAGTTCATTTTATAGAAATCGAGCTCTTAGCCCAATGGAGATGCTATTGTTAGCCTTGCGTTTTTATGCGTCAGGAAGCTTCTTAATAACAGTAGCTGATTTCTGTGGAGTGAGTGTGGCCACTGCAAGCCGGGTAGTGAAAAAAGTTTCTCACGCAATTGCAGAGCTGTCCAAGGAATATATAAAACTGCCTAAAAACATTACAGAGCTGGAAATTACAAACCGTAGCTTCCACGGTATTGCGAGTTTCCCAAAAGTTGTTGGCTGCATTGACTGTACCCATATTAAGATCCAATCACCTGGTGGAGAAAGTGCGGAAATTTTTCGAAATCGGAAAGGATATTTTTCCTACAATGTGCAGGCAGTCTGCGATGCAGACCTGGTTATAAGAGATATTGTTTGTCGATGTCCTGGCTCCGCACACGACTCAAATATATTTAATAATAGCCGTATTAAACACCGGCTGGAGGTAAACGAATTTAAAGGCTGCTTCATACTAGGCGATAGTGGGTCCGCCCCCAGTTTTGTACAACTCCCTTCGCTCTTCTGCTAAGGACTTTCTGGCTTTCCGCTTCAAGTTTTCGTATTTCTCCCTCAAGTTTTTTGTACCGCGCTTTACACCCATCTGGGCTTCAAAAGCACGATCAATCTGCTCCCAAACTTTCTTTTTCTCCTCAATTCCAACCGCGTCTGTCCTCTTATTTTCTAATATTCTGGCATGTTGCTCAGCCAGAGATATTAATGTTTCCTCCGCGGCTGTGAAGTTTGGAAGACGATGTTTTTTTTGATGTGGAGATTCCATTTCTTATTACTTTATTTTTTATTATTTTATATTAGTAATTGCACAAATTCACCAAATTTAAATTGTGAAAACGTAAACAAAACGAAAAACAGCTGTTTTGCCTATTCACAATGCAATATTTTGCTAATTTATTCACAATGATGGGTCTAATCGGCGATAACTTAACCAGGCTTTGGTGAAAACCAAATTGTCGATTCAGAAAATCAGCGATTAAGGAATCGCCGATTAGGAATAATTTAACCGGCTTTTATGAAAGCGGGCCTAAACCTCCTACCATCATGTACCGATTCCCCCGGTACTACCGTTAAGTATTTCGTCGGGAGGTGGTTTGAGCACAAGTCTCAACGTCAGTTGGTCAGCGTTACTGTACTATTTCAGTTCTTAGCTGGGGATCTTTTGTTAGATTTTTCATTCATCTAGTCTGAAGTATTGATCATATTGATCAAAGAAAGTCGTTCTTGTCCAACTACCAAAGATATGTATATAGATATAGCTATATAGGCATGTACTTACACTTTATCATCGTCTCTTATGCTGTCTCACTAGCTCTTCTGCATCTAGCCGGTTGGAGTGGCCGTGTTTCCGGCCAGCATCTATAATAATTCAGTACGTTTATAAGCAGGGATGGGCACGACCACATAGACACGTTTGCAGAAATGCGAGTGTGTTAGTAAGCACGATCACGTATCGACCACGAAAGCAAATTGAATTATTAATTCAGTTTGATTTTAGCGCTTGCGAAGGTAACACGTACCACGCGCAGTTGCTATCAGACTAACAACAACAACGTCAGACAGTGGGCGATCGTAAAATACGTACATGTTTACGAAAATGTTTAAGGTAGAATGGGAAATGGAGTTTTTTTTGTTTTAAACGCTATAAGTAAGCCGCAATGCTTTATTTGCGGAAAAGTATTGAATTACGTCAGCAAGCAAGGCATACGTAGGCATTTCGCTTCACAACACAGAGAAGTAAATACCCTAAGTGTTGATGAAAAAACGATAAAGCTTTTCGAATATAAGCTCGAGTTTATGCAAAGCTCTTATTTTGATGAAGTAGGAGATAATTTTAAAAATGCTAAATTGATAGCTTCTTTAAAAGTTAGTTTGGCTTTAGCTAAAAAAGGAAAGCCACTCGAAGATGGTGCTTTTATTAAAGACCTGTTTGTAGACATTTTAGAAGGTTTTGGAGAAAAAGGGGCTGAGCTAGCCAAACATGTTGGTGATATACCCTTATCACGTCGCACAATAACGCGACGTATAACAGATATTTCAAAATTTATGTATTTGAAATTGAAGCAAAAAGTTATAAACGCTAAGTCCTATTCCATAGCTTTGGATGAAAGCACTGACATTACCGATACTTGTCAACTTTTGGTAGCCATAAGAACTGTTGATGCTAATTTTAATATAGCAGATGACATGTTCTGTTTGCGGGGACTTCAATCTAATGTGACTGGAAGAGCGATTTATGCTTGCATTGAACGCGAATTGTTTGGATTTGCGGATAAAAGCAAACTATCATCAGTTTGCACCGACGGTGCTCCCGTAATGATTGGAGCCACAAGCGGATTAGTGGGTCAGCTAATTAGCAACGGCATAAACGTGCCGACCTTTCATTGCATTTTGCATCAACAGCAATTAGTTGCTAAAAGTTTCGAGGTAGGTCAAGTTATGGAAAAAACTGTAAAAATTATCAAAAAAATTCGCGGGGGACACAATGCGCTTACGCACCGCAAGTTTCGTGTCTTTCTAGAGGAAATTGAGGCGGAATATGGCGATGTCTTACTTCACACCGAAGTCAGTAGCCCGTTTCTGTATCCCATCGATACGATTTTTAACGCAAAGTGCAACCCTGTTATGTAGTTATCGCTGAGCAGTGTTTCTATAAGCGTGGTAGATACATATATATTTTCGTTACGGCGATCGATAAACTTAACGCAGCCTATAGTGGCAGTGATAACAAGCGTAGAATCCAAAATAATTGCATTGTGTGCAAATTTTTAATGTTATTAATATTTACTCAAAGTTAGTTCTTAGAAAAATATAAAAACAAAAAAAAATATTTAAAAAAAAAGATGAAAAAAAGAAAAACTTGCCATGATTCGAACTCGGAATCCCCCGCTGGTTAGGGCAACATCACAACTACTAGGCTATTAAGACAATTGCTCGGCGTGCGTCAAATGTTCTATTTGGCACCCAAGCCTTGTGGGCTATCATTTTATCATTTTTACATAACACACCACGAACATATCGCAAGGTGAATTTTTTTCATACAGAAACACTTTTCATAACGAATTCGTTACGAGCCATGCGATAAAAACTCATTCGTTAAGTTAACGCAAAGTTACAGAAACGGGCTACAGATGGCTTAGCAGAGGTAAGTGTTTAGAGCGCCTCTTAAATTTAAGAGAAGAAGTTATATGTTTTTTTCCGAGGATCCGTCGACTGAAACTCAAGATTTAATAAATTACTTAAAAGATCCAAATTTTGTATTAAGTCTTGCATGTTTGTGTGACATGTCCATTATAGTACGTAGTCAAGGAAATAATAAATTAATTTTTGATTTAACAGCAGCTTTAGATGCATTCGAAAAGCGACTTATTGTTCTCGAATCCCAGCTAAGGGGGGGAATTTTAGATAGTTTTAAAAATACGAAGGAGATATGTGACAAATTTCAATTACAAGATAAGATCTCTCAATATTTCCAATCCTTTGAGGATTTAAAAAAATGTTATGAGCAAAGATTTCATGATTTAAATAAAATCAAACCCCTAATAAATTTATTTGAGAATCCTCTGCTGTGCACAATTGAGAATGTAGATATAAGGTTACAAGAGGAGCTCAAAATCCTTCAGAATGACTCCACACTGCCTCTAGGAGGCGGAATTCAATTTTGGAAAGACATAGATGACCACAAATATCCATTACTCAAAGCTGAAGTTTTTAAGTTGTGTTCCATGTTTGGAACAACTTATATTTGTGAATCAGCTTTTTCATCTATGGCTTTGATAAAAAGTGATTATCGAAGCAAACTTACTGATGAACACTTGGAAGAGCTTCTTAGAATAAAAGTTTCAAATTTTGTTTTAAATTACGATGATTTAATTAAATATATTTCTTAATAGACTTTTTATGCTTTGGGGTTGAATTGAATTTTAACATTTTCTTTCTTATTTTTAGTTTATTTTATTGAACTAAAATTTAATGAAATATATTTCTTAGTATACTTTTTATGTTTTGGGGTTGAATTGAATTTTAACATTTTGTTTCTTATTTTTATTTCATTTTATTGAACTAAAAGGAGTGCAATGGAGTTTAATGGGGCTTGCTCTACTCTACTCAATCCCGACTCTTACGTCCACGCTCGTGTACTCCGGGCAACGTTAACCAAGCCTTTGATATTCGGTACATAACCTATTCTAAGCCTTGGTTAACGGCTGAAAGAGAGGGAGCTTTAGTGGGGCAACTCCGACATATTTGGTTTAAGGGTTCATTAAAGTCAGCAGCGTCAATCGCTGGGGGGTGGATCCAACAAGCTCCTCCAAGTGATCATCAGTGTAAAGTCAATCTGAAACATTTCGAGCTCATCTGGTAACTTCATTTTTAAAAAAATTTATTCAGGGTTTAGTTTTATTTAAATCTTGAAATCTTTGTTCATAACATTTTTGACATCTTTAAAGGTTTGGAAATATTGAGAGATCTTATCTTGTAATTGAAATTTGTCACACATCTAATACTATATGTAATAATCTAACTAAAATACTGAGAATACTAAGTCTTCAACTCAACTTCCAACCCAACCTAAAAAACTTAACATTCATATGTACGTACTGTTCGATCATCCTCTGTACTAAAATTGACTGCTTCGCCGTGCGACACACCCTCACCGTACGACTGTTGAAATCAAACTAAACGTGGCTGTCGTTGATTTTGACGAAGAAGTCGTGTGCGCTCGCTTTTCGTATACGTATATGGTCACTTAGCAGGTACTAAGCTGATGCCCACCCTTGAGTTACAAGGTAATGCAGTGGGGAGGCCGCGTCCCTAATCTGCTCCTTCTGTTTTGTGACACGTGGACCGGGTGGTTAAAGACCATGTTTCCACCCGCATCTGAGATACTTACCTACTCATAAAATTTTGTTTTGTTAAACTAGGTGGTTGAAAGGCCGTGTTTCCAACTACGGGTGAGTTACTTACGTACTCTTAAAATTTTCTTTTTTTTTGCAGGTCAATGCAGTGGAGAGGCTGAATCTCCAATCTGCAATCTGCACCTCTGGTATAGGTTTGTTAAACTATGCGGTTGAAAGGACGTGTTTCCCCTATGTTTGAGATACTTACGTACTCCTGAAATTTTGTTTGCAGGTCAATGCAGTGGAGATGCTGAATCTCCAATCTGCAATCTGCACCTCTGGTATAGGTTTGTTAAACTAGTCAGATAAAAATCAACCTCCCCGTGTGTTTTCGTTACCCATGTTTTAATATCTGGTATACAGCGGTATGTCCAGCGCCCCTTATTCGATATGTTCCATCTGTTTTGCCAATTTTGAATACTAATCTCTCGTGCCTCGGACCGCGAGTTTCTATCCTCAAACGTTGTGGCAGCTTCCTTTGCCAATATGTGAATTATGCACAAGCCTGAGATTACCAGTGCGGCATCGTCTGATATCATTCTAAAAGCGCTACAAACTCGGAGAGCACACAAGCGATAGGTCGACTTTACCCCGCGTAGGTATGACTGATACTCCATGGCGTGCTGCCATACCGATGCCCAGTAGAGTAGTTGGCTTTTCACTACGCCTGCCAGTAGCTGACGCCGCCCTTGCTTTGGACCTCGTATTCCCGGTTATAGGCTTAACTGTCTGCCTAACATTCGTTAATAGGCTTACATAGCTTAATATGCCGGTTTGACCCTGTTTTCAATGTAAAGTTTCCAGTTTAACTTAGGTGTCAAGAGGAAGCCTAGGTATTTCGCCCTATCAGAAAGTTGCAACTCGTCGCCTCAGAAAACGAACGTCGTATGTGAAAATTGGCTATTTTCAGGTTTAAATGCAGAATAAATAATTCGATCCCGATCATTGCAATGCATTTTTTTCTATCTTCCTTAGTTTTTGAGTTATTTTGTGTGCGTCTTGTCGTATGTTAGTGGAAATATATTACATACGACAAATTTCTATAGAAATTTACTTTTGGTTATCGTTAGAAAACATTTGTCGCAAGTCCTGCCAAACTGTCAACATACAACATTTGTCTACAGACAAGCTGTTAGCATTTGTCGTATTCATGCCTAGCTAAGCAGGTTATTGTATGAAATTCGTTCAGTCAGCTGTGTATCGCTGAAGAAGTACGATGGATGTGGTCGCCTGCCGCTAATATTGATGAAGATCTTTCAACGTACATAAGTAAAATAAATGAAACATTTTTGTTAATTTGTAACAAGTATTTTAATTTTAATTGTAAATTAATCAGGGTATTACCAACAAGCTGGTTTTTTGTAACATGGCTGGGAAAATAATATCCGGCCCCGCGGATTTGTACTGTGGGAAACTGTTGATTGCCCATTCAATCTTTCTGGTTGTTATAAGCTCATTTATCAGCCAATGTGACTAGGCCAATAGTCTGGGAAATGTGTTCCTACAAGAAGATCCAAGTAAAAACAACGGGCAAGATTTTTCTTTGAGAGAATTTTTCCAAGTCTAGAAGATGCCTTTGTTTATTCAATAGATGTGCAAAAGTCCTTCCAGGATCCTTCTTTTGCCTTACGAACTGCTTTTTTATAGCATCTTAGACTATTCTTGTATGGCAACCAGTTGCCAGTAGAACGGCTCAGGTTGAATTGTCTCCTAGACTCTCTCCTGAGTTCTAAAAGGTTTGAATTCCATCAGGGACAATATACTTTTTTGCTAAAACTAGTTGGACAAGCTCCCCGTAGAGCTGACCCCATGGCCTTCTCCAGTTTACTACTTTTTGTATCAAGTTCCCCCACTGGCAGCTTATTACTCACCACCCTGACGAACCTTCGCCATATTTTTTTTAAATATTTCTATATAGTCCAAGCGAGGAAGACAGAAAATTGGCTGAATACGGAGGTGAAGCGAACCGTAGTTTTATCTAACTCTCCTACTAATGGACATGAAAGGGTAAAAAAATAATATTTTGACAGTTGTTACCACTACCGAAATAATTTAAAAAAATGCACTTTAATTGCAGTATGATCAGCATATTTTTGGATTATTTTATTTTCATGTTCACTAGTAGAAAAGTTAGATAAGCCAAAAAAAACCTATGGTCCGCTTCACTTCCGGATTAAATCCCCGTAGCCTGGACTAATATTAATATGATGAATATTGCACAGAATCAAAATAACTTTCTATTTTGACAAAACAATTTTTTACATAAATTTTTCTTATTAAATCAATATAGTTTTTATTGATTTTGGGTTGTTTTTCCTCTGAACCTACAAGTTATTCAGAAATTAAACACAATATTCAGCTTTCAGTTGTTGCCCCTTTTTAAGGTCAAGAGTGAGAAGAGGGTTTAAAAAATAAGGACAATAGTAATAGCTTGTAGCAGTTATTACTATCGTGTATAGTAGCATATCGACAGCCACACTGCAAAACCCTGTATGTTCAAAACCAAAAAGTTTTCAGGAGAAGGAAAAAACTGTAATAATTATAACGTATGTATATGAGCGACGGTTATTTCATTTCACCACTGGAAAGAAACGGGAAGTTGTAACCCGATTTCGACTGAATTTTAATGTGCGTAATATCAGGATCTATTGAAAAGACTCAGAACCTTATTTTTGGAAAAATAGTGACTTACGGGGTTTTGCAGTGTGGCTGTCGATATGTTTGTGTACACAGTCAATTACGATTGCTGTGTTAATCACGGAATACGTAATTCGACCACAGCTAAACAAGCTCCTCCGATAAACTTTTTTATATTTGCTATAACTTTTATAATTGAAATTTCTATTTTTTCTTAGTTTGTCACTAGTAACAAAACCGCTGAAAAACTTATTTGTTATTCCTTTTAAAAAGTTTATCCTGTCAAATTAACACTTTTTATACTCTAGTGCTAAATTGATGTCCGCGCCTTTGGAGAATTGAATTTTTTAGTTTGTCCTTAATCTCAATAATAAAATACACTCCTAAGATTGTCAACTACCTATTTTTGGAGGTTTTCAAGACTTGAGGACTCAGAATAACAGTCGTTAGAAGCATTTCACGGTGAAAAATGTTTCAAATGAGATTACGCCTAAAAAAAACATATTCAAGTTGTTAAACGAACTGAAAGAGATGGGTAACGATGTCTGAAATAAATGTTTTATTGATACCACAGGGAATGTGATTTCAAATGTTTTCTACGTCACTTGCAACATTTTTCACTCTTGAAAAGTGTCCTTGTTTATGATGGTAAATATAATATTTATAACAATTTGTTACATGAAATATTCAAACCAGCATGTTTCTTTAGAAAAGTCCATGACGTTATTAACAAATTAGGAAATATTTTTAATTTAGAAATTTAAGTACATACATATATACATATGTATGTACATATTTACATATATATGCAGGCATTTGTGTCTCTTTAGGTTAACAGTATTCCTATGGACATACATACTTATGTTTACACACAATAAAATGGCAGTATCTCGTTGTTAATGCCACTGTTATACAAACAAACAAAACACACCTTCAAAACAAATGCTTATTTCAGCATCAGGATGTCTGGTTGGTTTGTGCCTTTTAAACGTATCGCATTTTAATTTAATTGGTATTATAAATTCAAGTATTTAAATTCCTTAAGAGTAGTAATTTAAGTGATTCAAAACCACGTCACTTAATTGGTATTGCCACCGCCGCGATAATCAAAACAAAATTTTGGATTAGATTTATGATGTTTCCAACCATAGCCAATCTGATACAAATTTAAACCAACCCCAAAATACACTTCCGTGGCTACAGTCACACCGTCTGTATATAAATAAATCCATATCACTGGCAGTGTGGCCAGAAGGTTTTCGGTCAACCGGCTAAATTTGGGCGTTAACACTAATTAATAGTAAGAGTGTTTTAATGTAACTATATATATTTTATATTTATAATTGCCTGCAGAACTTCGAATATTTCATGTAAAACCAACACTTTTCAGTAACCCGTTCCTGTAACTTTGCATAATAAAGCTTACTACGTACCTCTCAAAAAATACCTTAAGAAAAAACGATAATATATTTCTTATGCTTTCTCAAGAAATTCTGGAGTTTACATTGTATAAGAGAAGAAAAAGCAGGAAAGGACAACAAATTGTTAATAAAGCAAATTTAACATCAGCCATTGGCGTTTTGAATTCTTTTACTTTCACTTTCCATTTCTAATATCTATATATTAATAGGCTAACACTCTCCCCATAGTAATTTTCGCAACCCAACTTCATATAGTATTTATAGATAGATCCCTCTAAAAGTTATATTGCCATCTTCGTATGGACTATTTCTACTGTCTCGCGAAAAAAATTTTTTAAAATGATGCTTTGTTTATTTGTTATTAAACAAAAAAGGAGCCTACAAACTTTACATAACTCTCCAACTATTTTGTAATCTCCAACAGCACAACATATATAAAAGCTTTTACCAAAAGCCAAAGCTACAGTATCTGACTGTTTCATGTTACGCTAGATGGAACCGTGCGCGCCTTGCGCAAAGAATTTCACCACTACCCTCCGCGACATCTACAACCCAGTAGATAAAGTTTCTGATTCACAACATAAATGATATACATGATACAACAGTGGCGCAGGTGGTAAGGGTGCCGGCTCTGATGCGTGCGTTTACAGGTTTAAAAGCACGGGTTCGGGGCAGGTTAAGTGTTTTTTTTTTTTTATAAATTATATTTATATCATTACATTTCACAGGTAATTGTTATAATAAATTTACACTGCATCAAATGCTTTGTATGAGGGAAAGCTCTGAGCTGGGAATTTTCACCAAATTTGGTGCAGTGTACCTACATACATATATTAACACCCCAATTCTGTTTTCTTGATAAATTATCAATCTTGATAAATAATTAAGAAAAAATATTTGTATTGAAGTTTGCTTCAAAAACACTTGATAAAAATATTTCTTCTTTATTATTTATCAAGATTGACTAATTTATCAAGAACACTCTACTTTTTTTTCAGAAAAACACATTTTTACTTTGATTATTGTATATTCTAAGCTTTTATCGATTTTTCAAAAGTTTAATTTACTGATGAAATTTTTAGGGGGTTAAATGGAAAAATATCTCATATACATATATTTTTCATACAGTTGAAGATTGGCCAGATAAATATTACCAATTGCCTCATTTATAGCAAAGCTGTAATTAGACGCTGGCAAGTATAAGTAGTTGCTGGCGTCATTTAGAACCCAGAAATCTGATTTTTTTTAATTTTCCCTGCTGTAAAAAAAAAATAAAAAAATAAAATTAAGAAAAAACCAATTTTAAATTTTTGACCTCACCGAGAAATGAAATTTTAAGAGGAATAAGATATTGGAAAAGTATATTTTCTAAGCAGAAAATGTATTTTTCATACTAAAAAAAAAACTGACTTCGTTATATGGAATAAAAAAATTTTATGGAAATAAAAATTTATAAATGTAAAGCAGGAGTTATTAGTTTTCAATTGTTGTTAAAAATAATTAGTAGCATTACTGCAAGCCGAAATCTAATAATTTCAGTTGGTGCATGCTTACATTACCTTAGGAAAATTTTCAGTATCTCTGTTCTACTACTTTACTGCACCACCCTAATGTGTAGATGCTTTGAGTGGCATCACCACCTCGCGAAATTTCGCACTTTTAAAAACTACGAAAACCACATCCACCAGTTTCTGCTCTCATTCGTATGCAGTAAACCAGCAGCTGCCACTTGCTTTTATTTGTGTGCCAAAAAAAGAACAAAATTCACCAAATCATATCCCATAAAACATGGGCTCAACTTTTTCTCAAATCTTTGACAAACTGTATGGTCTCAAGTTGATATCCAACACAATTCTTAATTTTTTTCCAACTTTAGAAATATTTTGATAACTTTGTAGTTCTTAAGTTGATATCCAACATCATTCCCCAAGTATTTTATAGGTTTGAGATATTCTGATAATTTAATAGCTCTCATCATTCTCCAAGTATTCTCTAACCTTTGAGATATTTTGACCACTTCATAGCTTTCAAGTTGATATCCAAAAAATTCTCCACTCTCCTGATTTTAATATTCGATTATTTATTTCGATATTTATTTTCAGTCACATTCATACTTTTAAGTCCAATTAGAGAAGCCCAGTTGAGAACTATCACTTTCTCAACTTCAGAAACCGCGTTTTTTTCCATATAAAAAAATTCGCTTTTTCTTGAGAACGGTATCATTCTCAAGTGACTTTCGTTTTGAGATACAACGCTTGAGCTGTGAGAAGTCCCGTGGTTCTCAACTTGAGATCTAACGTAACTCAAGCCTAAATGTTTATTGGGATATATCACATCCTCCTCGGCATCTTAACCTATTTGAAAGCTAAGAAATCCAGCTTCACCTCTGGCTTTGTATATCTAACTTTTTGCCTCTTTCTATGTCATTTCCGATGAATTTTGAAAGGTCTTGAATTAATGCCCTGCTAGACAGATGATGACAGTTAGTCAGCTTTGTAATGTTACCTATAAGAACGTAATGGGAAATCGTGATATAAATATCAGCTGTTTTATATTCACTTCAGGGTTTTCTATCACGTTTTTTAAGGCACCAATAAAGCTGATTGTCATAAACTGTCTAGCAGGGTTAATATTCGAAACATTTCAAAATATTATGTTTTCTTTTATTTTATTTATTTAACGATTCAGAATTAATTGATAGTTTTAAGGGTGCTTTGAACGATGTACCGTCAAATTTTATAAGCTCGGATTGTGGATCTATGAATTTACGTTGCGGGAAATGTGGTGCCATGCATTTTAAGAATGAAATCACTGCTAGAAACAGAAATTCTTTTTCGATGTGTTGCCAAAAGGGAAAGTAACTTTGCCACCACTTACCCAAAATAATTTTTTCAAAACTCTGTATGAGGGATTGCGCTCCAATAACCAGGCTTTAAAAAGAAAATCGAAAAACTACTTTGAAAACATATGTATGTAGTTTCAATTCATCCTTTGCATTGGTTAGCTCTGAAGCCCAAATTGCAGAGAATGTACAACGAGGAGTTTATCATTTTAAAATTCACAATATATTTTATCATAGAGCTGGACCTACGACGAACGGGCAAAATGCTCGATCGTATCCATCATATGCTCAGTTATATTTCTATGATGTTGATGCCGCAAATTCTTTTAGGGTGAGAGAACCAGCTAACGTCTCATGTGATAGGAGTTTAATGACAGAGATATCTGCCGAATTGAATAGAGTTAATCCTTTTGTTCGGTCGTTTATTTGTAAAGAAATGTGTCTACTAATTACTGTAAATCGTGATATGACCAATAGGGATATGGGTATATTTAATGATGATCTTACAACTGATGTTGCCGTGATATTTAGTACAGTAGATGGTGAACCTCCATTCGAGAGAAACATGATCTCATTTCACAAAACTAATGGAACAGTAAAAAACATTTCTGTGTTGGATTCAGCCTTGGATCCCTTAGCTTACCCACTACTATTTCCTAATGGAGATGATGGATGGCATCCAGAAATATCGCATGGCAGACCGAGTACGTCTACCTCAAGTCGTCCCAGAACTAAAACCACCATGCTTGAGTACGTATCATATCGTTTAGCAATCAGAAACGACATCAGTCTTTTACATCATTCCAAGAAGCTTTATTTGCAGTGGGTGGTAGATATGTACGTGCGAGTTGAGGGCACAAGACTTAATTTTTTAAGAATAAATCAAGATAAGCTCAGGTGCGAAATTTTGAACAACATAACTGATTACTTAAACACTAATCCTGCTGTAAGTGGAAATGAAAATATAGGGAGAAGGATTATTTTGCCATCGTCATTTACTGCCTCGCCTAGAAATATGTACCAAAATTATTTGGACGCTATGTCTATAGCTCGCCATTTTGGAAAACCTTCTTTGTTCATTACAATGACATGTAATCCCAAATGGCCAGAGATCACCAACAATATTGATATAAACGAAGAGTCTAATTATCGACCAGACATTATAGTGCGCGTCTTCCATGCTAAATTAACTGATTTAATGACCGCAATAACCACAAAAAAAGTTTTCGGTTCTGTTGCTGCTTACATTTATGTATACCATTGAATTTCAAAAGAGGGGTTTACCACATGCACATATACTTATTACTCTACATGAAAGCGATAAGATTGATGGGGTTAGTGATATTGATAAATTCGTTTGTGCAGAAATTCCTGATATTGAAAGTAATCCGAAGTTACATGAATATGTTTCAAAATATATGATGCATGGTCCATGTGGTGCCTTGAATATGAACGCAGTTTGCATGAGAAATGATAGTTGTTCTAAAAATTTCCCTAAAGAGTTTTGTGAGTCTACACGAGAAGAGTTCAATGGATTTCCATTATATAGGAGACGTGATAATGGTATTAGTGTAGATATCCGTGGTGCATCCCTTGATAACCGTTTTGTTGTTCCGTATAACCCATATTTGCTTGCCAAATTTAATTGCCACATAAATGTAGAGGTTTGCTCTTCTGTAAAAGTGTAAAATATATTTATAAATATGTATATAAAGGATATGACAGTGCCACAGTTGAGCTAGCTCCACACCAAAATGATGTCGAGGGAGTAGATAATGGTGACGAAATTCAAAACTTTTTAAATGGACGTTACGTTGGTTCTACGGAAGCGGCCTGGCGAATTTTCCAATATCCCTTGCATTTTCAGTCCCATACTATATACCGGCTTGATATTCGTCTACCTCAAAGGCAAAATGTTGTGTTTGTGTAGGGTCAGGTACAACGTGCAGTTGAGAATTAAAAAAAAACTAAATTGTTGGCATTTTTTGAACTAAATATTGAAGATCCTTCGGCACATGTTTATAAGTACACTGAAATTCCATTGCATTATACTTGGGAAGATAGAGAAAAAAATGGAAAAAAAGACTGCGGGGTGGTGATAAAGTTATAACACGCATGTATGTAGTGTCGCCAAAGGATAACGAGTTGTTTCATTTACGTTTGCTTCTTTTACACGTTACTGGCCCGAAATCGTTTATAGATGTTCGCACATTTAATTGAGTCCTTTATGATACATTCGAAAACCACACAAACCCCTATCATTCATATGCAGTAATCCAGGAGCTGTCACTTGCTTTTATTTGTGTGCCAAAAAAATTGTGCTAAATCCTGTACAACATCAATTGAAGTCTAAGAAATCCATCTTAACTACTCATGGCTTTAGCATACACGTTCACGCATATGGGCAATCCTGTAAGCTCAAAGATTTTAAAACTCATTCATTTTACATACATACATACATATACATACTTATGAGGGGAAGCCATGCGATTATAAACGTTACCGAAAAATTGAAAAATCGTCATTCTCTCTGCCGAAAATTTCTGCGCATTTGGTTTCTTCTACTCGGTGCGTGAAACACTTGCTCGAATTTTCAAATTTTTTACCCTCATTCCTTTTACTAACACAGTCATGCATATGGACAATCCTGTATGCTCAAAGATTTTAAAACTCATTAATTTACATACATATGTACATACTTATGAGGAGAAGCCATGCGATTATAAACGTTACCGAAAAATTGAGAAATCGTCATTTTCTCTGCCGAAAAGTTCTGCGCATTTGGTTTCTTTACTCGGCGCGTGAAACATATATGTATATGTAGTTATCTATATATTAATAGGCTAACACTCTCCCCATAGTAATTTTCGCAATCCAACTTCATATAGTATTTATAGATAGATCCCTCTAAAAGTTATATTGCCATCTTCGTATGGACTATTTCTACTGTCTCGCGAAAAAAATTTTTAAAATTATGCTTTGTTTATTTGCCTACAAACTTTACAGAACTCTCCAACTATTTTGTAATCTCCAACAGCACAACATATATAAAAGCTTTTACCAAAAGCCAAAGCTACAGTATCTGACTGTTTCATGTTACGCTAGATGGAACCGTGCGCGCCTTGCGCAAAGAATTTCACCACTACCCTCCGCGACATCTACAACCCAGTAGATAAAGTTTCTGATTCACAACATAAATGATATACATGATACAGCAGTGGCGCAGGTGGTAAGGGTGCCGGCTCTGATGCGTGCGTTTACAGGTTTAAAAGCACGGGTTCGGGGCAGGTTAAGTTTTTTTTTTTTTATAAATTATATTTATATCATTACATTTCACAGGTAATTGTTATAACAAATTTACACTGCATCAAATGATTTGTATGAGGGAAAACTCTGAGCTGGGAATTTTCACCAAATTTGGTGCAGTGTACCTACATACATATATTAACACCCCAATTCTGTTTTCTTGATAAATTACACTGGTTTACAGCCAAAATGCACCAGAGACGCCATAGTGAAATTCCTATGTAAAATCACCTCCTAATTCCGAAAATCAAGGTTATTTTTACTTGAATGGTACCGTTTTTGAGATATTTACGATTTACCGTTATTTCAAAAAACAAAAAAGATGGCTCCACTTAATCGTGTATATCTCAAGAACAAATTGAGCTATTCGAAAACGGTGTGAAAAATTTGAAAGCTTATAAAATTTACTAAAATCAGTACATACAACACTTTTTGCTAGGTCCTGCAGATTCAAACATAGTGAACAATCATTACGGATTTTTAAAATTTTTTTTGTAAAAATATAAAAAAATGTGTAATTTGAGAGGAAGCATCTCGAAAACTTTTTATTTTTTTGCAGATATTTTTCCCCCCTCTAAGCTCTATTTTATTACAAAAAAACAAGCTATCAGTGAACAAAATCGATGAACTAATACAAAAGTTATAAGCATTCAAGTAAATATATCCATTTAATACTTAAGTACCCTACAAATAATAGCATATGTACATATGGTTCTGTCTTAACTCTATGATCTTATTTTATAATTGAAAAAGTTATGTGTCTTGTTTTGACGCTTATTTAGATTAGGATCGGTTTCTCTTATGAGAAACCAACAGTAGTCGGCCATCATAGCGACATCCCAGAATCCTTGATACCGACTTTCAATCACTTTTATTTGCTGGTGAAACCTTTCGCCATGCTCGTCACTTTCGTCGCCAAGATTTTGCGGGAAAAAATTTAAGTGGGAGTGTAAGAAATGAATTTTTAAAGACATATTTACTCCTGAAAGAAAATAAAAAAGTAAATTAGATAAGTAAATACATAAGTGACACATTAGTATATAATTTTCTTTGGCTCGATTTATCTTTCAATTCAGAACAAATTTTTTGTTTATATTTTTCCCGTTCTTGTTTGTTCGGAACTGGACGATGAATTCAGATTTATGGCTATATATTCTCATGTAAATTTATGTAATATATAATTTATTATAATATGTTTTTTTATTTACCCATTTCCGCATAGTTTTTGATTAAGTCGTTCACTAACATCTCGTAGTTAGGACTTTTGTGTTTGCCTAAAAAAGAAGTAACGACCTTTTCAAAAGAATCCCACGCTGCTGCCTCCACTGGTGACAATAGTTCTTTGAAATGGTTTTTGCATTATCTCATATGTTTCCTTCGTATTTACTGCATGCGCGATCGGGATAGATGGCTTTTGGTTGCCAATATGCAATAATACGGCCTTTAAACTTAATTTATTGCCGTCTATGAACAATCGCCACTCTTTTGAATCATATGGTTCACCAAATTGCTTGAATAGACCAGCAATTTCTTTGCAGTAACAAACACTGTCCTCCTTCGTATAGTACTTGGAAAATTCTTCGTGACGAGTTCTATAATATGTTACCTTAACATCGGATGAAACAAATTTAAATTGTTGCATTCGAGAGGCGTGTAGTTCGGCCTTTACCTTTGACAATTCCAAATCCCTTATCCAATCATTGAGTTGTGCTTGTGACAAAGAATTTCTTTCGTTTTCCGTTTGAAATTTAGTACAACATGATGCCGCGTAATCAGATACTACTGTTGACAATGAATGACTGTAGATACGCTCGCATAGGTTACTTTTCTGGACTTTCCAACCCCAAGTACTTTTGTAGTACAAATATAGCAGTCCGTTGAATGGCAAGTTGGTTCCCTCCACTTCATTGTTGTAATAAATTTCACACGTCGCCTAAATAGATAGTTTCAGAAATTAGTCAGCTATGCATTAAAAGGGAACAAATTCCTAATTTTTACAACGTACCTTTTTGTTCCGGTTTCCGAAGAAATCAATTCGACTCGGCATGTGGTGCACATAGTGTTCGGTGTCCATGGTTTTTAGGCTCAATTCCAAAACACTTATAGTACTATGTAACTTTCAAAGGATTTGAAAACACACGTCTCATACTTTTAACAATAAATTGACCGCAGATGACTCTCTCGCCCTTTTATTCCTTTTTTAAGTAAATTACGGGTTATAAGCTGCAAATTATAAACTGAACAGTATCCGGCGAGCCTTGCATGTACTCTTATTTATACTTAGATCCAGTAAAAATTCAAGCCTACCTAAACAAAAAGGTTCCCTAGTTCTACAAAGAAAACACTACCTGCCTCAAAAATATGCTCTTGTTTAAAATGTACCTAGGTTTGAGAAAACGACACTAACAGCTTTTTGTATCTAATAACTTTTCGAAAATCTACCTGCTAACTAACTGATATACGAAGCATTAAATGGATATATTTACTTGAATGCTTATAACTTTTGTATTAGTTCATCGATTTTGTTCAGTGATAGATTGTTTTTTTTTAATAAAACAGAGCTTAGAGGGGGGAAAAAATATCTGCAAAAAAAACAAAAAGTTTTCGAGATGCTTCCTCGCAAAGCACAAATTTTTTATAAGCTTTCAAATTTTTCAAACCGTTTTTGAATAGCTCAATTTGTTCTTGACATATACGCGATTAAGTGGAGCCATCTTTTTTGTTTTTTGAAATAACGGTAAATCCTAAGTATCTCAAAAACGGTACCATTCAAGTAAAAATAACTTTGATTTTCGGAATTAGAAGGTGATTTTACATAGGAATTTCACTATGGCGTCTCTGGTGCAGAAAAAAAGTTGGAATTTGTGATCCAGTGTTATCAATCTTGATAAATAATTAAGAAAAAATATTTGTATTGAAGTTTGCTTCAAAAACACTTGATAAAAATATTTCTTCTTTATTATTTATCAAGATTGACTAATTTATCAAGAACACTCTACTTTTTTTTCAGAAAAACACATTTTTACTTTGATTATTTTATATTCTAAGCTTTTATCGATTTTTCAAAAGTTTAATTTACTGATGAAATTTTTAGGGAGTTAAATGGAAAAATATCTCATATACATATATTTTTCATACAGTTGAAGATTGGCCAGATAAATATTACCAATTTCCTCATTTATAGCAAAGCTGTAATTAGACGCTGGCAAGTATAAGTAGTTGCTGGCGTCATTTAGAAACCCAGAAACCTGATTTTTTTTAATTTTCCTTGCTGTAAAAAAAAAAATAAAAAACTAAAATTAAGAAAAAACCAATTTTAAATTTTTGACCTCACCGAGAAATGAAATTTTAAGAGGAATAAGATATTGGAAAAGTATATTTTCTAAGCAGAAAATGTATTTTTCATACTAAAAAAAAACTGACTTCGTTATATGGAATAAAAAAATTTTATGGAAATAAAAATTTATAAATGTAAAGCAGGAGTTATTAGTTTTCAATTGTTGTTAAAAATAATTAGTAGCATTACTGCAAGCCGAAATCTAATAATTTCAGTTGGTGCATGCTTACATTACCTTAGGAAAATTTTCAGTATCTCTGTTCTACTACTTTACTGCACCACCCTAATTGTAGATGCTTTGAGTGGCATCACCACCTCGCGAAATTTCGCACTTTTAAAAACTACGAAAACCACATCCACCAGTTTATGCTCTCATTCGTATGCAGTAAACCAGCAGCTGCCACTTGCTTTTATTTGTGTGCCAAAAAAAGAACAAAATTCACCAAATCATATCCCATAAAACATTGGCTCAACTTTTTCTCAAATCTTTGACAAACTGTATGTTCTCAAGTTGATATCCAACACAATTCTTAATTTTTTTCCAACTTTAGAAATATTTTGATAACTTTGTAGTTCTTAAGTTGATATCCAACATCATTCCCCAAGTATTTTATAGGTTTGAGATATCCTGATAATTTAATAGCTTTCATCATTCTCCAAGTACTCTCTAACCTTTGAGATATTTTGACCACTTCATAGTTTTCAAGTTGATATCCAAAAAATTCTCCAATCTCCTGATTTTAATATTCGATTATTTATTTCGATATTTATTTTCAGAGTCACATTCATACTTTTAAGTCCAATTAGAGAAGCCCAGTTGAGAACTATCACTTTCTCAACTTCAGAAACCGCGTTTTTTTCCATATAAAAAAATTCGCTTTTTCTTGAGAACGGTATCATTCTCAAGTGACTTTCGTTTTGAGATACAACGCTTGAGCTGTGAGAAGTCCCGTGGTTCTCAACTTGAGATCTAACGTAACTCAAGCCTAAATGTTTATTGGGATATATCACATCCTCCTCGGCATCTTAACCTATTTGAAAGCTAAGAAATCCAGCTTCACCTCTGGCCTTGTATATCTAACTTTTTGCCTCTTTCTATGTCATTTCCGATGAATTTTGAAAGGTCTTGAACTAATGCCCTGCTAGACAGATGATGACAGTTACCTATAAGAACGTAATGGGAAATCGTGATATAAATATCAGCTGTTTTATATTCACTTCAGGGTTTTCTATCACGTTTTTTAAGGCACCAATAAAGCTGATTGTCATAAACTGTCTAGCAGGGTTAATATTCGAAACATTTCAAAATATTATGTTTTCTTTTATTTTATTTATTTAACGATTCAGAATTAATTGATAGTTTTAAGGGTGCTTTGAACGATGTACCGTCAAATTTTATAAGCTCGGATTGTGGATCTATGAATTTACGTTGCGGGAAATGTGGTGCCATGCATTTTAAGAATGAAATCACTGCTAGAAACAGAAATTCTTTTTCGATGTGTTGCCAAAAGGGAAAGTAACTTTGCCACCACTTACCCAAAATAATTTTTTCAAAACCCTGTATGAGGGATTGCGCTCCAATAACCAGGCTTTAAAAAGAAAATCGAAAAACTACTTTGAAAACATATGTATGTAGTTTCAATTCATCCTTTGCATTGGTTAGCTCTGAAGCTCAAATTGCAGAGAATGTACAACGAGGAGTTTATCATTTTAAAATTCACAATACATTTTATCATAGAGCTGGACCTACGACGAACGGGCAAAATGCTCGATCGAATCCATCATATGCTCAGTTATATTTCTATGATGTTGATGCCGCAAATTCTTTTAGGGTGAGAGAACCAGCTAACGTCTCATGTGATAGGAGTTTAATGACAGAGATATCTGCCGAATTGAATAGAGTTAATCCTTTTGTTCGGTCGTTTATTTGTAAAGAAATGTGTCTACTAATTACTGTAAATCGTGATATGACCAATAGGGATATGGGTATATTTAATGATGATCTTACAACTGATGTTGCCGTGATATTTAGTACAGTAGATGGTGAACCTCCATTCGAGAGAAACATGATCTCATTTCACAAAACTAATGGAACAGTAAAAAACATTTCTGTGTTGGATTCAGCCTTGGATCCCTTAGCTTACCCACTACTATTTCCTAATGGAGATGATGGATGGCATCCAGAAATATCGCATGGCAGACCGAGTACGTCTACCTCAAGTCGTCCCAGAACTAAAACCACCATGCTTGAGTACGTATCATATCGTTTAGCAATCAGAAACGACATCAGTCTTTTACATCATTCCAAGAAGCTTTATTTGCAGTGGGTGGTAGATATGTACGTGCGAGTTGAGGGCACAAGACTTAATTTTTTAAGAATAAATCAAGATAAGCTCAGGTGCGAAATTTTGAACAACATAACTGATTACTTAAACACTAATCCTGCTGTAAGTGGAAATGAAAATATAGGGAGAAGGATTATTTTGCCATCGTCATTTACTGCCTCGCCTAGAAATATGTACCAAAATTATTTGGACGCTATGTCTATAGTTCGCCATTTTGGAAAACCTTCTTTGTTCATTACAATGACATGTAATCCCAAATGGCCAGAGATCACCAACAATATTGATATAAACGAAGAGTCTAATTATCGACCAGACATTATAGTGCGCGTCTTCCATGCTAAATTAACTGATTTAATGACCGCAATAACCACAAAAAAAGTTTTCGGTTCTGTTGCTGCTTACATTTATGTATACCATTGAATTTCAAAAGAGGGGTTTACCACATGCACATATACTTATTACTCTACATGAAAGCGATAAGATTGATGGGGTTAGTGATATTGATAAATTCGTTTGTGCAGAAATTCCTGATATTGAAAGTAATCCGAAGTTACATGAATATGTTTCAAAATATATGATGCATGGTCCATGTGGTGCCTTGAATATGAACGCAGTTTGCATGAGAAATGATAGTTGTTCTAAAAATTTCCCTAAAGAGTTTTGTGAGTCTACACGAGAAGAGTTCAATGGATTTCCATTATATAGGAGACGTGATAATGGTATTAGTGTAGATATCCGTGGTGCATCCCTTGATAACCGTTTTGTTGTTCCGTATAACCCATATTTGCTTGCTAAATTTAATTGCCACATAAATGTAGAGGTTTGCTCTTCTGTAAAAGTGTAAAATATATTTATAAATATGTATATAAAGGATATGACAGTGCCACAGTTGAGCTAGCTCCACACCAAAATGATGTCGAGGGAGTAGATAATGGTGACGAAATTCAAAACTTTTTAAATTGACGTTACGTTGGTTCCACGGAAGCGGCCTGGCGAATTTTCCAATATCCCTTGCATTTTCAGTCCCATACTATATACCGGCTTGATATTCGTCTACCTCAAAGGCAAAATGTTGTGTTTGTGGAGGGTCAGGTACAACGTGCAGTTGAGAATTAAAAAAAAACTAAATTGTTGGCATTTTTTGAACTAAATATTGGAGATCCTTCGGCACATGTTTATAAGTACACTGAAATTCCATTGCATTATACTTGGGAAGATAGAGAAAAAAATGGAAAAAAAGACTGCGGGGTGGTGATAAAGTTATAACACGCATGTATGTAGTGTCGCCAAAGGATAACGAGTTGTTTCATTTACGTTTGCTTCTTTTACACGTTACTGGCCCGAAATCGTTTATAGATGTTCGCACATTTAATTGAGTCCTTTATGATACATTCGTAGAAGCGTGTCATGCTCGGGGAATCGCCTCGAACGATAACGAATGGCGATTGTGTTTAGAAGAAGCCAAATAATTTCATTCGCCAAAGCAAATGCGTCACTTATTCGCAGTTATATGTGCTTTAAATAATCCATCAAATGCATTGGCGTTGTGGAATGAATTTAAAGAACCACTTTCTGAAGATTTTCTGAGAGAAAGTGATGAATCAGTTTCGTTTAATCGTGCACGACTAGAAATTGAAGATGTACTGCTTAGTCATAATGTGACATGTCAATCCCTTTACTGCCAGTTCCTACAATAATCCAAGATATAACAAGTAGTAATATCCCTCAACCTGAAAATGAGTTAGTTTTATTTGAGGATTATTACTCAAGAGCAAACTACGAGCAACGCTCCATAATAGACCGCATCATTCAAGAAATTCAGTCCCATAACACTGGATCTAATGTGTTCTGTGTTACTGCTCATGCGGGTTGTGGTAAAACTTTTATGCAAACTGCTTTGATTCATAGGTTGAACTCACTAAGTCTTCCATGTATTGCGACTGCTTTTAGTGGCATAGCATCTACTCTCTTGATTGGTGGAAGAACAGTCCATAGCGTATTTAAGTTATCGATTCCTGTTGTAGAAAACTCCGTTCCAAATATCACTCCAAATAGTGCTCAAGGGAGATACATAAATTCAGCTGCGCTAATAATCATCTACGAAATTTCTATGTGTCTCCACTTTTAATTTTGAAAGCCATAGATAGATTATTGCGTGATTTATGTTCCGACGAAAATGCTAAAAACAAACTTTTTGCTGGGAAAACAATATTGCTTTGTGGCGATTTCAGACAAATTCTACCTGTTGTTCCTCATGGATCCCGTGCAGTTTTGGTGGAAAACTGTGTTATTAGCTGGGCGGAATTTGCATCATTTCATCAAGAAACATTAACCCAAAATATGAGAGCATTACCACACGAATTGCAATTCGTAGAATTTATAAAGAAAACTGGTGATGGTCGAGCAGTTTTTTACCCACAATTTGGAAATAATGTTATTGAAATACCACAGCAGTTAGTGGGTAATGAAGATAACATTAGTGCACTTTGAGTGGCATCACCACCTCGCAAAATTTCGCACTTTTTAAAAACTACGAAAACCACACAAACCCCTCTGCTATCATTCATATGCAGTAATCCAGGAGCTGTCACTTGCTTTTATTTGTGTGCCAAAAAAATTGTGTGAAGCCTAAGAAATCCATCTTAACTACTCATGGCTTTAGCATACACGCTCACGCATATGGGCAATCCTGTAAGCTCAAAGATTTTAAAACTCATTCATTTTACATACATACATACATATACATACTTATGAGGGGAAGCCATGCGATTATAAACGTTACCGAAAAATTTAAAAATCGTCATTATCTCTGCCGAAAATTTCTGCGCATTTGGTTTCTTCTACTCGGTGCGTGAAACACTTGCTCGAATTTACAAATTTTTTGACCTCATTCCTTTTAATAACACAGTCACGCATATGGACAATCCTGTATGCTCAAAGATTTTAAAACTCATTAATTTACATACATATGTACATACTTATGAGGAGAAGCCATGCGATTATAAACGTTACCGAAAAATTGAGAAATCGTCATTTTCTCTGCCGAAAAGTTCTGCGCATTTGGTTTCTTTACTCGGTGCGTGAAACACTTGCTCAAATTTAAAAATTTTTTGCCCTCATTCCTTTTACTAACCATAGATAAATAGATTTGAGACTCTTCGTTTCGAGAGAGCGCTGTCAAAATGCACATTTTTTATAACATTTGTCATTGGTGCCACTCCGTGAAAGTGGAGTAAAGCTGAGTAATGGTATTTTCATCATATATTTTGGGAATTTTAAAGGTTTTGCTTTAATTGGACTTTTGAAGGGCTAAATAAATTTTTCGAAACTTATTTTTCAAAAATATGACAAATTAACGTATCTGCAGGCATAAATAAACAAAAATATGTGTACAAATGAAGTTTAAATCCATCATATAACACTGCCATGAGTTGATAATGAAATATTGAATTTATTGATAAATATGGATTGATAACAAAATCAATAACATAAGGCCAAGTAAAAAATGTACTTAAGGTTTTTTGTTGATAAATTTTGACTGGCTTATAGTATTGACCTTCCGCCTGCATATTATTATCAGGGACACCGAACCGCATGTTTTGATGTAGCACTCAACATTTTTCATAACTTCTACCCATTTGACCCCAAAGCTAAAGAGTTACCGACTATTTCGGCACATTTTTTCGTTGCCTTAGTCTGGCCTTCTGCAAAATGACATTTATTTTGACTCTCCTGCTCTCCTGCATTGTACAGAACAAATTTTCTAAAATTTTTGCACGCCATAACTGCAAAAACACCTAGAAATAGTAGGGTAATGTAAATTGGCATACATGCATTATGTTGGTGTAAAACTGATAATATGAAGTATGTAAAAGTATAAGTTAAAGAAACAGTTGAAAGAAGTAAATTAAAAATTTTTAAAAATTATAATTTTGTCACTTAGAAAGTTATTCCCGAGGGTGCTTCAATTGCCTACCTCATGGGTGGTGTGGAAATGGCAAGACCTTTCCTTTAGTACCAACTCACCAATTTGCTTCTTCTGGCAAATGTTTCGTTTGTTGGTTAGAGCCTTTGTGGATCAAATTAACGCACGTGAGCGTGAGTGAGTGGAGCTTTCTATAACGTACGAAAAGGCGTTCACGGACATTTATCAATTGAGCTCTTATTTTCAATAAAATTTAAAACAATTTTAGGGCCGTTTTCACGACTAGCCGTCAAATTTTTCAACTTTTTTTTATGTTCACCAAATTTTTGGATCTTAAGTGTTGGCGTGTTTCTCTCTCCATACAAAAGTTAAGCATAAGTATATGCACATGAAAAAATCCGTCCTCTTATTAATAAATAAAAAAATATTAATAACTAAAATATTAGATATATATTGACAAAAATATTCATGTCAATTCTAAATAAGTTTCCACTTATAAATATATATCTAATATTTTATTTATTTATTTTTTTTATTCAATGTTTTCCTTATTAATTAAGTGTTTAGTGAAAGTAAATATTGAGACCATATGCGTTTCTTCAGAAAATGCTGTCTTTAGTGAAAGTAAATAGTGACCCTGCATATTAGGTTGTGCCTAAATTTTGTATGGAACATAAGGGTGGCGCGCTTCTCTCTCCATACAAAAGTTAAGCATACATATATGCGGTGCAGTGAAATAACGCCCAAGGAAATAACGCCCATGGACGTTATTTCCCATTCAAAAAGGAAATAACGCCCATGGGCCTTATTTCCTTTTTAAATGGAAATATCGCCCACCTGCAAAAAGAAAGAAAGCCTATGGCTCTTATTTCCTTTTTAAAAGAGAAATTACGCCCATAGGATTTTACGCGAGCGACTCGAACTTTTGATTAGCATTTTTTTCACAAATTACCCTGTGAGAAAAGAGTGGGAAACGTGGCACGCGGAAGGACATCACCGTGGCGGTAGCCACGGCTATGGCACACACCCGGAGTTGGAATGGCGTATCCCAGGGTTATTTTTTAAAGCGCTTCCGAAGGCCGCCTACGCGGAAAGGTGTCCTGCACATAAAAAACGTGGATGGGGTCCCGAATTGGGGATCTGACCCGGGTCAATTTTCGGTTTTTCACTAATAACTTTTCACAGAAACAAAATATTGCTTTTCCCCCTTCGGATTATAGTTACGGAGGCCCGATCCACGATTTTTAAGTGCAGAACACCTTTCCGCATAGGCGGCCTTCGGCCGCGCTTCAAAAAATAACCCTGGGCTACGCCATTCCAACTCCGGGTGTGTGCCATAGCCATGGCTACCGCCACGGTGATGTCCTTCCGCGTGCCACGTTTCCCACTTTGGTTAACGTGAAATTTTTGTGTAACTATTCAATAAAATACAAAAAGAATTAGAATATTATTGTTTCATTAAAAAAAATTAAAGAGCAATAAGGCCTTTAAGACTTTATTTCTCTTTCGAAGTGTAATAAAGCCTTTTTTGAAAAAAAGGCCTTATTTCACTTTCAATAGTGTAATAAGGCCTTAAAGGGCTTATTTCACAAGGCGCTATTGCAACCCGCCTTATAAAAACATAACAAATATGATAAAATTTATTGAAATAAAAAAAACCATATACTTGATTCTTAAATCAGCTTGTTTTAATTCGTTTTTAACGTCCGTGGGCTTTATTTCTCTTCGAAAAAGGAAATAACACCCATCAGCAAAAGGTGATAACACCCATGGGCTTTATTTCCTTTTTAAAAAGGGCATATATATCGACAAAAATATCCAGGTCAATTCTAAATAATCTTTCATTTATAAATATATATCTAACATTTTTTTATTTTTATTTTATTTTATTTATGTTTTATTAATTTAGTTTCTTCTACCTGGTGCGTTACACATTATTTGCCGAACATTTGAAAAACTAAATATTAGCTGCAATTAAATCATTACATTTCACAGGTAATTGTTATAATAAATTTATACTGCATCAAATGCTTTGTATGAGGGGAAGCGCTGAGCTGGGAATTTTCACCAAATTTGGTGCAGTGCACCTACATACATACATACATATATTAACACCCCAATTTTGTTTTCTTGATAAATTAAACAAACACTTGATAAAAATATTTCTTCTTTTTTATTTATCAAGATTGACTAATTTATCAAGAACACAGAATCGGCCGGTAACTCTACTTTTTTTTACGAAAAACACATTTTTACTTTGATTATTTTATATTCTAAGCTTTTATCGATTCTTAAAATTTTAATTTACTTATGAAATTTTTAGGAGGTTAAATGGAAAAATATCTCATATACATATATTTTTCATACAGTTGAAGATTGGCCAGAAAAATATTACCAAATGCCTCATTTATAGCAAAGCTGTAATTAGACGCTGGCAGGTATAAGTACCCTACCAGAAACGCTGATTTTTTTAACTAACACACTCACACTCAAAATTTCAGTGCTGAACATGTACTGACCAAAATAGTGACAATTAGGGGTCGCTGTTATCAGTGTGAGACGGATATATTATGGCGAATGTAATTGTGTATATGCTAGAATAGTTCGTCCAATTGAATCATATGGTCATTAGTGACTGTCATTTGACTATCAAATGATTATCAGTAGTGGTGCATTTTCAAAATTCCTAGAAAATATTCAACCGGCTCGCATTCTAAGCGAAAACTTCAAAAGTTAAGTGACGAATTATTGCAAATCAGAAGCGGCCTATTTAAACCCAGTTTAAAACAAAGATATTTATTTAAAAATGAATAAAAGAGCAATTCAAAGCTTAATTAAAAAAGAAAAAAGGATTTTCGAATCCAAAGTGCAGAAATATAAACATTTGGCAGAATGTGTGGGACGCACCAAAAAAATTGACCCGGGAAAGTTTATAAAAGTGTTAAGTGTTGATGAAATTGTAACTCCCGTCGGGAAAAATCTTTGTGCGACCAAAAGTGTGGTATCACCAATGATTCTGCCTGAAAGTGTCTTTCCGCTTTGTGAGGACTTCGGTCCAGCAATTGATTCAAGTTATGAATCAGTTGAAAACGTGTCCCCCTCGATTGATCCCTTGTTACTGAGTTTAGATTGTAATATAATTGCATCCGGAAATGTACTTCCCATCGAGGAAAGTGCACCTTTTATAGGCGGTTTAGATTGTGACGCAATTGCATCCGGAAATTTACTTCCGTTGGAGGAAGGTGCTCGTTTTATAGGCAGCTTAGATTGTGATGCACTTGCTTCTGAAAATGTTGTAATTGATCCCTTATTAATCGGATTAGGTTCTGATAGAATTTCAACTGGAGATGTACTTCCGATCGAAGAAGGTGATATTTCTGTAAATTTTTTTTCACATGAAAGCGTTGCCCCCTTTGGAGAAAAAATTAAAAATACTCTTCCGGTCTGGGAAAGTGTTCATACGACAGGTGGTGTCAGCAACTCTGATGAAATAAGAGGATGGGCCATCAGGAATAATGAAACCCAAAGCTCTGTTGAAGATTTGTTGAAAACTTTAAACAGAATGGATGTAAGAGGTTTACCACTCTCTGCCAAGACTCTGATGAAAACCAGTAGGAAAACGGTAGCTATTAAGACTATTCCTAATGGTGAGTTTTTGTACGTCGGCATACAAAATTATTTTTTGAATTTTCCCTATACCATTCTTCAAACGGTTGATGAAGTCCTAATTGATGTAGGAATTGATGGCTTAAGTCTCTTTAATAGTTCTAACAGAGTTTTATGGCCTATTCTGGGTGCACTCTCAGATTTTCCCAATGTCCCCCCTTTTCTCATTGCCTGCTTTTCTGGTTACAAGAAACCGGAAAATCTGAATGCCTTTATGGAAGATTTCTGTTTAGAAGTGAAACTGTTAAGAGAACAGGGCATTCAAGTTGGTCCAGCTCAAACGAGGAAGAAGTTTAATGTGCGTTTGTTTTGTTGCGATTCCCCAGCGAGAGCGTTCGTTACGGGTGTTATGTCTCATACGAGCAAAAGTGGCTGTTCAAGATGTTGCCAAAAAGGTCTGTACGATAAACACCGCGTGTGTTATTCAAAAGAAGTTGGACCTCTCAGATCCGACATAACTTTTAGTTCTCGATGTGATTCCTCTCACCATATTCCAGAGTTTAAATATAAAAAGAGTATTTTGGAAGAAATAGGTTTTGGTATGGTCTCCCAGTTCCCTCTTGACTGTATGCATCTGGTAGACTTAGGTGTTACCAAAAAGCTGTTAAAAATTCTCTTGAAAAAAATGAATGTCGAATGCGTGAACGAGAAAATTGATTATGTAGCTCAGTTTATTCCTTCTGAGTTTGGGCGTGTATCTAGAAAGTTAAGTGATCTTAACCATTGGAAATCCACTGAGTTTAGGCAATTTCTTTTGTATACAGGGATTTTTCTTCTCAAAGATTGTTTAGAAAGCGATTTATTCTACCACTTTCTTTTATTGCATTCTGCTATACGACTACTGTCGAGTGAGAATTCATGTAGGGTACAATCCGATGTTGCCCAAGAACTTTTGTGTGATTTTGTGAACTATTTTGGCAATATTTATGGAAATGAATTAGTAAGCTTTAATGTCCATGGCCTGCTTCATTTGTCAGATTGCGTTAAGCAGTTTGGCCCTTTAGATTCTTTCTCAGCATACAAGTTTGAAAATTATATGCAATACCTTAAGAAACTGGTTAACAAAGGTAACTTTATACTTCAACAGCTATTTCTAAGGCTTGATGAAAGGCAGGGATTTAATGCAACCTTCGGAAACATTTCAAAAATGGGATCCTTTATCATAAATCATCTCAAGATAAAGGATTCTTTTTGTTTTAGTCGAAAAGTGGGGCCCATTAAAGTTGTGAATATGATAAAATCTTCTAATACGGAAAAAATTATTTGCAATGTGTTTCAACGAACAGAAAACTATTTCACCGAACCACTTGAGTCCGCCCATTTTCTGGGAATAGTTGTTGCTAGTAATTTAAGTACTGATAATGTCGAAATTACCTATGAAGATATTGATCATAAATACTTCTGTATCCCCTTGGACCAAAATTTCCTACTTATACCCCTCTTACATCATTTATTCCACGACTTTGCGCATCAACCCACACATTCTGCCTAAATAAAATATGCACATAATATCCATATCTATAGTCACTCACATAAAGAGCTGTTTACATTAGGTGTATACTTATTTATGTGAGTGAACATATATATGAAAACAGTTGTTTAATTTCTTTATTCTTTCTTTACATGAGTCTTGACGGATCTTTTAATTTCGACGATTTCATTGTGGAGGACAGTCAGCCGGAAAATGGTAAGTGGACTTGTTCTCCATAACACAACTTAAATGTTAAAGTAATTCATTTTAAGTAAAATCCAATTGTTTCCATTTCCAGCGCCTCTATCCATCAAGAAACGTCGATTTAAGGCCCCGGAGTACCAAAACATGGCGCAAAATATTGAAAAAAATCAGGCTAAAGTACAGCAATTCCCACCGAATCAAGGCGGTGGTTGCATACACAGCGAACAACAACCAAACCAACTTGCGCCGATGCACCAACAACCACAGTACAATGATGGTAAGTATTTACTTCTTTATTATGTGGCAATCAAATCATACTCATTCTTTATTTTAGAAGTATTACGTATGCTGAGGGAAATTCTGGGTACTCAGGCAGAGCTTGCGAAACGGATGAGCGCGTTAGAGAAGACAGTAAGTAAATACTGTCTAAATAAATAACTTTTTAGTGAGACAAAATATTATTTTCAATTTCAAAATATTTTTACACATTTTTGGACCTGTATTAGTAGTTACGTACGGTCGTATAGAATTACCTCTTTCGTTATTTATGTTAATTGTTTCATAGAAAAAAAAGTGTAGTTAAATTGTATAAATGTATAAGACCTAAGAATTCAACGTTCGTTTACCTGAAAACTATTGAGCTTTACACTCAGAATGGCCCACACACAGACTTTAATTTCATTTACTCTTATATTTACATAATATATATTATATACCAAAAAACCAAAAACTCACTAAACAGGCAGTTTTGTTGATTTCAATCACATTAAGTTTTCCCGATTGTACAGCCGCTTCTGGCTTCGTGCCAACTTCTTCTACACCAGCAGTACGTATGATAAAGTTTGTCTGCTTGCCCAAATTGATAAAGGACCAATCAACGTCATCTAACAAGAATACAAGAACTTTGTTAATATGTATATTTGACACACACTAGAAATCTATAAGACTGGGAAAATTGATATTTTCAAATTTTCCATTGTCGAAAGCACTATCTAAAAATATCGGATTTTCCCCTCCAGATTATTGTTACGGAGGTGAAGACGCGTCTATTGATACCTCTACCTAGATTTTTGGACGTGTATTAACACTTGACGTTGGGTGGAAAGTATTACCCCCGCCCCATCACCAATGGCAAATATTGTTCAAACTGTTTGCCCAAAATTTTGCACATACGTGCCCAAGCTGTAATCAAATAGTATGCATTCCATTTATGATTTATCCAGAATGCTTTTAACGCATACAATACTTTATTACCACTACCTCGCAAAAGCTTTAAAGATTCTGCTTTTGACCCTAACTTTTGTATTTATAAGCACTTAAATAAGTTATAGGCCTCACTCTATTGTAAACAAATATTTTCACCAAAGATGATTTTCACTGTATTTTCAATATAAAGTTATATCAGCTGTTCGTTCGATAGTCAAATTTGTAATCGTTCGTTCATGATATTTAACACTACGTTAGATAAGTGAACATACAAGCCGATATTTTGATCTACAATAAAAGATTTTTTCTTAAATTATGACTGCATTTTTTTATTACAGCAAACGACGTTGCTTGAAAAAATGCCAGGAATATTGGAAGCCATTAGCGCGGTGACAACAAACCAAAGCATTATTGCAAATAACCTGGAGGCACACGAACAAAATGTAAGTAAAATAATAAAAGTATGGAACTATTTTATAATTAGGCTTTTTTAATAGTCAGTCCAAAAATCAGAAATCTTGGCCCAGAATGCACTTCTTCGTGAGTGTAAGGTCTCAATTCAGCACGTTGAGCGATCGGTGTGCCTCATGACTGGTGAGATTAGAGACAGTGCACTGGACGAAGTAGCAAATCTTCTACCTCTAGACTCAGAGGAATCGGTGATTGAGGTAGAAAATAAGCTAGACAGCGCCGAATTCACTCAAACGATGGTAAGAAATACATTCTTTTAGTTTAAGTGTTTGTAAACATTTTACAACTAAGTATTGTTGCTTATTCTTATTTTGCAGACTACATACATCCACAGGATAAAAGGGTCGTCAACGGATGTGGACAGTGTCCTAAAATATATATTTACGGACGAATTATTGAAATCGTTCAATTGGGATGGGAGAGGGACCAAAAGAGCGCTGGGAAATTTGACCCTGGTTGACCCAGTTCTACGAGGTAAATAAAATGAAAGGGGCTAGTAAAAAACTGTCTAACTAATTTTATTTTCTAGGTGTGTTTGAGCAAGGGGCCATGCATTTCGAGAAGGACATGCGGGCAGCCATAGCTAAAAGCCACCACCGCACCATCCAAAAAACTTATATTAAAAAAAAAAATAGCGTAATTTAAATATTTTTTTTGTTGAAATTGTTTTTATGTTTGCGACACTGAAGTCTTTTAGTTGGAAACTTGTATTATTATTATTTTATTTTTTATCATCTTCTGTATTTCGTACGAACGATTCGTTTCCTAACGATTTGGTCTAGCAAGCGTATTCTCTATTATTTTCGTTTGCCTATGAGCTTTTAACAACTAATTTATTTTATTTTTCTGAAAAAAATCGTTTTTTGTTGCTTCGATCGTCTTTATATGTACAAATAGTCTTAAGTTGTTACTTGAAAAAATAAAAATGAAAACAAACAAATAAAATAAAATGCATAAGTGTTCTTTTTAAAATATTTTTCAGATTTTTTACAATAGTCAGCTGTGACATTATTGTGGTCAGCGCTGGTGTAAACAGTATTGTATCATTTATGACAGTAAATGATAGTCTTATAGACAGCAGTGATGCAATAAAGCATGTGGGAGTAAGCAGTACAGCCTTATGCTTAATTAAAAGGCGACTTCACTGTGTTAGAGTGAAATAAAAGCTCACACGTACACAGTTGTTTACATCAGCTTTGTGCAAGCCCCCTTGTATCCGTGATGTAAAGTTTGTATGGAGCGCTGACAATTAGACTGACAGTACTGAAGATCAGATGTTGTGTCAAATGACAATCAGTGTTCTGGTAGGGTAGTTGCTGGTGTCATTTAGAAACCCAGAAATCTGATTGTTTTTAATTTTCCTTGCTTTAAGAAAAAACCAATTTTAAATTTTAAGTTTAAGAGGAATAAAATATTGGAAAAGTATATTTTCTAAGCAGAAAATGTATTTTTCATACTAAAAATGAAGTCAGTTATGTGGAAAAAAAAATTTTGATCGCAACCAGAATTGGAATTTTCCAAAAATTTGTGTAAAAGAAAAATCCATGCAGAGAAATGTAAAGCAGGAGTTATTAGTTTCAATTGTTGTTAAAAATAATTAGTAGCATTACTGCAAGCCAAATTCTAATCATTTCAGTTGGTGCATGTTTACATTACCTTAGGAAAATTTTCAGTATCTATATACCCTAACTCTGTTCTACGACTTAACTGCACCACCCTCATGTGTAGATGCTTTGAGTGGCATCACCACCTCGCAAAATTTCGTACTTTTAAAAACTACAAAAAGCACCTCCACCACTTTCTGCTCTCATTCGTATGCTGTAAATTAGTAGCTGCCACTTGCTTTTATTTGTGTGCCAAAAAAAGAACAAAATGCACCAAATCATATCTCATCAAACATGGCTCAACTTTTTCCCAAACCTTTGACAAACTGTATATTCTCAAGTTGATATCCAAAATCATTCCCCAAGTATTTTATAACCTTTGAGATATTTTGACAACTTTATAGTTTTCAAGTTGATATCCAACAAATTCTCCAATCTCCAGATTTTAGTATTCGATTACTTATTTCGATATTTATTTTCAGAGTCACATTCATACTTTTAAGTCCAATTAGAGAAGCCCGGTTGAGAACTATCACTTTCTCAACTTCAGAAACCTCGTTTTTTTCCCTATAAAAAAATTCCCTTTTTCTTCAGAACGCTATCATTCTCAAGTGGCTTTCGTGTTGAGATACAACGCTTGAGGTTTGAGAAGTCCCGTGGTTCTCAACTTGAGATCTAAAGTAACTCAAGCCTAACTGATTATCCCGCAAATTCCTTTAGGGTGAGAGAACCAGCTAACGTCTCATGTGAAAGTAGTTTAATGACAGAGATATCTGCCGAATTGAATAGAGTTAATCCTTTTGTTCGGTCTTTTATTTCCAAGAAAGAACACTGCGATAGATGTGAAAATATGTGTATGTAAAAAATGTGTCTACTAATTACTGTAAACTGCATCGTGTAGTTCCCGAAAGTGTTTTTAGTTTTTCCCAACATAAATTTTTAATTTTAATAATATCGCCTTTGATATAACTAAAAAAGAGCTCTTATATGGAAATGAACTTAAAAAAATTGGAAAGTCGAAGTAGTTATTTTTTTATTGCAATGAATTTTTTACTTATTTCAGAAAATAAGCGTTTATACGAAGCAATCCGCGGACGCTTATGCGGCAACTGCTTGGCGATGGATCACCGTTCTGACGTCTGCTCAAGTCACGGACGATGCAGGTATTGCGGCAAAAAGCACCACACTATCCATATAGTCCAAGTTGATGACAATCAACTGCTTAGTGAAGCCCGCAGTAAGCCGTGGAATGATCAGCTAACCGCAGAACTAGAATCACCGCAGGAACGGATGGACGACTCTATCTCACTCTATGCATCCGAAACGGATTCTGGATCGGAGACACGGCCTCTTCATCCAGCTCGAGAGCAGAAAGTAGTGAAGGAGTCCGGAGCGGAGGTCTCTTCGCCCGGCAGCAACTCACAAAAAACCACAATTCTTCCGACCACTCCTGCATCACGAGAGGAAACGGCTAGAGCGATCCCAAATACCATCACAACGCAACGCACACAGAGCGGACACTAGGTCTCTTTGCCCGGCAGCCACTCACAAAAAACCACAACTCTTCCGACCACTCCTGCATCACGAGAGGAAACGGCTAGAGCGATCCCAAATACCAGCACAACGCAACGCACATAGAGCGGAGACTACGTCTCTTCGCCTGGCAGCCACTCACAAAAAACCACAACTCTTCCGACCACTCCTGCATCACGAGAGGAAACGGCTAGAGCGATCCCAAATACCATCACAACGCAACGCACACAGAGCGGACACTAGGTCTCTTTGCCCGGCAGCCACTCACAAAAAACCACAACTCTTCCGACCACTCCTGCATCACGAGAGGAAACGGCTAGAGCGATCCCAAATACCAGCACAACGCAACGCACATAGAGCGGAGACTACGTCTCTTCGCCTGGCAGCCACTCACAAAAAACCACAACTCTTCCGACCACTCCTGCATCACGAGAGGAAACGGCTAGAGCGATCCCAAATAGCATCACAACGCAACGCACACAGAGCGGAGACTAGGTCTCTTCTCCCGACAGCCAATCACAAAAAGCCACAATTCTTCCGACACCTCCTGCATCACGAGAGGAAACCGCTAGAGCGATCCCAAATAGCATCACAGCGCAACGAACACAGAGCCGAGACACGGCCTCTTCGATTGCACCTACAACAACAATGCACTCTCAGGAAAATCCCGATATCACTCACGCGAACGCAGAGCGGAGACTAGACGGAATATTTCAAGCGAGCAGCGCCTTATATGTAGGTATCAGCACCGGCCCACATCGACTTTTAGAGCTGGACTCACGGCAATGTTAACAAACGAAACTGATCTACTCAGTCTCACCGTGGCGATTCCGCCAACCCCGGTCGTCAGATTACAAACACGAGGAAAACTTCATTATGTACGCGCTCTCATAGACGCCTGGGCCCCGACGACCCTAATCGAGGCGGATCTAGCACAAAAACTTAAAATGCAAACGGTCATCATCGGCGGAAATGTGGGATGTTTGCTTCGCATCCGGGGCAAACACGGACAAAACAAAGAAATTACAACTCAGGCGACCGTGGTAGATAGCGTGGACAGCGCTATCGCGACACCCTATGTCCATATAAAGTTAGCTGATCCCAATTTTTTTACCGCATCTCCGGTTCGGCTTATCCTTGGCACGGACGTATATGGAGATATTATTTTGCCGGGAATATTGCCCAATAGTTTTGGCCCTTTGTTAGCCCAGAGTACCATCTTTGGTTGGGTACTTTCGGGCACAACTAAGGCCTAGAATAAGTCGGTCAGCTCGACAAACAAATTAGTATTAAGAATAACCCTGAATTTTTCTTATTTGTTTTGTTTGCTTTTAACCTTTAAATTTTGATATAATGCATGTACATATTTAGGTGTAAGTAAAAATTTAGTTAAATTGAAAGTACATTGTATATGTATTTTGAATTACTGAACCCAAATACACGTGTTTATTATTATTTATTTATATACATATTTATATGGGTGATAGAGGCCTACTGGGGAACCGAACACCCAAACCTAACTTCGGTAACGCGCCAATTGAAGTACATATATTCGGGAATGACGTTCTAAATGTAATTTTTTTAAACCGATTTTGCTGAAACCAACCTTTTGTATTGCTCTCCTGCATTGTACAGAACAAATTTTCTAAAATTTTTGCAATTTTTAAAAAATTATAATTAGAAAGTTATTCCCGAGGATGCTTCAATTGCCTACCTCATGGGTGGTGTGGAAATGGCAAGACCTTTACTTTAGTACCAACTCACCAATTTGCTTCTTCTGGCAAATGTTTCTATAACGTACGAAAAGGCGTTCACGGACATTTATCAATTGAGCTCTTATTTTCAATAAAATTTAAAACAATTTTAGGGCCGTTTTCACGACTAGCCGTCAAATTTTTCAACTTTTTTTTATGTTCACCAAATTTTTGGAACTTAAGGGTTGGCGTGTTTCTCTCTCCATACAAAAGTTAAGCATAAGTATATGCACATGAAAAAATCCGTCCTCTTATTAATAAATAAAAAAATATTAATAACTAAAATATTAGATATATATTGACAAAAATATTCATGTCAATTCTAAATAAGTTTCCACTTATAAATATGTATCTAATATTTTATTCATAAATTTTTTTTATTCAATATTTTACTTATAAATTAAGTGTTTAGTGAAAATAAATATTGAGACCATATGCGTTTGTTTAGAAAATGCTTTAGTGAAAGTAAATAGTGCCTATTAGGGTGTGCCTAAATTTTGTATGGAACATAAGGGTGGCGCGTTTCTCTCTCCATACAAAAGTTAAGCATATGTATATGCACATGAAAAATTCCGTCCTCTTATTAATAAATAAAAAAATATTAATAACTAAAATAGTAGATATCTATTGACAAAAATATCCAGGTCAATTATAAATAATTTTTCATTTATAAATATACTAGAAGGACCCGGAAAAAATAGCACGATAAATAAAAAAGTTTGGAATATTTCGGTCCCTGGTCCACTTCCCGGAAAAAATTTCCCCAAATTTTAGCAAAAGTAAAATACTACCTCTGTACCAAATTTGAAGAAAATCGCACCATAAATAAAAAAGTTTGGAATATTTCGACCCCTGGTCCACTTCCCCGAAAAAAGTTAACTTTAAATTTTAACAAAAGTAAAAGTCTACCTTTGTACCAAATTTGAAGAAAATCGCACCATAAATAAAAAAGTTTGGAATATTTCGGTCCCTGGTCCACTTCCCGGAATAAAACTTTACATAAACACTCTTCGGACTCCTACTGAGCTATCCTGTAAATATTAACAAAATCGGCGCTGTAGTTCCGGGTCTATAACATACATACATACATACATACATACATACATACATACATACATACGTACATACATCCTATTTTATATATATAGATTATTGCCTACTGAAGAATTTAGCATTTTATTTTATTTTATTTTAATTTATTTTATTTTACTTTACTTTTTTTCTTTTGTTTGTCAACTGCAGAATCGTTGCTAAGAACGGGATTTAGCAGGTATTTTACGCAAGCTTGGAGTATAGCAAAGGCGAAATTAAACCTGTGCTACTTCACTTTAGTTTTATTGAGAATTTATAAAAAAGCTTATTACATGACTACCACATTTTTTTCTTTTTTGAATTTTTACTTACATTATGATATTTTTATATTTTCTCCACACAATTAGTCGGTTATTTGTTAAAAATATTCACTTATATTCACTTGACACAGTTTATTTATTGGAATTTGACACAATTTGTAGTTTATTTATTTAAAATATATTCACTCAAAAATGTAAATGGTGTAATGAAATGACAACAAATTTTTTGACATTTTTATTTAATTTTGACACTAAATGCTTTTTGACTAATTGTGTCAGGATGAATGAACATTCAAAAGTTGGTTTGATACCATATTGTAGGTAAATTTTAGGGTTTTAGGGCAATCACATTCTCACCGATAACTAAATTAAAGATAAATTTATCGAAATATATCGAAGTAAAAATGTAACCCGGGACCATCCCCATTCGTTTGATACCCATATTGTAGGGCAATTTTAAGGTTTTTGTGCAATAACGTTTTCACCGATAACTCAGTTATCGATAAATTTATCGAAATATATCGAAGCCCAAATGAAACCTGGCGCCATCCCCTTTCGTTTGATACCCATATTGTAGGGTAATATTAAGGTTTTTGGGCAATCGAATTTTGACCGATAACTTAGTTATCGATCAATTTATCGAAATATATCGAAGCCAAAATGAAACCTGGGGCCCTCCCCTTTCGTTTGATACCCATATTATAGGGTAATGTTAGGTTTTTTGGGCAATCACCGATAACTCAGTTATCGATAAATTTATCGAAATATATCGAAGTCCAGATGTAACCTGGAGCTATCCCCTTTCGTTTGATACCCATATTGTAGGGCAATGTTAAGGTCTTTGTGCAATAACATTTTCATCGATTACTCAGTTATAGATAAATTTATCGAAATATATCGAAGCCCAAATGAAACCTGGCGCCATCCCCTTTCGTTTGATACCCATATTGTACTGTAATATTAAGGTTTTTGGGCAATCGAATTTTGACCGATAACTTAGTTATCGATCAATTTATCGAAATATATCGAAGCCAAAATGAAACCTGGGGCCCTCCCCTTTCGTTTGATACCCATATTATAGGGTAATGTTAGGTTTTTTGGGCAATCACCGATAACTCAGTTATCGATAAATTTATCGAAATATATCGAAGTCCAAATGTAACCTGGAGCTATCCCCTTTCGTTTGATACCCATATTGTAGGGCAATTTTAAGGCTTTTGTGCAATAACATTTTCACCGATAACTCAGTTATCGATAAATTTATCGAAATATATCGAAGCCCAAATGACACCTGGGGCCATCCCCTTTCGTTTGATACCCATATTGTAGGGCAATTTCAAGGTTTTTGTGCAATAACATTTTCACCGATAACTCAGTTATCGATAAATTTATCGAAATATATCGAAGCCCAAATGAAACCTCGGGCCATCCCCTTTCGTTTGATACCCATATTGTAGGGTAATATTAAGGTTTTTGGGCAATCGAATTTTGACCGATAACTTAGTTATCGATAAATTTATCGAAATATATCGAAGCCAAAATGAAACCTGGGGCCCTCCCCCTTCGTTTGATACCCATATTGTACGATATTTCTATACCTATATGCGAAATATCATAAGTATAGGTTCAATATACTTAGAGTTATATGGAATAAAAAAAATTTCGAAAAGAAACGGGCCCTAGCAGGGTCGGAACCCCCAAAATTAAAAAAAAAATAGCCTATAGCTCCTTCCAGACTATAACCTGTAGGCGTGCCAAATTTCAACAAAATCCGTCTAGCCATTCTCACGTTTTTAGGGAACAAAAGCAAACGTCTGGACATCCAAACATCCAAACATCGCTACATTCACATTTATAATATTAGTAGGATATTAGTAAGATTTATATGGGTGATATAGGCCTACTGGGGAACCGAACACCCAAAACTAACTTCGGTAACGCGCCAATTGAAGTACATATATTCGGGAATGACGTTCTAAATGTAATTTTTTTAAACCGATTTTGCTGAAACCAACCTTTTGTGTTGCTCTCCTGCATTGTACAGAACAAATTTTCTAAAATTTTTGCACGCCATAACTGCAAAAACACCTAGAAATAGTAGGGTAATGTAAATTGACATACATTATGTTGGTGTAAAACTGATAATATGAAGTATGTAAAAGTAAAAGTTAAAGAAACAGTTGAAAGAAGAAAATTAAAATTTTTAAAAAATTATAATTAGAAAGTTATTCCCGAGGATGCTACAATTGCCTACCTCATGGGTGGTGTGGAAATGGCAAGACCTTTACTTTAGTACCAACTCACCAATTTTCTTCTTCTGGCAAATGTTTCGTTTGTTGGTTAGAGCCTTTGTGGATCAAATTAACGCATGTGAGCGTGAGTGAGTGGAGCTTTCTATAACGTACGAAAAGGCGTTCACGGACATTTATCAATTGAGCTCTTATTTTCAATAAAATTTAAAACAATTTTAGGGCCGTTTTCACGACTAGCCGTCAAATTTTTCAACTTTTTTTATGTTCACCAAATTTTGGGAGCTTAAGGGTTGGCGTGTTTCTCTCACCATACAAAAGTTAAGCATAAGTATATGCACATGAAAAAATCCGTCCTCTTATTAATAAATAAAAAAATATTAATAACTAAAATATTAGATATATATTGACACAAATTTGCAGGTCAATTCTAAATAAGTTTCCACTTATAAATATATATCTAATATTTTATTCATAAATTTTTTTTATTCAATATTTTACTTATAAATTAAGTGTTTAGTGAAAGTAAATATTGAGACCATATGCGTTTGTGTGTGCCTAAATTTTGTGTGGAATAATTGTAAATAATTTTTCATTTATAAATATATATCTAACATTTTTTTTATTTTTATTTTATTTTATTTATTAATTTAGTTTCATCTACTTGGTGCGTTACACATTATTTGTCGAACATTTGAAAAACTAAATATTAGCTGCAAATAAATCATTACATTTCACAGGTAATTGTTATAATAAATTTACACTGCATCAAATGCTTTGTATGAGGGAAAGCGCTGGGCTGGGAATTTTCACCAAATTTGGTGCAGTGTACCTACATACATATATTAACACCCCAATTCTGTTTTCTTGATAAATTATCAATCTTGATAAATAATTAAGAAAAAATATTTGTATTGAAGTTTGCTTCAAAAACACTTGATAAAAACATTTCTTCTTTATTATTTATCAAGATTGACTAATTTATCAAGAACACAGAATCGGCCGGTAACTCTACTTTTTTTTACGAAAAACACATTTTTACTTTGATTATTTTATATTCTAAGCTTTTATCGATTTTTAAAATTTTAATTTACTTATGAAATTTGTAGGGGGTTAAATGGAAAAATATCTCATATACATATATTTTTCATACAGTTAAAGATTATCCAGAAAAATATTACCAATTGCCTCATTTATAGCAAAGCTGTAATTAGACGCTGGTAAGTATAAGTAGTTGCTGGCGTCATTTAGAAACCCAGAAATCTGATTTTTCTTAATTTTCATTGCTTTAAAAAAAAAATAAAAAAATATAATTAAGTAAAAACCAATTTTAAATTTTTGCCCTCACCGAGAAATGAAATTTTAAGATTAATAAAATATTGTAAAAGTATATTTTCTAAGCAGAAAATGTATTTTTCATACTAAAAATGCAGTCAGTTATATGGAATAAAAAATTTTATGGAAATAAAAATTTATAAATGTAAAGCAGGAGTTATTAGTTTTCAATTGTTGTTAAAAATAATTAGTAGCATTACTGCAAGCCAAAATCTAATCATTTCAGTTGGTGCATGTTTACATTACCTTAGGAAAATTTTCAGTATCTATATACCCTAACTCTGTTCTACTACTTTACTGCACCACCCTCATGTGTAGATGCTTTGAGTGGCATCACCACCTCGCAAAATTTCGTACTTTTAAAAACTACAACAACCACCTCCACCCCTTTCTGCTCTCATTCGTATGCTGTAAACCAGCAGCTGCCACTTGCTTTTATTTGTGTGCCAAAAAAAGAACAAAATGCACCAAATCATATCCCATCAAACATGGCTCAACTTTTTCCCAAACCTTTGACAAACTGTATGTTCTCAAGTTGATATCCACAAATCATTCCCCAAGTATTTTATAACCTTTGAGATATTTTGACAACTTTATAGTTTTCAAGTTGATATCCTACAAATTCCATCTATACAAAACTATCATTTTCTCAACTTCAGAAACCGCGTTTTTTCCCTATAAAAAAGAATTCCCTTTTTCTTGAGAACGCTATCATTCTCAAGTGGCAAAAAATATTACCAATTGTCTCATTTAGAGCAAAGCTGTAAGTAGACGCTGGAAAGTATAAGTAGTTGCTGGCGTCATTTTAAATAATTTTCCTTGCTTTAAAAGAATTAAAAAAAAAAAAAACAATTCCCATTTTTGTCTTCAGCGACAATCCCGATTCACCGAGAATCCCGAGAATCGAAGTCTGGTGTCCTGCAAGTAGTATACATTTATACCCATTTTGGTATAAAAATTGTACAATTAGTGTCTTCATAGGACACGCTCGAACAAATGTGACCAATTTATTCCATTTAAAAGAGACTAAACATGATCCAACTATGGAAGGTCGTGGCATGAGACAGCTGATTAAAAAGTTTTTTTCTTTAATTTTGACATTATGCCCATTTTTCAGTGTAATTTTGACAGTACGCACACAAAGTACAACAACAAAAAACATTACACAAATTGCGTACGCACGGGTGTATGTCACCATGCGATCACCTGTTTATTGCATCATGAGACTAAAAAAGTAGTAGTCTACTACAATAAAATATTGGAAAAGCATATTTTCTAAGAAGAAAATGTATTTTTCATACTAAGAATGAAGTTAGTTATATAGAATAAAATATTTTGATAGCATCACCAGAAGAGGAATTTTCAAAAATAGAAGAGAAAAAAGAAAAATATCAAAATCCATGCAAAGAAATGTAAAGCAGGAATTATTAGCTTTCAAATGTTGTTGAAAATAATCTTTAGCCTTACTACAAGCCGAAATCTAATCACTTCAGTTGGTGCATGTTTTCATTACCTTATGAAAAATTTCAGCAGTATCTATATATTAATAGGCTAACACTCTCCCCATAGTAATTTTCGCAACCCAGCTTCATATAGTATTTATAGATAGATCCATACAAAAGTTATATTGCCATCTTGGTATGGACTATTTCTACTGTATCGCGAAAAAAAAAATTTTAAAATTTTCCTTTTTTATTTGTTATTAAATAAAAAAGAAGCCTACAAACTTTCCAAAACTCTCCAGTTATTTTGTAATCTCTAACAGCACAACATATATAAAAGCTTTTGCCAAAAGCCAAAGCTACAGTATCTGACTGTTTCATTGTACGCTAAATGGACCAGTGCGCGCCTTGCGCAAGAATTTCACCACTACCCTCAGCGACATCTACAACCCAGTAGATAAAGTCTCTGATTCACAACAGAATTGATATACATGATACAGCAGTGGCGCAGGTGGTAAGGGTGCCGGCTCTGATGCGTGCGTTTCAGGATCAAGCACGGGTTCGGGGCAGGTTAAGTTTTGTTTTTTTTATAATTTAAATTTGCCTTGAAACATATAACATATGAAAACCTTTTATCATAATATTTTTTTTTAAATTTATTGAAGATTGGCCAGAAAAATATTACCAATTGTCTCATTTAGGCCCGGTTTTTCAGTCATTGGTTGAGCTCAGTTTAAACTAAGTTTGCCTAATCTCGGCATAAATTTAAACTCTAGTTAAACTGCAAAGCGGTTTTTCAGTGAGAGTTTAAGGCCGCTTTTTTGAACAGATGACATTCGTTTACATATTTAACGCAATTGCTAAATGAAAAATCGCTGTGAACAAAGATAAAGATACGCCGTGTACAAGATAAATAAAATATGTGAACATAAATAAATTTAAAAAGTCCAGAAGCAACAATTTCTCACCAAATATTTCACAATTAAAACAATTAGTTATGCAAACAGCTGACAGGTTAACCAGAGTTTAACCCTGGCAGATTGGTACGTTTAAACTTCGTTCAAAGTTGACTGAAAAACTGCATAACAAGTTTAAGCTTAGTTTAACTGACAAATTGAGTTAAACTTGCACTGAAAAACCGGGCCTTAGAGCAAAGCTGTAAGTAGACGCTGGAAAGTATGAGTAGTTGCTGGCGTCATTTTAAATAATTTTCCTTGCCTTAAAAGAATTAAAAAAAAAACAATTCCCATTTTTGTCTTCACCAAGAATCGAAGTCAGGTGTCCTGCAAGTAGTATACATTTATACCCATTGTAAAAACCCATAAAGGGTAATATAATGTTTGTATATGCGTGTGGGTCTCCACATACATGCACATGCATACACATCTGAGAAGACATGTGACCAGGAGATTAAATTCTGGTAAACACAAAGGCAGTTGAGAGGTCACGGCGGGGGAGTCCTCTAGACCGTAGCTCTTTCGGGATGGGATGGGTTTTTGCCATGTCTCAACCGACATTACATAAAGATTAATTTTAGGACTCCATAACGGAAACTAAATGCGAGAGCTTAGCTCCCTTAACTCAAAAACTACATAGATAACTAAACGAAACCAAAGAAACTAGATCGTTTACTAACCAAAACTCCAAAGATTCAAACAAAGAACTATAAATGCAAACAGAGGTGAGGGCGGTCATCTGTTTAAGGGAATATTGGGGCGAGGTCCCTACTCTACCATGATCTTCGATGTGAATAGGACTCGAAAATCCCGAAAAAAAATTTATACTACATTTTATGTCATCAACACACTGTCCTCCAGGAACATACGAAAAACTTACAGACTCATTGTTTTCCTTGTAAAAATACAAATTCAACTTTTACTAACCATAATTAAGTTTAAATTAAAACAAGAACAAAAATTCAATACCTACGGTTCTTCGAAATTACACTTATATAATATTTCTGACCAAAAAAAAATATGCCAAGATAAGTTAGGTTCACCCTAATGTTGCTTTGTTAGCGGCCTATTTATGTCGGTATAAATGTATTATACTAATCAGCGATATCTTCAAAGATTGGCCAAGTGACTAAGGCTACCAGGCTATCAGCTAACACACTAGCTTACTAGGCAGGCTTACGATTTAGTTTGTACCTACATATGTATGTATTTATTTACTTGTTTAAGTAGAGTTAGAGTCAATGTTTGTTTATTTTTGGTTCTTTCTCTTTCTCTTTTGTTTTTTGTTTACTTTTAAACTAGGTAACTATTTAAATATGTACATTCGTATGTGTATGTAGGTAACCCAAGGGAAAAGGGGCATTCCATACCAACTGACGATTACATTTTTATACCCAGCGTACTAGTACTAGTACAAGGGTATATTAATTTTGTCCACATAACGGTACTATGTAACGGCACAAAATAATCGAGTTAGATATAGAGTTCCATATATGAAAGTTCTTAGGTTGAAAAGAGGAATTGATTAAGGCATGTCCGTCCGTCTGTCCGTCTGTCCGTCTGTCCGTCCGTGTACACGATAACTTGAGTAAAAATTGAGATATTTGCATGAAATTTTGCATACAGGTTACTTTCTGGCCAAGGTAGGTTGCTATTGAAAATGGGCGAAATCGGATGAAAACCACGCCCCCTTTTTCTGAAAACTAACGGTGGGTATTTAATGTTCGGTTCACCCGAACTTAGACTTCCTTACTTGTTCTTATTCAAAACTTTACAATTTTAAAGTTTATTAAGTACTAGAAGGACCCGGCAGACGTTGTTCTGCCCAAATTTAGGGAAAAAATCGCACGATAAATAAAAAAGTTTGGAATATTTCGATCCCTGGTCCACTTCCCGGAAAAAAATTACCCCAAATTTTAGCAAAAGTAAAATAATACCTTCGTATCAAATTTGAAGAAAATCGCACCATAAATAAAAAAGTTTGGAATATTTCGACCCCTGGTCCACTTCCCCGAAAAAAGTTAACCTCAAATTTTAACAAAAGTAAAAGTCTACCTTTGTACCGAATTTGAAGAAAATCGCACCATAAATAAAAAAGTTTGGAATATTTCGGTCCCTGGTCCACTTTTCGGAATAAAACTTTACATAAACACTCTTCGGACTCCTACTGAGCTATCCTGTAAATATTAACAAAATCGGCGCTGTAGTTCCGGAGTCTATAACATACATACATACATATGTACGTACATACATCCTATTTTATATATATAGATTATTGCCTACTGAAGAATTTACCTAATTCGAATATTGCTAAAATTTTGAAAAAAAGAGTATTGAAAAACGGTTTTCAAACATTTTCTTTTGCGGTGTTCGTTGGCATTTCAAAATTAGCGGTTAAATTAGCATAAAAAAGTGTTGAAAGGGTGTAAGTTTCTAAGCAAATTAATCAAAAAAGCTTTAAAAAAAGCATTTTATTTTATTTTACTTTATTTTATTTTACTTTACTTTTTTTCTTTTGTTTGTCAACTGCAGAATCGTTTACTCCTTCGAACCGCATGAAAAAGTGGATTTTGCTAAGAACGGGATTTAGCAGGTATTTTACGCAAGCTTGGAGTATAGCAAAGGCGAAATTAAACCTGTGCTACTTCACTTTAGTTTTATTGAGAATTTATAAAAAAGCTTATTACATGACTACCACATTTTTTTCTTTTTTGAATTTTTACTTACATTATGATATTTTTATATTTTCTCCACACAATTAGTCGGTTATTTGTTAAAAATATTCACTTATATTCACTTGACACAGTTTATTTATTGGAAATTGACACAATTTGTAGTTTATTTATTTCAAATATATTCACTCAAAAATGTAAATGGTGTAATGAAATGACACCAAATTTTTTGACATTTTTATTTAATTTTGACACTAAATGCTTTTTGACTAGTTGTGTCAGGATGAATGGACATTCAAAAGTTGGTTTGATACCATATTGTAGGTAAATTTTAGGGTTTTAGGGCAATCACATTCTCACCGATAACTAAATTAAAGATAAATTTATCGAAATATATCGAAGTAAAAATGTAACCCGGGACCATCCCCATTCGTTTGATACCCATATTGTAGGGCAATTTTAAGGCTTTTGTGCAATAACGTTTTCACCGACAACTCAGTTATCGATAAATTTATCGAAATATATCGAAGCCCAAATGAAACCTGGCGCCATCCCCATTCGTTTGATACCCATATTGTAGTGCAATTTTAAGGTTTTTGTGCGATAACGTTTTCACCGATAACTCAGTTATCGATAAATTTATCGAAATATATCGAAGTCCCCTTTCGTTTGATACCCATATTGTAGGGCAATTTTAAGGTTTTTGTGCAATAACATTTTCACCGATAACTCAGTTATCGATAAATTTATCGAAATATATCGAAGCCCAAATGAAACCTGGGGCCATCCCCTTTCGTTTGATACCCATATTGTAGGGCAATTTTAAGGTTTTTGTGCAATAACATTTTCACCGATAACTCAGTTATCGATAAATTTATAGAAATATATCGAAGCCAAAATGAAACCTGGGGCCCTCCCCCTTCGTTTGATACCCATATTGTACGATATTTCTATACCTATATGCGAAATATCATAAGTATAGGTTCAATATACTTAGAGATATATGGAATAAAAAAAATTTCGAAAAGAAACGGTCCCTAGCAGGGTCGGAACCCCCAAAATTAAAAAAAGACAGCCTATAGCTCCTTCCAGACTATAACCTGTAGGCGTGCCAAATTTCAACAAAATCCGTTCAGCCATTCTCACGTTTTTAGGGAACAAAAGCAAACGTCTGGACATCCAAACATCGCTACATTCACATTTATAATATTAGTAGGATTATGAAAAATACTAAAATAGTTCATTAATTCTATTATTATGTTTACCAGGAGGTAAATTGGGTTCGACCCTTATGTTCAAAAATTACTATAAACAAAAGGTTTATTAAAATTAGCTGAAGCAGCTAATTTATCAATTACATAATTATCCGGCCGATTTCCGGTGAAAAATACGGTGCAGTGAAATAACGCCCACTCAAAAAGGAAATTACGCCAATTTGCCTTATTTCCTTTTTACACACAAATTTCACGTTAACCAAAGTGGGAAACGTGGCACGCGGAAGGACATCACCGTGGCGGTAGCCACGGCTATGGCACACACCCGGAGTTGGAATGGCGTAGCCCAGGGTTATTTTTTGAAGCGCGGTAGAAGGCCGCCTACGCGGAAAGGTGTTCTGCACTTAAAAATCGTGGATCGGGCCTCCGTAACTATAATCCGAAGGGGGAAAAGCAATATTTTGTTTCTGTGAAAAGTTATTAGTGAAAAACCGAAAATTGACCGGGGTCAGATCCCCATCCACGTTTTTTATGTGCAGGACACCTTTCCGCGTAGGCGGCCTTCGGCCGCGCTTTAAAAAATAACCCTGGGCTACGCCATTCCAACTCCGGGTGTGTGCCATAGCCGTGGCTACCGCCACGGTGATGTCCTTCCGGGTGCCACGTTTTCCACTCTTTTCTCACAGGGTAATTGACAAAAAAAATGATAATCAACAGTTCGTGCTGCTCGCGTAAAATCCTATGGGCGTTATTTCTCTTTTAAAAAGGAAATAAGAGCCATGGGCTTTATTTCTTTTTGCAGATGGGCGATATTTCCATTTAAAAAGGAAATAAGGCCCATGGGCGTTATTTCCTTTTTGAATGGGAAATAACGTCCATGGGCGTTATTTCCTTGGACGTTATTTTACTGCACCGAAAAATACAAGTAACTATAAGTTAGCTACTGTACGTACCAGGCCATCATAATGCAACAACAAACTACTCTATTTAACTATGGATCGATTTTTTTATTAGTTCAAATGTTTATTTGATTTATTACTTCTTTTATTTTGTGCAATACAAAAAAAAAATAACAAAACCTTTACGAAAATTTATATGGCGGTTTACAAATATTTATGTATATATGGATGTATGCATAATTGCGCCCGCGTTGTACAAATTTACATACATATTTGAGCGTAACAGGTGAACATAAATATGTATGTACATACATACTTTTGTACAGGTGTCCTGCAAGTAGTATACATTTATACCCATTGTAAAAACCCATAAAGGGTAATATAATGTTTGTATATGTGTGTGGGTCTCCACATACATGCACGCATACACATCTGAGAAGACATGTGACCAGGAGATTAAATTCTGGTAAACACAAAGGCAGTTGAGAGGTCACGGCGGGGGAGTCCTCTAGACCGTAGCTCTTTCGGGATGGGATGGGTTTTTGCCATGTCTCAACCGACATTACATAAAGATTAATTTTAGGACTCCATAACGGACACTAAATGCGAGAGCTTAGCTCCCTTAACTCAAAAACTACATAGATAACTAAACGAAACCAAAGAAACTAGATCGTTTACTAACCAAAACTCCAAAGATTCAAAAAAAGAACTATAAATGCAAACAGAGGTGAGGGCGGTCATCTGTTTAAGGGAATTGTTGACGCCAACGTCTTCATTCCCACAGTTTGTTGGAATGCATTGCAACGAATATGATACATCTCCAATTTCGTCTGCATTTTTGGATAAACTTGTGACATCAACGCACGCTTACGTTGCAATAAAAGCGTGCGACCGGAATACATGTTTATGTATGTACATATATACCTACATATGTATACACGTATATCATACAGCGTGAGAACGCTGTATGTTAATGATAATTCCTATTAGAATTTCTTTTGTATAAATAGAGCAACATTTTGTAAAATAAAGCAGTTGTAGTCAACAAGCAAAACAAACCACTATCGTAATTACTCAACATTCTGGTGACCCCGAGAACAATAATGGCAGCCTTCATGGACTTGGTAAATCAACAAAAAACAACAGGCAACAACATTCAGGCCATTATACGAAACTTCAAGAAGGACTCCGCTGCTAGAAAAGAATCGGCGGAATACTATAAGGAGCGGCTCAATAGACTTGAAGAGGAATGGGCAAACTTCGAATCCACAGACAATGAAATTCGCTGTCTAGAAAATCCGCCCTTGGAGCACGATTACTTCAGCAGTGACTACTACAACTCGATTATGCAATTGGTCTTGGAGTATAGAGACATTTTCGAGACTGCGGCTGCTCAGTTCGCTCCAAAACAAGCTCAACCCAAACCTCAGGTGGCACAAACCCAACCTCAGATGGCCCAAACTCAGCCCCAACAGCATGTTGTACTGCAATCAGAAGCAAACAGCTTCATCAAATTAGTACGCAGGCAAGGGGTAATGATGGCGTCATTACAACGCGCATTGGATGACACAGTTTCACCAAGATGCCAAACGGTGATTGAAAAGCTATGGGCAAATATCCAGGACATCCATTTTCAAATTTATGAGATGTTCGACGATCCATCTCATGAGGGTTACAATGAAAGCCAATTTTTGACCCTGGAGGAAAGGGTACGAGGGAGTTTCAAAGCGGGGGAAAGTAACCCGCAAACAATGCCATTCAAAAATCAATCGGTCACATTGCCGAAGATCACAATCCCAAAATTTGATGGCAGTTATCTTAAGTGGCAGGAGTTTTACGACTTGTTCACACAGCTTGTCATCAGTCAACCACTTTCAAAGGTTCAGAAGATGTACTACCTGAAGACTCACGTGGTCGGGGAGGCTGGAAATCTCATTAAACATTTTGCCTCAACAGAGGATAATTTCGAAGCCGCCTGGTCCGTACTTCTGGAGCGGTACAACAACAAACGCCTACTCGTTAGTAAGCTTATAAACGAGCTCCTCAGTTCCATAGGAGGTTCATCAATGGACAGCATTAAGAAGCTGCATGACACTACGAAAGAGTGTCTGTTAGCGTTAAAAAATCTTAAAATAGATACTTCAACATGGGATCCACTGCTTCTTCACCTGCTATTGAAGAAATTGGACCAGCCAACACGTTTACGCTACGAGCAAGCCTTGTTGAAACCCCGTGAAGTGCAAACAATTCAAGAGTTCCTGCAATTTCTTGAGAAACATTTCCAATCCATGGAAGCTATGGGTAGCAAAATTTCTATCCCTCATGCAAAGGTCTGCACTTCGGTTACGGCAAAGAATAATAACAACGACGCTTGCAGCCTGTGCAAAAAGGGAAAGCACCAATTATTTTCGTGCAGAGAATTTCTCCAACAATCTCCATCAGCGCGCTTTCAATTCATACAGAAACAGAAGTTTTGTCACAACTGTCTCAAACCCGGACATTCTGCAAAAACCTGCGCACTTAGAAATTGTTTAAAATGTAACAAAAAGCACAACACCTTGTTGCATTTCGAGGATGCTAGCAAAGACACAACAATGTCAACCATTCCAGCGGAATCAACTGATTTGAAAACTGCCAAACCATTCACAATCAAAGCAACAATTTCAAACCAGGAAGCCACGTCACTAGCAACCTCCAAACTCTCACGAGCAACCACATATGTACTACTCAGCACTGCAATGGTAAAAGTCAAGGGAAATGGAACAGAAGTGCAGTGCCGTGCAATCTTAGATTCAGGATCTCAAGTGAATTTTGTTACTGAGAAACTGGTAAAGCGACTGGGTATCTCAACTAAGCCATCCTCCATTTCTATCAACGGCATAGGCTCGAGTAACACTAAGGTACAACACAGAGTCAATATTGCGTTATATTCCCGAATCAACACTTTCACCACACGGCTAGAGGCAGCAGTGTTACCTCATATCATATCCCCACAACCCTCACAGGACATCAATATCGAAGAATGGAAAATTCCAGCGAATATCACGCTAGCTGATCCAGTATTTAATCGTCCCGACAAAATTGACATATTGTTGGGAGCAGAATTTTATAACCAGTTGATGGCGGTGGGACAAATTAAATTATCCGAAGACTTACCCATTCTGCAAAATACGGTTTTAGGATGGATCGTTTCAGGAAAAGTTGGTGGCAACTACATCACAAACGCAACATGTGGAGTATGCACCGAAGATGACATCAATTTAGAAGCTGCATTTTCTAGGCTTTGGGAACTTGAGAAAGTTGCATCACGAGGAAAACAATTATCCACTGCTGAAAAACAGTGCGAAACTCATTTCGCTCAAAATACAACAATCACTGAAAGTGGAAGGTTTATGGTCAAATTGCCGTTTCACGACAACATAGAGGCCTTAGGAGAATCGTATGGAATCGCATATAATCGATTCCTTGCCTTGGAACGCCGATTATCAAAATCTCCTGAGACAAAAAATCAATATATCAAATTTATGGAAGAATATGAGAGGTTGGGACACATGACGCAGGTGAAAATTGACTCCATCGGGAAGCCTAGGTACTTCATTCCTCATCATTGCATCATGAGGCCTGAAAGTCGTACCACGAAATTGCGGGTAGTATTCGACGCATCAGCAAAATCAACTTCCGGAATGTCCCTGAACGACCTCATGTATACCGGCCCTACAGTCCAGAGCGAACTGTTCACTATTTTGCTTCGTTTTCGTCTACCTAAATTTGTGTTCAGCACAGATGTGGAAAAAATGTATCGCCAGATGCTCATTCATCCGGAAGATAGAAAATTCCAACTCATCATCTGGAGAAATAATCCAAGTATGCCAATAACGCATTATCAGTTAAATACAATCACATATGGGACTAGATCAGCTCCGTATTTGGCGACGAAATGCCTACAAAAAATTGCACAGGAAAATATGTTACAATATCCTCTCGGTGCTCAGTTTCTACATGACAATTTTTACGTAGATGACGGAATTGGTGGGTCAGACAGCTTAACCACAACTATTGAGATTCAACAGCAGTTAATACACATTTTAAAGCAACATGGTCTCAACCTACAAAAGTGGTATTCCAATAATGCACAATTACTGCAAAATTTTGGCATGGAGGACCAGGAAGTCGATGTCGACTTCGACAATGATGTTAACCAAACCATTAAAACCCTGGGCTTAACATGGATGCCCAAGATCGATCGATTTTGCGTCAAGGTGCACCTGGGAAGTTGCAGTGTAATCACTAAACGGTCAGTCAGTGCAGATATAGCCCGACTCTTCGATCCTTTGGGAATACTGGCACCAATAGTAGTCACTGCCAAAATCTTTATTCAAGATCTCTGGCAACTTAAATTAGAATGGGACGAAGCATTACCAGCCGACTTGAGTGCAAAATGGGCATCATTCCGGAGCGACTTAGAAAAGTTAAACAACATGCAAGTTTCAAGGCACGTGTTCGAAGGATACATTCCAACGAAAGTTCAAATTCATGTATTTGCAGATGCATCCGAAAAGGCATATGGGGCTGCGATATACATAAGATCAGAGCTGAACAACGGACAAGTAATCGTAAGGCTGTTGTGTGCCAAATCACGAGTAGCACCTTTAAAGCGGCAAACTCTTCCACGGCTGGAGCTCTGTGCATCAGTGTTGGGAGCTCAACTAAGCACAAGGATAAAGACGGACTTAAAGCTAGATGTTCCTACGTACTATTGGACTGATTCACAAATAGTCCTGGCATGGATTAACTCACCTTCATCATCGTACCAAACATTCGTAGCGAACCGAATAGCTACAATTCAGGAGCACACTATTTCTGAACAGTGGCGGCACATAGGCTCCAAAGACAACCCGGCCGACATTATATCAAGGGGATTACCGCCGGGGAAGCTTGAAAATTGCAGCCTATGGTTTTATGGGCCAAAAGTATTGCTTGGCGAAGAAGACACCTGGTCATCAAAATATTCCAAGGCAATATCAACAATAGACGAAACTACTAACATGGAACGCAAGAAGCTGACATCAGTACCTGTAACAAGTACCATTGTTCAGGAAAGCATGCTTCATAACATCCGACATAATGGCTCTTTCAACATATTACAAAGAGTTGTAGGATACATGTTAAGATTCATCAATCGGACCCGAAAACGATCACAGCAATCGGGCATTTCATTAACAGTACTTGAACTAAAAGCTTCGCTTATGGTCATAGTTCGAACAACGCAGCAGTTAGACTTCCAGGACGAGCTGAAGCAGCTCAAAGAATTCAACGTGGTTGGCAAGAACAGCCCATATCGCAGCCTTTCTCCGTTTCTGGACAACGATGGCATCTTACGCGTGGGAGGTCGCCTACAAGAATCAGTACTAACGTTCGATGCCAAACATCCAATGCTACTTCCTTATAAAAATCCAATAACCAAGCTGCTTATTCAAATGATCCACAAAGAAAACCGGCATTGTGGACCCCAAGCACTATTATCTTTTACAAGGCAACGATTTTGGCCAATAAAGGGAAGACTATTGACTCGGTCAATTGTGGCAAACTGCGTTAGATGTAACCGAGCTAAACCAAGGCTGCTGGGCCAAATCATGGGTAATCTTCCATCAACAAGGGTAACTCCAGCACGACCATTCATCAACTCTGGCGTAGACTTCTGTGGACCATTCTCGGTTCACTTCAAGATTAGAGGAAAACGACCACAAAAGGCATATATAGCCGTGTTTTGCTGTTTTGCAACAAAGGCAGTACATCTTGAACTAGTAAGTGATTTAACGACTGCGGCTTTCATAGGCGCATTAAAGCGGTTCATAAGTCGAAGAGGACATTGCCTAAATTTATATTGTGACAACGCAACAAATTTCGTAGGGGCAAGAAACCAGCTGGCTGAACTCAACGATGCGGTGCATGCCGACTCTGCACGTGAATCCATCATAAATCAATGTGCCACAAAGGGAATCACATTTCATTTCATTCCACCTAGAAGTCCACATTTTGGTGGACTATGGGAAGCAGCCGTAAAATCGGCAAAGCATCTCCTAGTCAGAAGCACCTCGACAGCATCGCTGACTTATGAAGAATTGGACACTGTTGTCATAGAGGTGGAAGGCATCCTTAATTCCAGGCCCATCTGCCCAATGTCCGAGGACCCCAACGATCTTGCAGCTCTAACTCCAGGCCATTTTCTCATAGGAGAACCCATTAATGCGCAATTAGACACAAATTCTGAAACACAAAAAATGAGCCTACTAACCAGATGGAAATTAGTCTCCCACCTCAAGCAGGCCTTTTGGAAGCGATGGTCAAGCGAATATTTGACTGAGCTTCAGTCAAGGCACAAATGGAAGATCGAGCAGCAAAATGTCAAAATAGGTGACATGGTGATAGTAAAAGAAGACAGCTCCCCAGTACTTCACTGGCCGCTAGGGCGAGTCGTCAATGTATACAAAGGAAAAGACGATGTGGTGCGGGTGGCAGATGTGAAAACCGCAACTGGTACTTGTAGGAGGCCAATTCATCGGCTAGCTCCCCTACCTATCGAGACAAATAGTGAGTCAGAAGAAAAAACAACCAGCATACCGGTCGAAAAAATTACACCAAAGAAAGAAATCCATTCCTTGCACAAAGGATTTGCTACGCTACTAATATCACTACTGATCCTCCCCATAGCTTTGGGAGCTCAAATTGAAAACAGGAGATTTGGGTCAAAGCTTGGCATTCACTTTGAGGGAATTGGATCAACCGCTATATCCTCATCGGAGTGGAACCTTATAATTTACTACGACCTGAAAGGATTCACAGCAGAACTGGCAGCACTGTCAAATGGTACAATGGCGTTGCGACATTTGTGTCAAGAGATGAAGCAAAAAGGCATATGCAACGCTTTGGTAAAGCACTTTGAACAGAATGTGGACGCTCTACAACTGGATGCCTCAATAGTGAAATCCAACAGGCAGAAAAGAGGTGCAGTGGACATAATTGGAAATGTGGCGTACTCATTGTTCGGCATCTTAGACTCACAATATGCCGAACAAATGTCGAGCACAGTCACAAAAGTACAAGAAAATGAATCTCATCTACTTAACCTGATCAAAAACCAAACGTCTATTGTGGACTCTACAATCAACATTTTGAAGCAAGACCAAAATGCAGTTGCCAAAAAATTCAGCGTAATAGATCAGCAGATTAGCCTCATACTCAATGGAATGCGCAGTGACACGGATGAGAGACTCGAAGACAAATTGTTTCAAATGTTTTCGTCGCTGGCAATGCAGCTAACGCTCATCGCAGGGAATTTGCACAGAATCCAGTCTTCTATTTTGGACGTTCTGATGGATTCTCATCATGGGAAAATAAGTCCTCTGCTCCTTACGCCCAACCAATTAAAACGTGAAGTGAGTAACATTAAAACTCACTTATCAGCATCATTGGAACTGCCGGTACAACAAGACGAGTTGTTAAAACTATACCAGCTCATGAAGGTCAAAGGAGGAGTCACGCAAAAGCATTTGGTGTTTAGTATCACTTTGCCGCTTGTGGAACGTGATAGATACGACCTATTCAACATCGTACCGATTCCCAACTTGACCAATGGTACAATGATTGGGATCGTGCCATGTGCCTCAGTTTTTGCAATCAATACGGCTCTCGACAAATACTTTTCAATGACGGTGTCCGAATTTCAATCATGTGTGGACATCAAGCCGGGCAGTTACATATGTCCAAAAGTTCAAATCCTTTATAGCCGTGGATCGGCCAAATGCGCATGTGAAGAAAATCTTTTCCGTGATGATACGCAATCAAAATGTCTACTACGAAAAATAGCAAACGACTTTGCGTGGATACCACTACGGCATGACAACCAGTTTATATATGCCACATCAGTTTCATCTCGTGCCACTGTGGTATGTGGAAGAGATATCACCGAGATCAATTTAAAGGGATCAGGACTGCTATCACTTCAACCAGACTGCATCCTTAAACATCGCTTTGTATCAGTTCACTCGCATCAGCTAATATCCAGTAGTCTGGCTTCTTCCTACACAAGGCTTGGTGAAATCTCTAAGGTCGCTTCTGCAGAGCAACTAGAGCCCCTACTTCGGAAGCTGGACGACGTAAAATATATACCACAAACACAAAACCTGACGTCATTACAAGCCGAATTGGTCAATCATAATCTATTAGAGCTACCAAACAAACTTGATGCTCAAAATACTCATCATATCACAGTTGGTTACACAGCGCTGCTTTTAGTTGTGTGCCTTCTGGTGTTTATGCTCGTCAAATGGAGATGTAAAAGGAAGCACCAGCAAGCTTTGCCCATTAATACAGATCACTCCGAAAACGAAAAACCGACACCAGCCCCTCGTCATCGTCATGTAAATGAAGTTTTGGATTTTACCATTAACATTTAATCGAGCTGCGCTCATCGGGGGGAGGATGTTGACGCCAACGTCTTCATTCCCACAGTTTGTTGGAATGCATTGCAACGAATATGATACATCTCCAATTTCGTCTGCATTTTTGGATAAACTTGTGACATCAACGCACGCTTACGTTGCAATAAAAGCGTGCGACCGGAATACATGTTTATGTATGTACATATATACCTACATATGTATACACGTATATCATACAGCGTGAGAACGCTGTATGTTAATGATAATTCCTATTAGAATTTCTTTTGTATAAATAGAGCAACATTTTGTAAAATAAAGCAGTTGTAGTCAACAAGCAAAACAAACCACTATCGTAATTACTCAACGGGAATATTGGGGCGAGGTCCCTACCCTACCATGATCTTCGATGTGAATAGGACTCGAAAATCCCGAAAAAAAATTTATACTACATTTTATGTCATCAACACACTGTCCTCCAGGAACATACGAAAAACTTACAGACTCATTGTTTTCCTTGTAAAAATACAAATTCAACTTTTACTAACCATAATTAAGTTTAAATTAAAACAAGAACAAAAATTCAATACCTACGGTTCTTCGAAATTACACTTATATAATATTTCTGACCAAAAAAAAATATGCCAAGATAAGTTAGGTTCACCCTAATGTTGCTTTGTTAGCGGCCTATTTATGTCGGTATAAATGTATTATACTAATCAGCGATATCTTCAAAGATTGGCCAAGTGACTAAGCATACCAGGCTATCAGCTAACACACTAGCTTACTAGGCAGGCTTACGATTTAGTTTGTACCTACATACATATGTATGTATTTATTTACTTGTTTAAGTAGAGTTAGAGTCAATGTTTGTTTATTTTTGGTTCTTTCTCTTTTGTTTTTTGTTTACTTTTAAACTAGGTAACTATTTAAATATGTACATTCGTATGTGTATGTAGGTAACCCAAGGGAAAAGGGGCATTCCATACCAACTGACGATTACATTTTTATACCCAGCGTACTAGTACTAGTACAAGGGTATATTAATTTTGTCCACATAACGGTACTATGTAACGGCACAAAATAATCGAGTTAGATATAGAGTTCCATATATGAAAGTTCTTAGGTTGAAAAGAGGAATTGATTAAGGCATGCCCGTCCGTCTGTCCGTCTGTCCGTCCGTGTACACGACAACTTGAGTAAAAATTGAGATATTTGCATGAAATTTTGCATACAGGTTACTTTCTGGCCAAGGTAGGTTGCTATTGAAAATGGGCGAAATCGGATGAAAACCACGCCCCCTTTTTCTGAAAACTAACGGTGGGTATTTAATGTTCGGTTCACCCGAACTTAGACTTCCTTACTTGTTCTTATTCAAAACTTTACAATTTTAAAGTTTATTAAGTACTAGAAGGACCCGGCAGACGTTGTTCTGCCCAAATTTAGGGAAAAAATCGCACGATAAATAAAAAAGTTTGGAATATTTCGATCCCTGGTCCACTTCCCGGAAAAAAATTACCCCAAATTTTAGCAAAAGTAAAATAATACCTTCGTATCAAATTTGAAGAAAATCGCACCATAAATAAAAAAGTTTGGAATATTTCGACCCCTGGTCCACTTCCCCGAAAAAAGTTAACCTCAAATTTTAACAAAAGTAAAAGTCTACCTTTGTACCGAATTTGAAGAAAATCGCACCATAAATAAAAAAGTTTGGAATATTTCGGTCCCTGGTCCACTTTTCGGAATAAAACTTTACATAAACACTCTTCGGACTCCTACTGAGCTATCCTGTAAATATTAACAAAATCGGCGCTGTAGTTCCGGAGTCTATAACATACATACATACATATGTACGTACATACATCCTATTTTATATATATAGATTATTGTCTACTGAAGAATTTACCTAATTCGAATATTGCTAAAATTTTGAAAAAAAGAGTATTGAAAAACGGTTTTCAAACATTTTCTTTTGCGGTGTTCGTTGGCATTTCAAAATTAGCGGTTAAATTAGCATAAAAAAGTGTTGAAAGGGTGTAAGTTTCTAAGCAAATTAATCAAAAAAGCTTTAAAAAAAGCATTTTATTTTATTTTACTTTATTTTATTTTACTTTATTTTATTTTACTTTACTTTTTTTCTTTTGTTTGTCAACTGCAGAATCGTTTACTCCTTCGAACCGCATGAAAAAGTGGATTTTGCTAAGAACGGGATTTAGCAGGTATTTTACGCAAGCTTGGAGTATAGCAAAGGCGAAATTAAACCTGTGCTACTTCACTTTAGTTTTATTGAGAATTTATGAAAAAGCTTATTACATGACTACCACATTTTTTTTGAATTTTTACTTACATTATGATATTTTTATATTTTCTCCACACAATTAGTCGGTTATTTGTTAAAAATATTCACTTATATTCACTTGACACAGTTTATTTATTGGAAATTGACACAATTTGTAGTTTATTTATTTCAAATATATTCACTCAAAAATGTAAATGGTGTAATGAAATGACACCAAATTTTTTGACATTTTTATTTAATTTTGACACTAAATGCTTTTTGACTAGTTGTGTCAGGATGAATGGACATTCAAAAGTTGGTTTGATACCATATTGTAGGTAAATTTTAGGGTTTTAGGGCAATCACATTCTCACCGATAACTAAATTAAAGATAAATTTATCGAAATATATCGAAGTAAAAATGTAACCCGGGACCATCCCCATTCGTTTGATACCCATATTGTAGGGCAATTTTAAGGTTTTTGTGCAATAACGTTTTCACCGACAACTCAGTTATCGATAAATTTATCGAAATATATCGAAGCCCAAATGAAACCTGGCGCCATCCCCATTCGTTTGATACCCATATTGTAGGGCAATTTTAAGGTTTTTGTGCGATAACGTTTTCACCGATAACTCAGTTATCGATAAATTTATCGAAATATATCGAAGTCCCCTTTCGTTTGATACCCATATTGTAGGGCAATTTTAAGGTTTTTGTGCAATAACATTTTCACCGATAACTCAGTTATCGATAAATTTATCGAAATATATCGAAGCCCAAATGAAACCTGGGGCCCTCCCCCTTCGTTTGATACCCATATTGTACGATATTTCTATACCTATATGCGAAATATCATAAGTATAGGTTCAATATACTTAGAGTTATATGGAATAAAAAAAATTTCTAAAAGAAACGGTCCCTAGCAGGGTCGGAACCCCCAAAATTAAAAAAAGACAGCCTATAGCTCCTTCCAGACTATAACCTGTAGGCGTGCCAAATTTCAACAAAATCCGTCCAGCCATTCTCACGTTTTTAGGGAACAAAAGCAAACGTCTGGACATCCAAACATCCAAACATCGCTACATTCACATTTATAATATTAGTAGGATTATGAAAAATACTAAAATAGTTCATTAATTCTATTATTATGTTTACCAGGAGGTAAATTGGGTTCGACCCTTATGTTCAAAAATTACTAAAAACAAAAGGTTTATTAAAATTAGCTGAAGCAGCTAATTTATCAATTACATAATGATCCGGCCGATTTCCGGTGAAAAATACGGTGCAGTGAAATAACGCCCACTCAAAAAGGAAATTACGCCAATGGGCCTTATTTCCTTTTTAAAAAGGAAATAAAGCCCATGGGTGTTATCACCTTTTGCTGATGGGTGTTATTTCCTTTTTCGAAGAGAAATAAAGCCCACGGACGTTAAAAACGAATTAAAACAAGCTGATTCAAGAATTAAGTATATGGTTTTCTTTATTTCAATAAATTTTAACATATTTGTTATGTTTTTATAAGGCGGGGTGCAATAGCGCCTTGTGAAATAAGCCCTGTAAGGCCTTATTACACTATTATTATTACTTTCATTTTTTTTAATGAAACAATAATATTCTAATTCTTTTTGTATTTTATTGAATAGTTACACACAAATTTCACGTTAACCAAAGTGGGAAACGTGGCACGCGGAAGGACATCACCGTGGCGGTAGCCACGGCTATGGCACACACCCGGAGTTGGAATGGCGTAGCCCAGGGTTATTTTTTGAAGCGCGGTAGAAGGCCGCCTACGCGGAAAGGTGTTCTGCACTTAAAAATGGTGGATCGGGCCTCCGTAACTATAATCCGAAGGGGGAAAAGCAATATTTTGTTTCTGTGAAAAGTTATTAGTGAAAAACCGAAAATTGACCGGGGTCAGATCCCCATCCACGTTTTTTATGTGCAGGACACCTTTCAGCGTAGGCGGCCTTCGGCCGCGCTTTAAAAAATAACCCTGGGCTACGCCATTCCAACTCCGGGTGTGTGCCATAGCCGTGGCTACCGCCACGGTGATGTCCTTCCGGGTGCCACGTTTTCCACTCTTTTCTCACAGGGTAATTGACAAAAAAAATGATAATCAACAGTTCGTGTTGCTCGCGTAAAATCCTATGGGCGTTATTTCTCTTTTAAAAAGGAAATAAGAGCCATGGGCTTTATTTCTTTTTGCAGATGGGCGATATTTCCATTTAAAAAGGAAATAAGGCCCATGGGCGTTATTTCCTTTTTGAATGGGAAATAACGTCCATGGGCGTTATTTCCTTGGACGTTATTTCACTGCACCGAAAAATACAAGTAACTATAAGTTAGCTACTGTACGTACCAGGCCATCATAATGCAACAACAAACTACTCTATTTAACTATGGATCGATTTTTTTATTAGTTCAAATGTTTATTTGATTTATTACTTCTTTTCTTTTGTGCAATACAAAAAAAAAATAACAAAACCTTTACGAAAATTTATATGGCGGTTTACAAATATTTATGTATATATGGATGTATGCATAATTGCGCCCGCGTTGTACAAATTTACATACATATTTGAGCGTAACAGGTGAACATAAATATGTATGTACATACATACTTTTGTACAGGTGTCCTGCAAGTAGTATACATTTATACCCATTGTAAAAACCCATAAAGGGTAATATAATGTTTGTATATGTGTGTGGGTCTCCACATACATGCACGCATACACATCTGAGAAGACATGTGACCAGGAGATTAAATTCTGGTAAACACAAAGGCAGTTGAGAGGTCACGGCGGGGGAGTCCTCTAGACCGTAGCTCTTTCGGGATGGGATGGGTTTTTGCCATGTCTCAACCGACATTACATAAAGATTAATTTTAGGACTCCATAACGGAAACTAAATGCGAGAGCTTAGCTCCCTTAACTCAAAAACTACATAGATAACTAAACGAAACCAAAGAAACTAGATCGTTTACTAACCAAAACTCCAAAGATTCAAACAAAGAACTATAAATGCAAACAGAGGTGAGGGCGGTCATCTGTTTAAGGGAATATTGGGGCGAGGTCCCTACCCTACCATGATCTTCGATGTGAATAGGACTCGAAAATCCCGAAAAAAAATTTATACTACATTTTATGTCATCAACACACTGTCCTCCAGGAACATACGAAAAACTTACAGACTCATTGTTTTCCTTGTAAAAATACAAATTCAACTTTTACTAACCATAATTAAGTTTAAATTAAAACAAGAACAAAAATTCAATACCTACGGTTCTTCGAAATTACACTTATATAATATTTCTGACCAAAAAAAATATGCCAAGATAAGTTAGGTTCACCCTAATGTTGCTTTGTTAGCGGCCTATTTATGTCGGTATAAATGTATTATACTAATCAGCGATATCTTCAAAGATTGGCCAAGTGACTAAGCATACCAGGCTATCAGCTAACACACTAGCTTACTAGGCAGGCTTACGATTTAGTTTGTACCTACATACATATGTATGTATTTATTTACTTGTTTAAGTAGAGTTAGAGTCAATGTTTGTTTATTTTTGGTTCTTTCTCTTTCTCTTTTGTTTTTTGTTTACTTTTAAACTAGGTAACTATTTAAATATGTACATTCGTATGTGTATGTAGGTAACCCAAGGGAAAAGGGGCATTCCATACCAACTGACTATTACATTTTTATACCCAGCGTACTAGTACTAGTACAAGGGTATATTAATTTTGTCCACATAACGGTACTATGTAACGGCACAAAATAATCGAGTTAGATATAGAGTTCCATATATGAAAGTTCTTAGGTTGAAAAGAGGAATTGATTAAGGCATGTCCGTCCGTCTGTCCGTCTGTCCGTCCGTGTACACGATAACTTGAGTAAAAATTTAGATATTTGCATGAAATTTTGCATACAGGTTACTTTCTGGCCAAGGTAGGTTGCTATTGAAAATGGGCGAAATCTGATGAAAACCACGCCCCCTTTTTCTGAAAACTAACGGTGGGTATTTAATGTTCGGTTCACCCGAACTTAGACTTCCTTACTTGTTCTTATTCAAAACTTTACAATTTTAAAGTTTATTAAGTACTAGAAGGACCCGGCAGACGTTGTTCTGCCCAAATTTAGGGAAAAAATCGCACGATAAATAAAAAAGTTTGGAATATTTCGATCCCTGGTCCACTTCCCGGAAAAAAATTACCCCAAATTTTAGCAAAAGTAAAATAATACCTTTGTATCAAATTTGAAGAAAATCGCACCATAAATAAAAAAGTTTGGAATATTTCGACCCCTGGTCCACTTCCCCGAAAAAAGTTAACCTCAAATTTTAACAAAAGTAAAAGTCTACCTTTGTACCGAATTTGAAGAAAATCGCACCATAAATAAAAAAGTTTGGAATATTTCGGTCCCTGGTCCACTTTTCGGAATAAAACTTTACATAAACACTCTTCGGACTCCTACTGAGCTATCCTGTAAATATTAACAAAATCGGCGCTGTAGTTCCGGAGTCTATAACATACATACATACATATGTACGTACATACATCCTATTTTATATATATAGATTATTGCCTACTGAAGAATTTACCCAATTCGAATATTGCTAAAATTTTGAAAAAAAGAGTATTGAAAAACGGTTTTCAAACATTTTCTTTTGCGGTGTTCGTTGGCATTTCAAAATTAGCGGTTAAATTAGCATAAAAAAGTGTTGAAAGGGTGTAAGTTTCTAAGCAAATTAATCAAAAAAGCTTTAAAAAAAAGCATTTTATTTTATTTTACTTTATTTTATTTTACTTTATTTTATTTTACTTTACTTTTTTTCTTTTGTTTGTCAACTGCAGAATCGTTTACTCCTTCGAACCGCATGAAAAAGTGGATTTTGCTAAGAACGGGATTTAGCATTTATTTTACGCAAGCTTGGAGTATAGCAAAGGCGAAATTAAACCTGTGCTACTTCACTTTAGTTTTATTGAGAATTTATGAAAAAGCTTATTACATGACTACCACATTTTTTTCTTTTTTGAATTTTTACTTACAATATGATATTTTCGGTTATTTGTTAAAAATATTCACTTATATTCACTTGACACAGTTTATTTATTGGAAATTGACACAATTTGTAGTTTATTTATTATACCTAGTAGTGCTTCGCACACAAGGTATATTAACTTCATTCGCCTAACGGTAGTATGTAACGGCATAAACGAATCGAGGTAGATATTGACTTATGTATATCAAAATGTTCAGGAGGAAAAGAGAAATTGATTGAGCCATGTCCGTCCGTCCGTCCGTCTGTAAACACGATAACTTGAGTAAATCTTGAGATATCTCAATGAAACTTGGTATGCAGGTTCCTTTTTACTTATCTCTGAACGCTATTGAAAATAGGCAAAATCGGTTAAAAGCCACGCCCACTTTCTATATATATAATATTTTCGAAAATACAAAAAGAGTGATTATTCAGTACATAATACACCTATAAGAATAAAATTTGGTGTGTACCTTAGCGTTAAGGCAAAAAATAAATTTCTGAAGAAATTTTTAAAAAGGGGCTTGGCACCGCCCACTTTTGATTAAGTCAAATTTGGAAATATTATTAATCATAAATCAAACACCGCTCAAGATAGCAAAATAAAATTCAGCACACATATTTCTATTAATACAGGCAATATTTCGAAAAAAAATTAGCGAAATCGGATTAGGTCCACGCCCAATTTTATACGAAAGATTTCGAAAAGGATCATAGATATATTGAATATGCTATAACTTTGCTTAAGCTGTATATCATTTCTATTTCACCTCTAAAGTGTTCGTGGGCAAAGAAAGTCGAAAGCACAAAATTTTTGGAAAATGGGCGTGGCCCCCCCCCTTTATGGGGGATTATTCCACAAAACTTTCCATGCCATAACTCCGGTAAAAATTGACTTATTGAAACGATATTTAGAGAAAGTGTTCAACATATAAAGCTAACTCTTTGCTGAAAAAATAAACAAAATCGGAGAACGGACACGCCCACTTTTTGAACATAGTTCTAAAAAATTTCTTCGTAAAATTAAAATCGCGATATTTCCATAATTGTATAAGTTATATAAATAAGATTTTACACACATAATAGCCTTTTTAAACAAAACTATACTGTAAAAAAATTTTGTGGATTTTGGTGAAGTAGGCGTGGCGCCGCCCACTTTTTAGCATAAAAGCTCTGCTATTTTCAAAAGCGATTGCTTGGAATTTCAAGAATGTATTTCAATGAAATTTAGTGAGATACTTCCCAATAGTATGTAGTATACTCCTGCCAAAAATTACGCAAATCGAATAACAAACAAGGAAGATTTACGGGCAAGTAGTTAACACCCTACTGCCTTTTTTTTTTATTAATTTTTTTTATTTTCATACCTTTCATGAACATGAGGAAAGCTATTTATATTTTCTTATTTAGTGATAATTGAATTTACCACTCACAAAAGAAGTGTTTTTAATCGAAAACAATCAGTTGCCTTTATAACAACTTTTCCGTTATTAAAATAGACCTGAGTAAATTGGGATACCAAAACAGATCACTACTAGGTATTTAATGTTCGGTTACACCCGAACTTAGACTTCCTTACTAGTTTTTATTAATTTTTTTTATTTTCATACCTTTCATGAACATGAGGAAAGCTATTTATATTTTCTTATTTAGTGATAATTGAATTTACCACTCACAAAAGAAGTGTTTTTAATCGAAAACAATCAGTTGCCTTTATAACAACTTTTCCGTTATTAAAATAGACCTGAGTAAATTGGGATACCAAAACAGATCACTACTAGGTATTTAATGTTCGGTTACACCCGAACTTAGACTTCCTTACTAGTTTCAAATATATTCACTCAAAAATGTAAATGGTGTAATGAAATGACACCAAATTTTTTGACATTTTTATTTAATTTTGACACTAAATGCTTTTTGACTAGTTGTGTCAGGATGAATGGACATTCAAAAGTTGCTTTGATACCATATTGTAGGTAAATTTTAGGGTTTTAGGGCAATCACATTCTCACCGATAACTAAATTAAAGATAAATTTATCGAAATATATCGAAGTAAAAATGTAACGGGACCATCCCCATTCGTTTGATACCCATATTGTAGGGCAATTTTAAGGTTTTTGTGCAATAACGTTTTCACCGACAACTCAGTTATCGATAAATTTATCGAAATATATCGAAGCCCAAATGAAACCTGGCGCCATCCCCATTCGTTTGATACCCATATTGTAGGGCAATTTTAAGGTTTTTGTGCGATAACGTTTTCACCGATAACTCAGTTATCGATAAATTTATCGAAATATATCGAAGTCCCCTTTCGTTTGATACCCATATTGTAGGGCAATTTTAAGGTTTTTGTGCAATAACATTTTCACCGATAACTCAGTTATCGATAAATTTATCGAAATATATCGAAGCCAAAATGAAACCTGGGGCCCTCCAACTTCGTTTGATACCCATATTGTACGATATTTCTATACCTATATGCGAAATATCATAAGTATAGGTTCAATATACTTAGAGTTATATGGAATAAAAAAAATTTCGAAAAGAAACGGTCCCTAGCTGGGTCGGAACCCCCAAAATTAAAAAAAGACAGCCTATAGCTCCTTCCAGACTATAACCTGTAGGCGTGCCAAATTTCAACAAAATCCGTCCAGCCATTCTCACGTTTTTAGGGAACAAAAGCAAACGTCTGGACATCCAAACATCCAAACATCGCTACATTCACATTTATAATATTAGTAGGATTATGAAAAATACTAAAATAGTTCATTAATTCTATTATTATGTTTACCAGGAGGTAAATTGGGTTCGACCCTTATGTTCAAAAATTACTAAAAACAAAAGGTTTATTAAAATTAGCTGAAGCAGCTAATTTATCAATTACATAATGATCCGGCCGATTTCCGGTGAAAAATACGGTGCAGTGAAATAACGCCCACTCAAAAAGGAAATTACGCCAATGGGCCTTATTTCCTTTTTAAAAAGGAAATAAAGCCCATGGGTGTTATCACCTTTTGCTGATGGGTGTTATTTCCTTTTTCGAAGAGAAATAAAGCCCGCGGACGTTAAAAACGAATTAAAACAAGCTGATTCAAGAATTAAGTATATGGTTTTCTTTATTTCAATAAATTTTAACATATTTGTTATGTTTTTATAAGGCGGGGTGCAATAGCGCCTTGTGAAATAAGCCCTGTAAGGCCTTATTACACTATTATTATTACTTTCATTTTTTTTAATGAAACAATAATATTCTAATTCTTTTTGTATTTTATTGAATAGTTACACACAAATTTCACGTTAACCAAAGTGGGAAACGTGGCACGCGGAAGGACATCACCGTGGCGGTAGCCACGGCTATGGCACACACCCGGAGTTGGAATGGCGTAGCCCAGGGTTATTTTTTGAAGCGCGGTAGAAGGCCGCCTACGCGGAAAGGTGTTCTGCACTTAAAAATCGTGGATCGGGCCTCCGTAACTATAATCCGAAGGGGGAAAAGCAATATTTTGTTTCTGTGAAAAGTTATTAGTGAAAAACCGAAAATTGACCGGGGTCAGATCCCCATCCACGTTTTTTATGTGCAGGACACCTTTCCGCGTAGGCGGCCTTCTACCGCGCTTCAAAAAATAACCCTGGGCTACGCCATTCCAACTCCGGGTGTGTGCCATAGCCGTGGCTACCGCCACGGTGATGTCCTTCCGGGTGCCACGTTTTCCACTCTTTTCTCACAGGGTAATTGACAAAAAAAATGATAATCAACAGTTCGTGTTGCTCGCGTAAAATCCTATGGGCGTTATTTCTCTTTTAAAAAGGAAATAAGAGCCATGGGCTTTATTTCTTTTTGCAGATGGGCGATATTTCCATTTAAAAAGAAAATAAGGCCCATGGGCGTTATTTCCTTGGACGTTATTTCACTGCACCGAAAAATACAAGTAACTATAAGTTAGCTACTGTACGTACCAGGCCATCATAATGCAACAACAAACTACTCTATTTAACTATGGATCGATTTTTTTATTAGTTCAAATGTTTATTTGATTTATTACTTCTTTTCTTTTGTGCAATACAAAAAAAAAATAACAAAACCTTTACGAAAATTTATATGGCGGTTTACAAATATTTATGTATATATGGATGTATGCATAATTGCGCCCGCGTTGTACAAATTTACATACATATTTGAGCGTAACAGGTGAACATAAATATGTATGTACATACTTTTGTACAGTTGGCGCAAAGCTAGTTATGCTCATATGTATGAAGGTTTGATTTTGTCAAAAATTAAAGAAAAAACACAAAACAAAAGCAAAAACAATAAGAGCAAAATGTAAATAGATATGTTTGTTTCTTACATTATGTATGAATGTATGTTGCAGCACTCCAGCGATGAAAGGCCTTCCAGCGTTGTTGTTGTTGCTATATCTTGGGCGAAACTATTGGTTTGTCTTTGCTTTTTGATTGCAGATGATTTCTTTGGTGTAACCAAATGCACATCGATTACTTACAGTGACACAAAATTTTATGCTATAGTTGCAAATTTTTAACTTTTTCGAGTAAAAAGTTTTCTTTTTTTTTTTCTTTGGAGATTTGTGTTACTTTCAAAACATTTGAACTAATGTCTTTCCATTAGACCAACAAATTTTTTTTTTTTTCTTAATCTTTTATTTTTTTTTTTTTATCTTTAAGCTACTTTAAACTTTATTATCTTTAGTTTTACGAAAACTTTATTAAATTTAAATGTTAGATTCTATCCTTTTCTTTTTTCTTTCAGAAACTTAATGTTCTTTCTAATTTAGTTTAAGTAGTGTTTTTTTTTGTTCTAAACCAGCGTTCTAAACCAGCGTACGTAACTACCCCGCAAATCGTTAGTTAATTACATCAGTTAAAGTTTATTATAACACTGATATTTTTGGTTAGCTTGGTTGTTTTAGGCACACTGTACACTCTTGTCACTATATGTAGATGGTGGCAGGAGATGAGGCCGGCTACTTTCCTGCGCCTGGTTGGTGGCGGGAATAACAGGTTTCGGGAAAAATCCCTTTGTGGAGGTTAGGGACTGTAGATTCACTCCTCGGGTGTTTATTGTGCAGGATGAGTCTGAGGAAAGTCAGGTGGTCACATGGACTACTTTGGCAGATCACAATAATCCTGAACAAAAAGATCCCACACCCCCTCCTATGGATTTTGGACAAATAGGGCCCAGCCCACGCGGCTTGGACACGCGTCTGGAGTGTGTTTGAAGCGAGTGATTCCAACAGTTCGCTGAAGACACACTTTTATTAAGTGGAGAAACTGGAGGTTATGGAGACACCGGTATCACAAAAAAAACTTATGGACCTGTCCGTCCACTTACGGGTGTGAAGATAAAAACAGCAAAGAGGCTAACTGTAGCCGTTCAGGCTCTTTTATACCTTCCGGCTTCTGTTTTTGACATTTCCCTAACTTCGTTTTAAATAATGTCACAGAAATGCGTCTTTTCATCCATTGACATAAAACAAATACAGAGTGTCATTGATGTTGGAATTTTGCATTTTCCTAACCACTGAGTCTTATATGACTCACTCAGGCACTTTTCCCCATTTCGGAGTTTTGAACAGAGATATATCTGTAAAAACCAAGCTATGGTTATTTACCTTTCAGCAAATAATCCTACTAATATTATAAATGTGAATGTAGCGATGTTTGGATGTCCAGACGTTTGCTTTTGTTCCCTAAAAACGTCAGAATGGCTAGACGGATTTTGTTGAAATTTGGCACGCCTACAGGTTATAGTCTGGAAGGAGCTATAGGCTATTTTTTTTTTAATTTTGGGGGTTCCGACCCTGCTAGGGCCCGTTTCTTTTCGAAATTTTTTTTATTCCATATAACTCTAAGTATATTGAACCTATACTTATGATATTTCGCATATAGGTATAGAAATATCATACAATATGGGTATCAATTTCTTTTCGAAATTTTTTTTATTCCATATAACTCTAAGTATATTGAACCTATACTTATGATATTTCGCATATAGGTATAGAAATATCATACAATATGGGTATCAAACGAAGGGGGAGGGCCCCAGGTTTCATTTTGGCTTGGATATATTTCGATAAATTGATCGATAACTAAGTTATCGGTCAAAATTCGATTGCCCAAAAACCTTAAATTACCCTACAATATGGGCATCAAACGAAAGGGGATGGCCCCAGGTTTCATTTGGGCTTCGATATATTTCGATAAATTTATCGATAACTGAGTTATCGGTGAAAATGTTATTGCACAAAAACCTTAAAATTGCCCTACAATATGGGTATCAAACGAAAGGGGATAGCTCCAGGTTACATTTGGACTTCGATATATGTATTTCGATAAATTTATCGATAACTGAGTTATCGGTGATTGCCCAAAAAACTTAACATTACCCTATTATATGGGTATCAAACGAAAGGGGAGGGCCCCAGGTTTCATTTTGGTTTCGATATATTTCGATAAATTGATCGATAACTAAGTTATCGGTCAAAATTCGATTGCCCAAAGACCTTAATATTACCCTACAATATGGGTATCAAACGAAAGGGGATGGCGCCAGGTTTCATTTGGGCTTCGATATATTTCGATAAATTTATCTATAACTGAGTTATGGATGAAAATGTTATTGCACAAAAACCTTAAAATTGCCCTACAATATGGGTATCAAACGAAAGGGGACTTCGATATATTTCGATAAATTTATCGATAACTGAGTTATCAGTGATTGCCCAAAAAACTTAACATTACCCTAAAATATGGGTATCAAACGAAAGGGGAGGGCCCCAGGTTTCATTTTGGCTTCGATATATTTCGGTAAATTGATCGATAACTAAGTTATCGGTCAAAATTCGATTGCCCAAAAACCTTAATATTACCCTACAATATGGGTATCAAACGAAAGGGGATGGCGCCAGGTTTCATTTGGGCTTCGATATATTTCGATAAATTTATCGATAACTGAGTTATCGGTGATTGCCCAAAAAACTTAACATTACCCTATAATATGGGTATCAAACGAAAGGGGAGGGCCCCAGGTTTTATTTTGGCTTCGATATATTTCGATAAATTGATCGATAACTAAGTTATCGGTCAAAATTCGATTGCCCAAAAACCTTAATATTACCCTACAATATGGGTATCAAACGAAAGGGGATGGCGCCAGGTTTCATTTGGGCTTCGATATATTTCGATAAATTTATCGATAACTGAGTTATCGGTGATTGCCCAAAAAACTTAACATTACCCTATAATATGGGTATCAAACGAAAGGGGAGGGCCCCAGGTTTTATTTTGGCTTCGATATATTTCGATAAATTGATCGATAACTAAGTTATCGGTCAAAATTCGATTGCCCAAAAACCTTAATATTACCCTACAATATGGGTATCAAACGAAAGGGGAGGGCCCCAGGTTTTATTTTGGCTTCGATATATTTCGATAAATTGATCGATAACTAAGTTATCGGTCAAAATTCGATTGCCCAAAAACCTTAATATTACCCTACAATATGGGTATCAAACGAAAGGGGATGGCGCCAGGTTTCATTTGGGCTTCGATATATTTCGATAAATTTATCGATAACTGAGTTATCGGTGAAAACGTTATTGCACAAAAACCTTAAAATTGCCCTACAATATGGGTATCAAACGAATGGGGATGGTCCCGGGTTACATTTTTACTTCGATATATTTCGATAAATTTATCTTTAATTTAGTTATCGGTGAGAATGTGATTGCCCTAAAACCCTAAAATTTACCTACAATATGGTATCAAACCAACTTTTGAATGTTCATTCATCCTGACACAATTAGTCAAAAAGCATTTAGTGTCAAAATTAAATAAAAATGTCAAAAAATTTGGTGTCATTTCATTACACCATTTACATTTTTGAGTGAATATATTTGAAATAAATAAACTACAAATTGTGTCAATTTCCAATAAATAAACTGTGTCAAGTGAATATAAGTGAATATTTTTAACAAATAACCGACTAATTGTGTGCAGAAAATATAAAAATATCATAATGTATGTAAAAATTCAAAAAATAAAAAAATGTGGTAGTCATGTAATAAGCTTTTTTATAAATTCTCAATAAAACTAAAGTGAAGTAGCACAGGTTTAATTTCGACTTTGCTATACTCCAAGCTTGCGTAAAATACCTGCTAAATCCCGTTCTTAGCAAAATCCACTTTTTCATGCGGTTCGAAGGAGTAAACGATTCTGCAGTTGACAAATAAAAGAAAAAAAGTAAAGTAAAACAAAATAAAGTAAAATAAAATAAAGTTAAATAAAATAAAATGCTTTTTTTAAAGCTTTTTTGATTAATTTGCTTAGAACTTACACCCTTTCAACACTTTTTTATGCTAATTTAACCGCTAATTTTGAAATGCCAACGAACACCGCAAAAGAAAATGTTTGAAAGCCGTTTTTCAATACTCTTTTTTTCAAAATTTTAGCAATATTCGAATTAGGTAAATTCTTCAGTAGGCAATAATCTATATATATAATGTATATATGTATGTATGTATGCTATAGACTCCGGAAATACAGCGCCGATTTTGTTAATATTTACAGGATAGCTCAGTAGGAGTCCGAAGAGTGTTTATGTAAAGTTTTATTCCGGGAAGTGGACCAGGGACCGAAATATTCCAAACTTTTTTATTTATCGTCCGATTTTTTCCCTAAATTTGGGCAGAACAACGTCTGCCGGGTCCTTCTAGTAATAGATAATTTGCAGTTTTTAATACAGGCAATCAAATAAATATGATAACTCGGCAATAAAGTCATGCAGTCATGTTCACGCATGCGAGAATTTTTATTTCACTAGGGGGATAGGTACACGCAAAAAGATATTGTTTAGTTTAGTTTAGTTTATTTATTTCTTACAGCTTACTCTTAGCCTAGCTTATGCCTATTTAAAATGTTTAATATTAAAATTATTAATTAGACTATTTAATCTAATCTACATAGGTATGTATTTACATCTATGAACTGCTGTGTAGTGCTGGACAAGCCTCCAGATCTTCTCCAACAGGGAAGGTAGAAGTTATCTGTAGGATACAGGCCATTTACGCAAGTAAAGCGCGAAGGCAGAATCTGGAAGCCTGTATACTGATTCAATCGAGTGATGTGTCTCAGTATGCGCTTCGGAAACTTTTCTTTTGCGTGTGCGCTGGAAGTACCGGCTCTGTATTACAGGATACAAGTCACGCATGCCCTGTTTTTGATGCTTTGGAAATATGCCTATTCAGCACTATATTGGCAGTGTTCTGCAGTAGTTATACAATTCTTGCTTAAACTTATTTCCATTGCATGATTTTACATTATTTGGCAGTTCATTATAATGTTTTAATCCTTTACTAGTATATCCCGTGGTCGAAATTCGACCACCTTAAATTAGTTTAACTTATTAAATCCTCTGTTCGCATTTTTCTCCAGTACCTTATGCCTAGAGCCATAAATATTGGAGACATTTTTATTGCTGAAAATAATTATTTATAGTTGAGTTATTGGGAGTCGCTTTCATAAAAGCTGGTTTATTCTAAAGACGGGTAATTTGACAACTAACCAAAAAAAAATCCGTCCATTAAAGACCAGTAATCATTAATAGGAGATGGCAAAAACGGTACTTAGTAATGTTTGAAAGTCCACCATCAGACCCACCACTCCTTTCATATTCCGTCAATATTTCAATAAACAAAATTAAATTTCATTGACATATACCAACAACATAGTTAGCCTATTAATATATAGATAATAGTCACATAGAATGATGCCATATCGAACAAAATTGGCCATATGGATTGAAACGAATGAAAGTTCATTTTGAGATTCTTAATATTAGCCGGTTTCCCAATTGTGTTTTTTTTTTTGGTGATACAGACTGTTTTCTCAATTTTTCCTTTAGTTGTGGATTTTTTGAAGTCCGTTTAGCGGGAGAATATTACAACTTACACATACGATGGTTTTCTGGTTTCTTTCGTCAAATTCAACTCGGAAATATTGAAAACACATACATATCTTAACTGGCCCAATTAGCCTAAATATGTAAGATTCCGGTTATATGTCGACTCTGTTACAAATTAAAATTTTTAGGAAGAAAATAGTTGATGTCTTTAGGAAAATTAACGCGATTTCAAACTATTACATGAATATAAAATTGAAGAAGCTACAAACTGTGTTTATACTTTTTGTATATTATATATGATATATTTCTTAAAAAATATATATTGATAAATTTAAATAATTTTTTAGCTTTTTTTTTAAAAAATTTGGTTTTTTCACTCGAAAATAGATGTCATAAACAGAAAAATATTGAAATATTGGGTTATATGTCGACTCTTTTACAAATAAAAATTTTTAGGAAGAAAATAGTTGATGTCTTTAGGAAAATTAACGCGATTTCTAATTATTTCGTAAGTATAAAATTGAAGAAGCTACAAACTGCGTTTTTACTTTTTGTATATTAAATATGATATATTTCTTAAAAAATATATATTGATAAATTGAAATAATTGTTTAGCTTTTTTTTCAAAAAAATTTTTTTTTTCACTCGAAGATAGATGTCATAAACAGAAAAATATTGAAATATTGGGTTATATGTCGACTCTTTTACAAATAAAAATTTTTAGGAAGAAAATAGTTGATGTCTTTAGGAAAATTAACGCGATTTCTAATTATTTCGTAAGTATAAAATTGAAGAAGCTACAAACTGTGCTTTTACTTTTTGTATATTAAATATGATATATATCTTAAAAAATATATATTGATAAATTGAAATAATTTTTTACCTTTTTTTAAAAAAATTTGCTTTTTTCACTCGAAAATAGATGTCATAAACAGAAAAATATTGAAATATTGGGTTATATGTCGACTCTTTTACAAATAAAAATTTTTAGGAAGAAAATAGTTGAAATATAAAATTGAAGAAGCTACAAACTGTGTTTTTACTTTTTCCATATCAAATATGATATATTTCTTAAAACATATAAATTGATAAATTGGAATAATTTTTTCAAAAAATTTGGGTTTTTCACTCCAAGATAGATTTCATAAACATAATAAACATAAAAATATTGGATTACAAATATAATAAATTTAAAAAAAACTAGTAAGGAAGTCTAAGTTCGGGTGTAACCGAACATTAAATACCTAGTAGTGATCTGTTTTGGTATCCTAATTTACTCAGGTCTATTTTAATACATACCTGAAAATTTGTTATAAAGGCAACTGATTGTTTTCGATAAAAACACTTCTGTTGTGAGTGGTAAATTAAATTATTACTAAATAACAAAATATAAATACCTTTCCTCATGTTCATGAAAGGTATGAAAATAAAAAAAATTAATAAAAACAAGTAAGGAAGTCTAAGTTCGGGTGAACCGAACATTTAATACCCAGCGTTAGTTTCCAGAAAAAGGGGGCGGGTTTTTCGGGGGGCGGGGATTTCGCCCATTTTAAAAACCAATCTATTCCCAGCCTAAACAATAGCGAATTTGGTGGGCGCGACTACGGCCCTTGCTTATAAAGCATTAACCGCTTACATGAGCCAAAAGTACTCAATCAATCTTTTCAATGGTGATACCATGTCCTATACATAACTTTGGAAAAGAAGGCGTGCCATGCCCATAACTTTTAACGTATTTTGTGAAATTTTCCGATGTACGGATATATGTGTCCATTAATCAATATTTACATAATTTTAAAACAGTGGGTGGTGGCACGCCCACGGATTTTATTATGTTGTTTATCCCTATTTGAAGATCAGTTTTCATTGCAGATCTTTATGATACTTTCACAGTGGCTTGTTAATAGTGAAATGTTGATATTTTGTTTATTCACTTGTAGGCGGTGCCACGCCCATTTTCCAAAATATTACCAAAAAACCTTTAAACAACACTAATAACAGCATCAAGTGAATGAGTGTACTAAATTTTAGCATTATATCTTTATCAGTTAAACAGATATTGCATATTCCGGTTTCCTAACTCTCGTTTAGAGAACTTTAGTCCAAAAGTGGGCGTGGTCGTTCACCGATTATTTTCTATAGTAGTACTCTACATAAACATAAGATGCCTGGTACCTAGTTTCGTAAATCTATCTCACACCGTTCTGAAGTTATTAGCAGTCGAATTTGAAAATTGCGTGACTCATAAGTGGGCGGTGGCACGCCCACTTTCCAAAATTTTGCAAAAATAATGTAAAGAATATGAAAATTGATGTATGTACCAAATTATATTATTATAGCGGTATCACTTAATTAGATATGGACTTTTCAATATTTCCACCTCCTTTAAATATAACTTTTATGAAAAAGTAGGCGTGGTCGCTAAGCGATTTCGTTTATTTTCTATATCTGAATTTAACACAACAATAGTATGCCCTCTACAAAATTTCGTTGTACTAGCATAAACTGTGCTGAAGTTATTGAGAGTCAAAATTTGAAAATTTCTTCAAATATATGTGGGCGGTGCCACCCCCCTTTTAAAAAAATTTGATAAAATCGGCCTTAGAACATCTAAATCAATACATATTGCAAATTTTATCATTGTAGCTGCTTCTGATATTGAATTAACCCGTTTTATACGTTTTTCGAAATTTTCGATATCGAAAAAGGGGCGTGGTTATGGTCCGATTTTACCCATTTTCAATAGCAATCTATTCTGAACCCAAATAAGTACGAATGCCGAATTTGGTGAAGATATCTCATTATTTGCTCAAGTTATCGTGTTAACGGACAGACGGACGGACGGACGGACGGACATGGCTCAATCAAATTTTTTTTCGACCCTGATGATATTGATATATGGAAGTCTATATCTATCTCGATTCCTTTATACCTGTACAACCAACCGTTATCCCAACAAAGTTATAATACCCTTGTACTAGTACTAGTACGCTGGGTATAAAAAGGCAGTAGGGTGTTAACTACTTGCCCGTAAATCTTGCTTGTTTGTTATTCGATTTGCGTAATTTTTGGCAGGAGTATACTACATACTATTGGGAACCCTCTCACAAAATTTCATTGAAATACATTCTTGAAATTCCAAGCAATCGCTTTTGAAAATAGCAGAGCTTTTATGCTAAAAAGTGGGCGGCGCCACGCCTACTTCACCAAAATCCACAAATTTTTTGTACAGTTCAGTTTTGCTTAAAAGGCTTATTATGTGTGTAAAGTCTTATTTATATAACTTATACAATTATTGAAATATCGCGATTTTAAGTTTACGAAGAAATTTTTTAGAACTGTGTTCAAAAAGTGGGCGTGTCCGTTCTCCGATTTTGTTTACTTTTACAGCAAAGAGTAAGCTTTATATGCTGAACACTTTCTCTAAATATCGTTTCAATAAGTCAATTTTTACCGGAGTTTTGGCATGGAAAGTTTTGTGGAAATTATATACAGCTAGTTTAAGCAAAGTTATAGCATATTCAATATATCTATGATCCTTTTCAAAATCTTTCGTATAAAATTGGGCGTGGACCTAACCCGATTTCGCTAATTTTTTTTCGAAATATTGCCTGTATTAATATATATATGTGTGCTGAATTTTATTTTGCTATCTTGAGCGGTTTTTGATTTATGATTAATAATATTTCCAAATTTGACTATATCAAAAGTGGGCGGTGCCACGCCCCTTTTTAAAAATTTCTTCAAAAATGTATTTGCTGCCTTAACGCTAAAGTGCACACCAAATATTATCCTTATAGGTGTATTATGTACTGAATAATCACTCTTTTTGTATTTTCCAAAATATTATATATATAGAAAGAGGGCGTGGCTTTTAACCGATTTTGCCTATTTTCAATAGCGCTCGGAGATAAGTGAAAAGGAACCTACATACCAAATTTCATTGAGATATCTCAAGATTTACTCAAGTTATCGTGTTTACAGAGGGACGGACGGACGGACGGACATGGCTCAATCAATTTCTCTTTTCCTCCTGAACATTTTGATATATATAAGTCAATATTTATCTCGATTCGTTTATGCCGTTACATACTACCGTTAGGCGAATGAAGTTAATATACCTTGTGTGCGAAGCACTACTAGGTATAAAAACGACGAGAGAGTTAACACGAAGACGGCGGTGAAGACGGTTCGCTTTTAAAAACGCACGTGTAAAACATTTCATTTTAATTCATTTATTGTAATTCAACATAATTTTTCAATCATTTATTTTAAAATACTAAATCATTTACTCATTAATAAATTCAAAATTGATAAACTCTGTAAAATTAAACACTGAATACAAAATACTATAAATATTGACTTATATATATCAAAATGTTCATGAGGAAAAGAGAAATTGATTGAGCCATGTCCGTCCGTCCGTCCGTCCGTCCGTCTGTGAACACGATAACTTAAGTAAATCTTGAGATATCTCAATGAAACTTGGTATGCAGGTTCCTTTTACTTATACGTATCATATTGATTTTGTGGGCCCATTGGAAACGACGTGCAAACAATATAAGCATATACTGGTTGTTGTAGATGCGTTCACCAAATTTTGCTGGTTGTATCCCACAAAATCGACAACAGCCGATGAAGTTATTAAAAGATTGCGAAGTCAAAGCGTACTTTTTGGAAACCCTTATCAAATTATATCGGATAGAGGAGCTGCGTTTATATCAGATGCTTTTAAGCAATACTGCGAACTCGAAAATATCATTCATCGAAAAATAACCACTGGTCTTCCACGCGCCAACGGCCAGGTGGAACGAATAAACGGCGTTGTGAGCACAGTTCTAACGAAATTAAGTACAGATGACCCGACGAAATGGTATAAGCACGTTGAGAAAGTCCAGCAGGTGCTTAATTCTACTTTCTCTAGAAGTATTGATATGACGCCGTTTGAACTGCTCGTAGGTGTCAAAATGAGAATGAAGGAAGACGTCCAGCTTAAAACCTTAATTGAAAAACAATTTGTTGAAACATTCAGCGAAGACCGACTAGAACTACGTAATCATGCAAAGTCTCAAATTCTAAAGACGCAAACTGAAAACAAAAGGGGCTATAATCTACGACGAAAACCACCGACGAAATACAAAATCAAGGACATAGTAGCGATAAAGAGGACACAATTTGGTGGGGGGCTCAAACTAAAGCCAAAATATTTGGGTCCCTACCAAGTCACTAAAGTCAAACCAAACGATACTTATGACGTCATTAAAGCGGGCAATAGCGAGGGCCCACGAAATAAAACAACATGTGCTGAATACATGAAGCCATGGTTAATTCAAAGTGACGACGACGACGATACATTCGAGGCAATAATCCCCCATAAAGGGGCGGGGCCACGCCCATTTTCTAAAAATTTTGTGCTTTCGACTTTCTTTGCCCACGAACACTTCAGAGGTGAAATAGAAATTATATACAGCTAGTTTAAGCAAAGTTATAGCATATTCAATATATCTATGATCCTTTTCAAAATCTTTCGTATAAAATTGGGCGTGGACCTAACCCGATTTCGCTAATTTTTTTTCGAAATATTGCCTGTATTAATATATATATGTGTGCTGAATTTTATTTTGCTATCTTGAGCGGTTTTTGATTTATGATTAATAATATTTCCAAATTTGACTATATCAAAAGTGGGCGGTGAAACGCCCCTTTTTAAAAATTTCTTCAAAAATGTATTTGTTGCCTTAACGCTAAAGTGCACACCAAATATTATCCTTATAGGTGTATTATGTACTGAATAATCACTCTATTTGTATTTTCCAAAATATTATATATATAGAAAGAGGGCGTGGCTTTTAACCGATTTTGCCTATTTTCAATAGCGCTCGGAGATAAGTGAAAAGGAACCTACATACCAAATTTCATTGAGATATCTCAAGATTTACTCAAGTTATCGTGTTTACAGACGGACGGACGGACGGACGGACGGACATGGCTCAATCAATTTCTCTTTTCCTCCTGAACATTTTGATATATATAAGTCAATATTTATCTCGATTCGTTTATGCCGTTACATACTACCGTTAGGCGAATGAAGTTAATATACCTTGTGTGCGAAGCACTACTAGGTATAAAAAAATTAATAAAAAAAAAGGCAGTAGGGTGTTAACTACTTGCCCGTAAATCTTCCTTGTTTGTTATTCGATTTGCGTAATTTTTGGCAGGAGTATACTACATACTATTGGGAAGTGTCTCACTAAATTTCATTGAAATACATTCTTGAAATTCCAAGCAATCGCTTTTGAAAATAGCAGAGCTTTTATGCTAAAAAGTGGGCGGCGCCACGCCTACTTCACCAAAATCCACAAAATTTTTTTACAGTATAGTTTTGTTTAAAAAGGCTATTATGTGTGTAAAATCTTATTTATATAACTTATACAATTATGGAAATATCGCGATTTTAATTTTACGAAGAAATTTTTTAGAACTATGTTCAAAAAGTGGGCGTGTCCGTTCTCCGATTTTGTTTATTTTTTCAGCAAAGAGTTAGCTTTATATGTTGAACACTTTCTCTAAATATCGTTTCAATAAGTCAATTTTTACCGGAGTTATGGCATGGAAAGTTTTGTGGAATAATCCCCCATAAAGGGGCGGGGCCACGCCCATTTTCCAAAAATTTTGTGCTTTCGACTTTCTTTGCCCACGAACACTTTAAAGGTGAAATAGAAATGATATACAGCTAGTTTAAGCAAAGTTATAGCATATTCAATATATCTATGATCCTTTTCGAAATCTTTCGTATAAAATTGGGCGTGGACCTAATCCGATTTCGCTAATTTTTTTTCGAAATATTGCCTGTATTAATAGAAATATGTGTGCTGAATTGAATTTTGTTTTGCTATCTTGAGCGGTGTTTGATTTATGATTAATAATATTTCCAAATTTGACTTAATCAAAAGTGGGCGGTGCCACGCCCTTTTTTAAAAATTTCTTCAGAAATTTATTTTTTGCCTTAACGCTAAGGTACGCACCAAATTTTATTCTTATAGGTGTATTATGTACTGAATAATCACTCTTTTTGTATTTTCGAAAATATTATATATATAGAAAGTGGGCGTGGCTTTTAACCGATTTTGCCTATTTTCAATAGCGTTCAGAGATAAGTAAAAAGGAACCTGCATACCAAGTTTCATTGAGATATCTCAAGATTTACTCAAGTTATCGTGTTTACAGACGGACGGACGGACGGACGGACATGGCTCAATCAATTTCTCTTTTCCTCCTGAACATTTGGATATACATAAGTCAATATCTATCTCGATTCGTTTATGCCGTTACATACTACCGTTAGGCGAATGAAGTTAATATACCTTGTGTGCGAAGCACTACTAGGTATAAAAAGGCAGTAGGGTGTTAACTACTTGCCCGTAAATCTTCCTTGTTTGTTATTCGATTTGCGTAATTTTTGGCAGGAGTATACTACATACTATTGGGAAGTGTCTCACTAAATTTTATTGAAATGCATTCTTGAAATTCCAAGCAATCGCTTTTGAAAATAGCAGAGCTTTTATGCTAAAAAGTGGGCGGCGCCACGCCTACTTCACCAAAATCCACAAAATTTTTTTACAGTATAGTTTTGTTTAAAAAGGCTATTATGTGTGTAAAATCTTATTTATATAACTTATACAATTAGGGAAATATCGCGATTTTAATTTTACGAAGAAATTTTTTAGAACTATGTTCAAAAAGTGGGCGTGTCCGTTCTCCGATTTTGTTTATTTTTTCAGCAAAGAGTTAGCTTTATATGTTGAACACTTTCTCTAAATATCGTTTCAATAAGTCAATTTTTACCGGAGTTATGGCATGGAAAGTTTTGTGGAATAATAAAGGGGCGGGGCCACGCCCATTTTCCAAAAATTTTGTGCTTTCGACTTTCTTTGCCCACGAACACTTTAGAGGTGAAATAGAAATGATATACAGCTAGTTTAAGCAAAGTTATAGCATATTCAATATATCTATGATCCTTTTCGAAATCTTTCGTATAAAATTGGGCGTGGACCTAATCCGATTTCGCTAATTTTTTTTCGAAATATTGCCTGTATTAATAGAAATATGTGTGCTGAATTTTGTTTTGCTATCTTGAGCGGTGTTTGATTTATGATTAATAATATTTCCAAATTTGACTTAATCAAAAGTGGGCGGTGCCACGCCCTTTTTTAAAAATTTCTTCAGAAATTTATTTTTTGCCTTAACGCTAAGGTACACACCAAATTTTATTCTTATAGGTGTATTATGTACTGAATAATCACTCTTTTCGTATTTTCGAAAATATTATATATATAGAAAGTGGGCGTGGCTTTTAACCGATTTTGCCTATTTTCAATAGCGTTCAGAGATAAGTAAAAAGGAACCTGCATACCAAGTTTCATTGAGATATCTCAAGATTTACTCAAGTTATCGTGTTTACAGACGGACGGACGGACGGACGGACATGGCTCAATCAATTTCTCTTTTCCTCCTGAACATTTTGATATACATAAGTCAATATCTATCTCGATTCGTTTATGCCGTTACATACTACCGTTAGGCGAATGAAGTTAATATACCTTGTGTGCGAAGCACTACTAGGTATAAAAAGGCAGTAGGGTGTTAACTACTTGCCCGTAAATCTTCCTTGTTTGTTATTCGATTTGCGTAATTTTTGGCAGGAGTATACTACATACTATTGGGAAGTGTCTCACTAAATTTTATTGAAATGCATTCTTGAAATTCCAAGCAATCGCTTTTGAAAATAGCAGAGCTTTTATGCTAAAAAGTGGGCGGCGCCACGCCTACTTCACCAAAATCCACAAAATTTTTTTACAGTATAGTTTTGTTTAAAAAGGCTATTATGTGTGTAAAATCTTATTTATATAACTTATACAATTATGGAAATATCGCGATTTTAATTTTACGAAGAAATTTTTTAGAACTATGTTCAAAAAGTGGGCGTGTCCGTTCTCCGATTTTGTTTATTTTTTCAGCAAAGAGTTAGCTTTATATGTTGAACACTTTCTCTAAATATCGTTTCAATAAGTCAATTTTTACCGGAGTTATGGCATGGAAAGTTTTGTGGAATAATCCCCCATAAAGGGGCGGGGCCACGCCCATTTTCCAAAAATTTTGTGCTTTCGACTTTCTTTGCCCACGAACACTTTAGAGGTGAAATAGAAATGATATACAGCTAGTTTAAGCAAAGTTATAGCATATTCAATATATCTATGATCCTTTTCGAAATCTTTCGTATAAAATTGGGCGTGGACCTAATCCGATTTCGCTAATTTTTTTTCGAAATATTGCCTGTATTAATAGAAATATGTGTGCTGAATTTTGTTTTGCTATCTTGAGCGGTGTTTGATTTATGATTAATAATATTTCCAAATTTGACTTAATCAAAAGTGGGCGGTGCCACGCCCTTTTTTAAAAATTTCTTCAGAAATTTATTTTTTGCCTTAACGCTAAGGTACACACCAAATTTTATCCTTATAGGTGTATTATGTACTGAATAATCACTCTTTTTGTATTTTCGAAAATATTATATATATAGAAAGTGGGCGTGGCTTTTAACCGATTTTGCCTATTTTCAATAGCGTTCAGAGATAAGTAAAAAGGAACCTGCATACCAAGTTTCATTGAGATATCTCAAGATTTACTCAAGTTATCGTGTTTACAGACGGACGGACGGACGGACGGACGGACGGACGGACATGGCTCAATCAATTTCTCTTTTCCTCCTGAACATTTTGATATACATAAGTCAATATCTATCTCGATTCGTTTATGCCGTTACATACTACCGTTAGGCGAATGAAGTTAATATACCTTGTGTGCGAAGCACTACTAGGTATAAAAAGGCAGTAGGGTGTTAACTACTTGCCCGTAAATCTTCCTTGTTTGTTATTCGATTTGCGTAATTTTTGGCAGGAGTATACTACATACTATTGGGAAGTGTCTCACTAAATTTCATTGAAATACATTCTTGAAATTCCAAGCAATCGCTTTTGAAAATAGCAGAGCTTTTATGCTTTTTACAGTATAGTTTTGTTTAAAAAGGCTATTATGTGTGTAAAATCTTATTTATATAACTTATACAATTATGGAAATATCGCGATTTTAATTTTACGAAGAAATTTTTTAGAACTATGTTCAAAAAGTGGGCGTGTCCGTTCTCCGATTTTGTTTATTTTTTCAGCAAAGAGTTAGCTTTATATGTTGAACACTTTCTCTAAATATCGTTTCAATAAGTCAATTTTTACCGGAGTTATGGCATGGAAAGTTTTGTGGAATAATCCCCCACGCCCATTTTCCAAAAATTTTGTGCTTTCGACTTTCTTTGCCCACGAACACTTTAGAGGTGAAATAGAAATGATATACAGCTAGTTTAAGCAAAGTTATAGCATATTCAATATATCTATGATCCTTTTCGAAATCTTTCGTATAAAATTGGGCGTGGACCTAATCCGATTTCGCTAATTTTTTTTCGAAATATTGCCTGTATTAATAGAAATATGTGTGCTGAATTTTATTTTGCTATCTTGAGCGGTGTTTGATTTATGATTAATAATATTTCCAAATTTGACTTAATCAAAAGTGGGCGGTGCCACGCCCTTTTTTAAAAATTTCTTCAGAAATTTATTTTTTGCCTTAACGCTAAGGTACACACCAAATTTTATCCTTATAGGTGTATTATGTACTGAATAATCACTCTTTTTGTATTTTCGAAAATATTATATATATAGAAAGTGGGCGTGGCTTTTAACCGATTTTGCCTATTTTCAATAGCGTTCAGAGATAAGTAAAAAGGAACCTGCATACCAAGTTTCATTGAGATATCTCAAGATTTACTCAAGTTATCGTGTTTACAGACGGACGGACGGACGGACGAAGCACTACTAGGTATAAAAATATTGAAATATTGGGTTATATGTCGACTGTTTTGTAAATAAAAATTTTTAGGAACAAAATAGTTGATGTCTTTAGGAAAATTAACGCGATTTCTAATTATTTCGTAAGTATAAAATTGAAGAAGCTACAAACTGTGTTTTTACTTTTTGTATATTAAATATGATATATTTCTTAAAAAATATATATTGACATATTGAAATAACTTTTTAGCTTTTTTTAAAAAAATTTGGTTTTTTCACTCGAAAATAGATGTCATAAACAGAAAAATATTGAAATATTGGGTTATATGTCGACTCTTTTACAAATAAAAATTTTTAGGAAGAAAATAGTTGATGTCTTTAGGAAAATTAACGCGATTTCTAATTATTTCGTAAATATAAAATTGAAGAAGCTACAAACTGTGTTTTTACTTTTTCCATATTAAGTATGATATATATCTTAAAAAATATAAATTGATAAATTGGAAATTTTTTTCATATTTTTTCAAAAAATTTGGGTTTTTCACTCCAAGATAGGTGTCATAAACATAATAAACAGAAAACTATTGGATTACAAATATAATAAATTTAAAAAAAAATATAATAAAAAGTTTTCGTATATTTTGAGGCAAATTCAATTTAGTAAAAAAAAAAAAACTTAACCTGCCCTGAACACGTCCTTGAACCTACGAACGCACGCATCATAGCCGGCACGCTCACCACCTGCGCCACTGCAGCATGTACAACAGTACTGTACTTAACAGCTTTGGGTTTTGGTGAAAACTTTGATGAATTATTACAAATTAATGAAGCATTTTTTGTTAAATATAATATGCCTATGCAAAGCTCCTGGCCCATGAAAACATATCAAAATATATAATAATTGGAGTTATGAATTTTTTTATGAGATACACTCTGGCAATTGATTGTATGGAAAAAATGTTGGCCTATTAATATATAGATAATACAGGTTGCATTTGTCTGCTTCAGTTCTATAAGCAGGTAGATTAAAATCATTTCTGCTACGTGTATTTACAGAGTGCCTATCTCTAACATATTTTATGCTACTCTTCAGATAATCAGGCAGATTACCTTCTATTATGTTTTTAATAAATTTCTTTGTATAGAGTAAAGCCATATGAAGTGTGTACAGGTAAATTCAATTGTTCGACGATTTTGAAAATTTTCATTTCCTTGGATAGTGGACTAGACCCAACCCCCATGTTATAAATATTTCGTCCAAATTCATTTTTTTGTTAAAGTTATTGAGTGTTGAATTTTTGATAATTTTTTAATATGATAATATTGAAAAATTATTTTCTCATGAACTACCGCATATAAATCCAAGATTTTTTTTTCACTTCCAGATAACTGTTTTTACTTTGCTATAAGTAATTTTATGCGATCTAATTGTTTAATAAATGATATTTAAACAATTCTTTTTTTAAATAATAAATTTTTTTTTTACATTCTGCACGCTCAAAAAAATTGAAAAATATGTCTAATAACGCGAAAAATGGTCACCTTCAATAATCAAAAAAAATTTTTTTGTTCTTTCAAACCATTACAAAGATATTGCATTTTTTGTCACCCCTTGCGCTCTCCCAGCGCGCTGCACATAGACCGTTGGAGGCGCGCTGAACAAAAATGTTCTTATGAGATTAGTTGTTATCAAGTTATTTTCAATTATTACAAACATATCTACATTTAACAGAATGTATGAACAAAATTAATAATAAAGGGGTAAAGCTTTTTAGTATTTTATTTTTATTTTTATTGATTTTATGATATTACATTACAAGAAAAAGTGTTGAAAAAAAAATTCTTTGACAATATGTTTGTTACAAAATAAAAAAATAAGAAAAACACGAAAAGTTTTTACGTTAGCTATATATTATATTTTCCACACTTGATTCATCACTTGAGAAAATCTCGCTTCGAAACTTTTTGTCAAACATGGGTTGAAAATGGTGGAATTGACGTGTGTTTTTTATTTGTATTGCTTTACCCGTGCGATTTTGAAATCTCTTTTCATGATCGTCGTGATCCGCTTGTGAGCAAAAATCGAAATTTATTACCTCAAACGCATTTTCTGCCCAACTGAAAAACTTTTTCGCCACATCCCACGGTAAGGGAGCTTGCGATGGGGTGGGGGGCGCTGTTAAAAGGCTGGAGCGAAAAGCAAGTATGCAGCGTATTGCGGGAAATCACATACGCGACGCTGAATGGGCAGAAAATGCGTTTGAGGCAATAAATTTAGATTTTTTCTCACAAGCGGATCACGCGACGATCATGAAAAGAGATTTCAAAATCGCACGGGTAAAGCAATACAAATAAAAAACACACGTCAATTCCACCATTTTCAACCCATGTTTGACAAAAAGTTTCGAAGCGAGATTTTCTCAAGTGATGAATCAAGTGTGGAAAATATAATATATAGCTAACGTAAAAACTTTTCGTGTTTTTCTTATTTTTTTATTTTGTAACAAACATATTGTCAAAGAATTTTTTTTTCAACACTTTTTCTTGTAATGTAATATCAAGGCAAATTAAACAAGGTAGAATTGACAACTGAAATATTTTTTTTTGTAGGAGTTCTTACTTCAAAAAAGTATAAACCAACGAATTTACCCTTACTGGCCCACGTACAATATTTGGGCCCCATACAATTTTTGTATTAAAAAGTTAAACCGCATTTGCAAATATCAAAAAATTATTAATATAGAAATTCATAAACTATCTAATAAGCTCACTTTTGCCACCAAGTGCTACTTTGGAGTCTACCTCTTTAAAGACCTTGACCGAAAAGAACAAGCATACATATGTATGTATATATAAGTATAGCAACGATTTGGGTCACTGTTTACGACTATCATCGAATTCTAAAAAATGTTGGGAGGAGTACCAAAGTCACTTTTCGGTTCAAATGAAAATCGGCCTCCGGAGAATAAATACTGTTGTTATTTTGAAAAATATTTGCAAAAATCCGAAGAACTAATCGGAGGCGTTGTCTATAGCTTTTGTGTGAATTACATCTTTAGTTGCCGACTATTGTCCACGATTTAAAAAAATAACGCGATCCCGTCTTCTTGGTACAGAAATTGTTTCATTCGTTTCCAAATATCTTGCAAACTACTCAAAAAATTGATCTCGTAATCGGATTATTATTTATGGGTACTGGGCGCGTCTATTGATACCTCTCCCGGCAATTTTTGGACGTGTTTTAGCACTCGGTTGCAGTCGTAAACAATTACCACGATTTGGTATTTCTCAAATAAAAATAACGAACTGATAAAAATGAAAGTTTTTAAATCGAACGGGTTAAATTTTTTTTTCATTTGACGTTAAAACTCCTACAGCAAAGAGAGAACTGTCAAGTTCGCTACTACTTTGTTTAATATACTTTGTGTAATATCATAAAATCAATAAAAATAAAAAAAAAAATACTAAAAAGCTTTACCCCTTTATTATTAATTTTGTTCATACATTCTGTTAAATGTAGATATGTTTGTAATAATTGAAAATAACTTGATAACAACTAATCTCATAAGAACATTTTTGTTCAGCGCGCCTCCAACGGTCTATGTGCAGCGCGCTGGGAGAGCGCAAGGGGTGACAAAAAATGCAATATCTTTGTAATGGTTTGAAAGAACAAAAAATTTTTTTTTGATTATTGAAGGTGACCATTTTTCGCGTTATTAGACATATTTTTCAATTTTTTTGAGCGTGCAGAATGTAAAAAAAAATTGTATTATTTAAAAAAAGAATTGTTTAAATATCATTTATTAAACAATTAGATCGCATAAAATTACTTATAACAAAGTAAAAACAGTTATCTGGAAGTGAAAAAAAAATCTTGGATTTATATGAGGTAGTTCATGAGAAAATAATTTTTCAATATTATCATATTAAAAAATTATCAAAAATTCAACACTCAATAACTTTAACAAAAAAATTAATTTGGACGAAATATTTTTAACACGGAGGTTGGGTCTAGCCCACTATCTAATGGAATAAAAAAATTCAAAATCGGTGAGGTTTCGAAAAAAAACCAAAATTCCGTACACACTTCACATGGCTTTACTCATAGTAAAAAAGCTGTTGTTTAATACTTAACCAATTTAGAGAAGACAGCATGTCCCTTATGGGTGTGTCATAACGTTTTTTGAGAATAAACCTCATTGCTCGGTTCTGTTGCTTTTGCAGTTTATATATCTGACTATCTCGCATTATAAAAAATATTGTAGGACAGTAAATAAAGTGAGGTTCGGTTATGGATCTATAAACCATGACCTTGTATCTTTTACTTAAAAATTTGCAGGTTCTTTGCATATAGTAAATTTTTTTGGATATTTTACCCACTGTGTAGTCAACATGTTCATTGTGGCACAAGCGACCATTACAAAACCCTATAATACGACACCGCAAGACGGAGTATTAGGGGGAACTAACTACGGATGTCCTTAGCATGATAAGTACCTATCTCTCTACCTTGCAAATCTTCAAGTTGGTAGTAGCAATTTCCCAGTTTTTTTCGAACTCGGCATTTGACAAACAGTGGGCCTAGCTTGGCATTAAAATTTTGGGTAAATTTGCTTTGAGCAAAATTGCGACGAAAGACTTCTTGACCTTCCCTGAACGATACTGGCTTTGAGCGCAAGTTATACTGTTTTTCATTGCGTTCATATGCTTTACGTATGTTTGCTTGAATATCTTTTCTAAGCAAGACCAAGTTATCTGATCGCGCAATGGGTACTACTGGCTCTTCTAACAGCGATAACTCTTTTAATAATTTATAATCAGATCCATGCGTTATCATGCCCAATCCGAATAACGCTCTATATGGCGAACATCCTAGGGACTGATGCAAGGATGATATTAGGGCGCATGAAATACTTGTGAGGTGTACGTCCCATTCAGTCTGATCATGATTAAGATATGAACGAATAGCGGCTAATAGTGAACTTACTTTGCGGGGAGTACAATGCCGTATAAAGATGATGAATACCTAGCTCTGTAAGGAAGGCACTTAAATCGTTAGACTTAAACTGTGTGCCATTGTCGCTGACAATCGTTTCGGGCACACCGAAACTATGAAATATATTTCTTAACAAAAAGTCTTGAACCGCAGCGGACATAAACTTTTTAAGGGGTTGTATCCAATGATATTTGCTGAAATAGTCTAAAACGATTAGTATCCCTATGTGGCCTGTTTTGCCACGCGGATACGGCCAAGCAGGTCAATGTAAAACCGTTGAAACGGTCTACATGTCGGACTATGGGAACCCATGGGTGGACGAAGGGTTACGTTTGTGGCTTTGTTTTCTTTACACTTTTCGCACTGAGCTATATAAGCGCGAACGTCTTTTGCTAAACCAGGCCAAAACAGATATCGACGCAACTTCTCAATGGTCTTTTGTATACCTGCATGAGATGATGTGCTACTATCATGGGCCTGCTTGAGAGCCTCGCCCCTTAGACTTTCGGGAACCCATAATTTCCAAGAATACCTATCCTCAGCTTCATTGTCAACTACATGCTCTGTGCGCATATACATGGACTTGTTTACAATTTTTATATCCGGAAACTTGTCTCTGCTTTCTTGATATTTAACTCTAAGTTTTGCGTATATATCCTCGTCAAAAGCCTTTGATTCGAGGTCTATTACCGGTCCCATATCCAACTAGGCTATTTCGTCTGCTGCTAACCTGGACAAAGCATCCGGAACAACATGTTTCTTGCCTTTCCTATGGGAAATCGAAAACTTAAATTGTTGCAACCTGAATATCCACCGGGCAAGTCTACCAGAGACATTCTGCCGGCGCATTAGCCATAACAGACTGGAATGGTCCGTTACTACCTCAAATTCCTGAAGTTCTAGGTAACACCTAAACTTCTCAAAGGCAAGTATTACTGCCAGACACTCGCGCTCCGTAACGCTATAATTGCGTTGGGCACGGCTCAATTTTTTTGACATGAAGGCGATGGGTTTTTCTTCATTATCCTCCGACAACTGCACTAGGACAGCTCCGATAGCAACATCGCTGGCGTCACAGTGTAAATAAAACTTTTTCTCGAAATCGGGATTTGTCAAGACCGGGGCAGAGGTTAATAGTTTTTTCATCTGAATCATGCACGGCCGTAGCCAGCAGTAAACATTTGGGTGAGCTTGACCAATTTCGAGTGAGCTGAAATTTTTTCTAGTAAAAATCGTAACAGTTGATATTAGAAGGCACCTTTTTTTATTGATGAAGTCGTAAATCGAATAAATACATATCAACTTATTTTAAAAATGCATATTAAACGTTAATAAAGTTGTATTTTCCTATTTTTGTCAGCAAATTTACGCAAAATATCATCCATTTTTAATGAATTCAATCTCTTTTTTTCAAAAGCAGGAAATGAAAGATCTCGTAGCCGTTGATCGGTCATTGTTGAACGCCGAATCACATCTATTCTTGAAAGCGCAGAAAATGATGATTCGTTGATTGATGTACTTCTGCCAAATGTCTCGATGGCCTCAAAAAGGCAGTACGTCGTTGGAAATGCACTTTTGACGGGAAACAATATTTGAAGAATACTTTTGTCATTCGATTCAGGTTTATTTTTCTCATTAATGAGAAAAGTTTTTACAACAGAAAACTCTTCTCGTGACGGCAATATTATTTGAAGTTCAGCCAATGATTTCAAAGCGCTGTAGTCAAAATTTTCATACAAAAAGTTGTTTGCAGCTTCGACTGCATTCAGGATATCATTATTTTTTTCGAATCGTTCATTGATTTCCAAAATAATCGAGTCAATTATTTCGAAATAAATGCGTTTTAATAAAGAATATTCATCAATATCACGCTCACCCCGACGTCGAATTCTTAACGGTCTCGGAACCGGCGCATATTCAACGTCATCAAGTTTTTTTTTAGCTGATCCTAGAAATTCGGAAAAAGATTCATCAGTTCGTAAAGCGCTTATTTTTTCCTTCACCGCCTTAATTACAGGCATTGCTTTGCGGTAGCCAACATCACGTGTTTGCAAAATTTGATTTGCTGGTTCCATTATTCCTAACAAAATTTGCTAAGAAATTCAAGCAAAAATATAAATTTCTCCTTCACTATGGAATCAAGCAATCCAACAGCTAAAAGCATATCGTCTGCACCAAGATCATGCCCTGCTCCATCCTTTATTTTTATCAATGAATTGAGTAGCTTATCGAAGTTATTTTTGATTGCAAGTATTGCTTTATAATGTCCTGACCAACGTTGCTCAATAAGCAGAGGAATTTTTGCTCCTTCATACAATTTCTGAACTTTGAAGCGACTGAAAAAATTGTGAAGTTGTTTGACTTGATCAAAGAAAAGCCGGGATTCAGAATTATTTTTCACGATTTCTACAACGACGAGATGAAGGCGATGATTAATGCAATGTACATATGGTATTTTGCGATCAAAATATATCTGCATCAAAGCTTGTAAACCCCCAAAACGACCGCTCATTACCGCTGCTCCATCAAAACACTGGCTCAAAATCTTTTTGCAATCCACTGCAAGCTCTTGCAAGCGATCGATGATCAGTTGGCAGAATCCTTTGGCTGTGATATCATCAGCTTTTTCGCAAGAAAGTAGTGTTTCGGTCGGTTTTCCATCAACAATGTATCTAAATGCAATCGAAAATATCTCGTTCCCATTTCTGTCCATTCTGATCCATTCAGCTCTATGACAATCAATTCACGAAGACAATTTGCAATAATGTTGATAATTTCATTTTGTATCTGAGGCGATGTATAGATGGCATTTTTGGGCATAGATTCCTGACACTTTCGCAAATGATCATCTTTTTCGAGCATGTGTTGGAAGAAACTTTTGAATAGTCCCAATTCTTCATTCTCGTCGTTGTTCCAATTACCACGGTAAGGCAGCTCGTTCTTTGCCAAAAATAAAACAGTTGAAACAATTTCCTTGAAAGAGTACCGTCTCTTTTCAAGCACAGTATCATTAAGAAGGCTTGATATTTCTTGATTTTTTGCAATTCTTTGCGAATGCAGCTTCCAAGCAAGCATAGCATCAAGATGTGTGTTGCTCGCCTCATGCTTTTTGAAACCTTGTCCTTTGGCGAGTGCTTTCGACCAAAGTTTATATCCGTAAGTACAAAAAACATCACTTGAATTTGCAATGGCAAACTGACGACACGGGAAACAGTATGCAGCATCTTTTTGCTTGGAATACTCAAGCCATTGATATGCATTCAACCAATTGAATTGGAACGATCTGCCATCCGATTGTTTTGGAAATTTGTATCCTTCTAAGCGATGCTCATGCTTTGTTGATCCCTTTGGTGAAATATCGGAGGGAATGACAGTAGTTCCAGATGATGTTGCCATTTCTTAAATAAAAAAACATACACATTACATGTGCCGAATGATCTTTAAGCTTTATCGATTACGTGAAAGCCACTCACGGTTCAAAGATAATGAAATGTTGGCCGTTGTTGACGTAGACGACGATGATGTTATTGTTGCTGTGACTTGAGTCGTTTCGATCTCTATATTTTGATTTCCAGTTGCTCGCACTATTAATTCCACATCTGAACCTTGATTCGCTGGGTTTGCATTAGAAGAATTGGAGCTACGTGGTCCTGGAAAAAGCAAATCCATCGGATCATGAGCAATCTTCAAATCAAATGCCAATACCACTTTCATTTTAAGAAATCGAAATGCATTCGTATGTAAATTTCCATCAATACTATTCTTACCAAGAAAGTAATCCAATTTTGGTTGCTTTGTTAGCTCATTCAATTGATTTTTATTACGCTTACTCATATTTGTAAAGTTTATTGTGTTATTTCTGTCCACTTTTATGTATAAAATACCTCAGTTCAAAATATCTAGTTTAGAGCTGCAAAACTATCGATAGTGGCGCCATTCGATATTTTGGATAGTAAGGCGAATTCATTACAAGGTGGCCGCACCAGCCTTGGATAGTAGCAAAAATACTATCGATAGTACCATCGATAGTTTTGCAGCTCTAATCTAGTATACATTGCATCATGATTCAATAATTCAGACAGAATCTCTAAATCAACTCGAACTGTAATAATTTTTTTCAAATCGATTCTAGTCGGAAATTTGGAAATATTTAATAAAATTTTAGACGGCTACGGCCGTGGAATCATGGCTAGCTGCGCTTCGGATGTCCATTCAAACTTTTTCTTCGTCGAAAGTACTTTCGTTATGGTATAAGTAAGTTCGGCGAAGTTATGAATGAATCGGCGATACCATCCACATACACCGAGAAATCCACGCACCTGCTTCAGATTTCTTGGCGCGGGCCAGTTTAAGATACATGCTATATTTTCTGGGTCGTACATATACCTCCACTTCCGATGATATATCCTAGGTAATTAATGCTTGTTACGCAAAATTGACTTTTAGCAACGTTGAGCGTGAGATTGGCTTTGCGAAACTGCTCAGCAAGGCGAACTAAAACTGACAGGTGTGAAGAAAAATCTTCGGACACAATACATAAGTCATCTAAATATCCGAACACACAATGTCGGAGATCTGGCGGAATGATTGTGTCCATCAATCTACACATGGTCGACGGCGCGTTACAGAGGCCGAACGGTATTACCTTAAATTGGTATAGCGGACGACCGGGAACAGTAAAGGCTGTCAAATGTTTAGACTCGGGGCTGAGCTCTATTTGCCAGTACGCATCCTTCAAATCTAATTTGGTAATTATGTTTGCCTTAGGCAATCTAGAAAAGATACCATCGATGCTAGGTAATGGATACGCATCCTTTTTTGTAGCATCGTTTAGCTTACGAGCATCTAAGCAAAGTCGAACTTTGTTAGGCTTAATAACAACTCGCATTGGAGAACTCCACGCGCTTTCAGAAGGCTCAATCACATCAAGCTCGAGCATACGGTCAATTTATGTATAAAGGAGCATTTCAACAGCAGGACTTACCGGGTAAAACCTCTGTTTAATAGGCCTAGTTCCTCCTACCTCAATATGATGCTGTATCCATGTAGTGCGACCTAAACCTTCAGAAGCACTAGGAAACAACTGCTTAACAACTTCTAGTTGCTGCTTTTGTTGCTGACTCAATGGATAAAAGTTGACTTCGTCAGCAGTATGGGAATCAGGGGTTTCTTCGAGGGAACATATGACATTTGTAGCAAGTTCAAAGGTTTTCCAAAAGTCATGGCCCGAAATGAGTTTTTGTTTGATAGACGGTATAACATATAGTTTAATGGGCTTTTGTATGGACTTATAGGTCATAATTACGTCAAGTACACCGATAACATGCTGTGTTCCCCCATCAGCGGTTGTGGCATGTGACTTCAACCTTTTGAATTCCGAAAATTTCGTAAAATCTTCGGAAGCGAGCGATGAGCCAATACAACTAATGTTTGCACCAGTATCTAACAAACCTAGTTCTGTAAATGAAAGAAACGAAACCTCGGCATAGCTGCGTAAATCTCTTTGATTAGGTACTAAAGACTGTTGACACTAACAGCTGTTGGTTTCTCTTCACATTTTCGTAAAATGTCTTTAGTCTTAAATGTCGCTTATTCATTTTGGGTGTTACCTCATTAAAGATTCGATTTCTCACGTGCATATAGTTTTGCAAACGCTCCTCGTAAGGACGTAGTCGAATGGGTACATTTTCGGGAATATTTTCCACCTGTGTGGATGAGTCTTTTGTTAAAGGCTCACTCTGTAATATAGGCAAAGTTAAATTAGTAATGCTTTCGGGGGCATCCGGCTGGATTTGGATGCACCCGTGCGGCGGTTTTCCGAAAACTTCCGAACACATGTCTGACATTGGGGTTTGTATACATTCAAACCACCACACCCATAGAAAAAAATACGACGATCAGCTAGGCAGTTTTCCCACATATGGCCATCCTCCTCACAATTCCAACACCTTAACTTAGATTGGCTACTGTGAATGGCTGCTAACTCAACTGCAGCTGTTTCATTGTCTGAATGAACTGACTCTGTTTCATCCAGACTACATACTTGGCGTCGGTTAAAATTTGGGTTTGCCTTACTAGGGGTGTCTAATGAACCGCCAAGCTCTTGTGTCAATTTTCACCCGTTTTGACCAAGCGGCGCAAATGACCAATAGAGTGGACTGGTTGATACAACAGCTTTTGTCGGATTTCTGGGCGCAAGTTATGTTTAAGTATCTCTAATAATTCTTCTTCCTCTATGCTGACAGAATATTTGCCAATTAGGGAAGCAACTGCATCATAATATGCCGCAAAGGATTCACCAGGCTTTTGCTTCCTGGACCTAACTATTTCTCGACTCATAAAGCCAGAACGGTAATCTTTATAATGTTGGCGAAGGGATGCACAAATGTTCGACTAAACGATTTGGTTTACTTGTTTATGGTATCGCCAATACCACTCTCGTGCTTTTCCAACAAACAGTATATGAATGTGCTTGCACATTGACGTAAAATCACTGTCTAACGTTTCATCAGTGAGGGACTTCACGCGATAAATAAATTCTTCAACTCCTAATCCATCCGCAGATCCATCAAATAGGAGATTCCACTTTTGCATGGTATTTGCAACCTTTCTAGGAAATACCGCTGGGGACTGCGTCTCGCGAAATGCAGGTAGTAATCCTTGAGCATTGCTAGAGCTAGAGCTTGGACGGGAGTTAGGGTCATTGCTGACATTCAACGTGGACATGATACGGGTAATGGATTGCTCAATCATTCCTTGAACTACAGTGTAATCTATTACATTATCGTTATTTCGACGGGCATTTCCAGGACGACTGGGTCTACCTCGTCTTCGTCTTTATTTGTTTGTCTGGGTGGAGGGACATTGGTATTATCGAGGCTATGACTATTGTCTAATGCAGATGACTGCATTGCACCTGCCTCATCGTTAAGTGGTTCTTGTAAATCGGGGGGTTGTGAAGTCTGAGCTTGATTAGCACCACTCGTCAAACTTCGGGTTATAATTGTTCTATCAGGGGCAACGGCAGAAGGTATCTTTGGAAGTGCTCCTGGCGAGCAGTTCCCTACTACTACTTTCAAGTCTCGTTGACTTATTTCTTTATTGCAAACATAGCAAACATTATTTTCTTCTAACCAACTTTCAAAGCAGAGTTTATGAAAAATATGTTTGCACGGTAGCACAAAACAAGGGCGAGTATTGTTTATTTCCTGGCTACAAATAGCACATTGGTTTTCTGGGGCAAGTCCTAACCTCTGGGGTAGTTGTGGACTTCTTGAAAAGGGCATTATTTCAAATAAAAAAAACTGTTCCTGGGTACGACATATGTTGATAACAAAAACAAAAAGGTAGTACTATTGACCAATATTACACATCCAACTCGATGACCGTGATAAGTTAAATTGGTTTATTGAAACTAAAACCGAAAGGATACTAAATAGAGAAAGTTCAAAATCTGCGCAAGTCTTCTTGTTCGGCAAGTGGACGAAAAGCTTCATGCTCACAAGTTCCAGACAACAATCAGAACATTACAAAATTATGATCCAACTCCTATGTAAACCTATTCGACATTATGCCAATTGAAAGTTAAAATCGATCCATCCGCTAAGCAAGGAAAAATATATTTTAGGGACAATCAGTACTAGTTTTCGGCTTTCTCCAAATGCACAGTATTCTGGAATTGTATTAAACAGTATTTCCAAGCAACAATGTAACAGACCGACAAGACTTCCAACGCATAAGAAGACAAAAGAGCAAAATTGTGGTGTGAGTGTAAGTCGAGTTATAGCGGGTGTTACTTACTATAATTTATACTTAATTCTTGAAATGATAGAAAAGATTAATAAGATTCTCGGCATGGTATCCACCCTGAATCACCAGCTTCGTTGTCTTATCAAACTAGACTATACACTCCCACATCTACACTCGCGGAAGTCAGACGAAACTCACAACAAACAACGTCAGCAGGTGTGATGGGATATTCGAAAAAAAAATTTTTTTTTTTTTAAATTTACTTCAACACAACCAGTAGGTGTGTGGTAGCTAACAAGCGAATTATTGATTATCTATATGTGTGCGTACGTCTACACACGATCATAATTAAATCAACAGAAGAGATTGGGTGGTGGCATCTCTGAATTTGTTCATGCAATGGCTGGCCTGAGCTAGCCTATACATTTAGGTAACCCTCAAATTAGCTTGTCCCACGTTGGGCGCCAAAAATTTATGTAACAACCGATAAAGGGTAATATAATGTTTGTATATGTGTGTGGGTCTCCACATACATGCACGCATACACATCTGAGAAGACATGTGACCAGGAGATGAAATTCTGGTAAACACAAAGGCAGTTGAGAGGTCACGGCGGGGGAGTCCTCTGGACCGTAGCTCTTTCGGGATGGGATGGGTTTTTGCCATGTCTCAACCGACATTACATAAAGATTAATTTTAGGACTCCATAACGGAAACTAAATGCGAGAGCTTAGCTCCCTTAACTCAAAAACTACATAGATAACTAAACGAAACCAAAGAAACTAGATCGTTTACTAACCAAAACTCCAAAGATTCAAACAAAGAACTATAAATGCAAACAAGACACCCGCTTTCTTTACCCTACCCTACCATGATCTTCGATGTGAATAGGACTCGAAAATCCCGAAAAAAAATGTATACTACCTTTTATGTCATCAACACACTGTCCTCCAGGAACATACTAAAAACTTACAGACTCATTGTTTTCCTTGTAGAAATACAAATTCCACTTTTATTAACCATAATTAAGTTTAAATTAAAACAAGAACAAAAATTCAATACCTGCGGTTCTTCGAAATTACACTTATATAACCAGGAATGTTTCTGACCAAAAAAAAATATGCCAAGATAATTTAGGTTCACCCTAATGTTGCCTTGTTAGCGGCCTATTTATGTCGGTATAAATGTATTATACTAATCAGCGATATCTTCAAAGATTGGCCAAGTGACTAAGCATACCATGCTATCACCTAACACACTAGCTTACTAGGCAGGCTTACGATTTAGTTTATACCTACATATGTATGTATTTATTTACTTGTTTAAGTAGAGTTAGAGTCAATGTTTGTTTATTTTTGGTTCTTTCTCTTTTGTTTTTTGTTTACTTTACTAAGTAACTATTTAAATATGTACATTCGTATGTGTATGTAGGAAACCCAAGGGAAAAGGGGCATTCCATACCAACTGACGATTAAATTTTTCTTATTCAAAACTTTACAATTTTAAAGTTTATTAAGTATTATGAAAAATACTAAAATAGTTCATGAATTCGATTATTATGTTTACCAGGAGGTAAATTGGGTTCGATCCTTATGTTTAAAAATTACTAAAAACAAAAGGTTTATTAAAATTAGCTGAAGCAGCTAATTTATCAATTACATAATGATCCGGCCGATTTCCGGTGAAAAATACAAGTAACTATAAGTTAGCTACTGCACGTACCAGGCCATCAAATGCAACAACAAACTACTCTATTTAACTATGGATCGATTTTTGTATTAGTTCAAATGTTTATTTGATTTATTACTTCTTTTCTTTTGTGCAATACAAAAAAAAAGAACAAAACCTTTACGAAAATTTATATGGCGGTTTACAAATACATATGTATATATGGATGTATGCATAATTGCAGTTTTCTTTTTTTTTTTTCTTTGGAGATTTGTGTTACTTTCAAAACATTTGAACTAACGTCTTTCCATTAGACCAACAAATTTTTTTTTTTTTCTTAATCTTTTATTTTTTTTTTTGTCTTTAAGCTTTTCATACACCTTTTAGACAATTTAAGGTTTTATTTTTTTTTTTTTTTTTTTTTTTGTTAGGCGTTGTTTTTTCTAAACTTTATTATCTTTAGTTTTACGAAAACTTTATGAAATTTAAATGTTAGATTCTATCCTTTTCTTTTTTCTTTCAGAAACTTAATGTTCTTTCTCATTTAGTTTAAGTAGTGTTTTTTTTTTGTTCTAAACCAGCGTTCTAAACCAGCGTACGTAACTACCCCGCAAATCGTTAATTAATTACATCAGTTAAAGTTTATTATAACACTGATATTTTTGGTTAGCTTGGTTGTTTTAGGCACACTGTACACTCTTGTCACTATATGTAGATGGTGGCAGGAGATGAGGCCGGCTACTTTCCTGCGCGCCTGGTTGGTGGCGGGAATAACAGGTTTCGGGAAAAATCCCTTTGTGGAGGTTAGGGACTGTAGATTCACTCCTCGGGTGTTTATTGTGCAGGATGAGTCTGATGAAAGTCAGGTGGTCACATGGACTACTTTGGCAGATCACAATAATCCTGAACAAAAAGATCCCACACCCCCTCCTATGGATTTTGGACAAATAGGGCCCAGCCCACGCGGCTTGGACACGCGTCTGGAGTGTGTTTGAAGCGAGTGATTCCAACAGTTCGCTGAAGACACACTTTTATTAAGTGGAGAAACTGGAGGTTATGGAGACACCGGTATCACAAAAAAAACTTATGGACCTGTCCGTCCACTTACGGGTGTGAAGATAAAAACAGCAAAGAGGCTAACTGTAGCCGTTCAGGCTCTTTTATACCTTCCGGCTTCTGTTTTTGACATTTCCCTAACTTCGTTTTAGAACTAAATAATGTCACAGAAAAGCGTCTTTTCATCCATTGACATAAAACAAATACAGAGTGTCATTGATGATGGAATTTTGCATTTTCCTAACCACTGAGTCTTATATGACTCACTCAGGCACTTTTCCCCATTTCGGAGTTTTGAACAGAGATATCTCTGTAAAAACCTAGCTATGGTTATTTACCTTTCAGCAAATAATCCTACTAATATTATAAATGTGAATGTAGCGATGTTTGGATGTTTGGATGTTTGGATGTCCAGACGTTTGCTTTTGTTCCCTAAAAACGTGAGAATGGCTAGACGGATTTTGTTGAAATTTGGCACGCCTACAGGTTATAGTCTGGAAGGAGCTATAGGCTATTTTTTTTTTTAATTTTGGGGGTTCCGACCCTGCTAGGGCCCGTTTCTTTTCGAAATTTTTTTTATTCCATATAACTCTAAGTATATTGAACCTATACTTATGATATTTCGCATATAGGTATAGAAATATCATACAATATGGGTATCAAACGAAGGGGGAGGGCCCCAGGTTTCATTTTGGCTTGGATATATTTCGATAAATTGATCGATAACTAAGTTATCGGTCAAAATTCGATTGCCCAAAAACCTTAATATTACAATACAATATGGGCATCAAACGAAAGGGGATGGCCCCAGGTTTCATTTGGGCTTCGATATATTTCGATAAATTTATCGATAACTGAGTTATCGGTGAAAATGTTATTGCACAAAAACCTTAAAATTGCCCTACAATATGGGTATCAAACGAAAGGGGATAGCTCCAGGTTACATTTGGACTTCGATATATTTCGATAAATTTATCGATAACTGAGTTATCGGCGATTGCCCAAAAAATTTAACATTACCCTATTATATGGGTATCAAACGAAAGGGGAGGGCCCCAGGTTTCATTTTGGTTTCGATATATTTCGATAAATTGATCGATAACTAAGTTATCGGTCAAAATTCGATTGTCCAAAGACCTTAGAATTACCCTACAATATGGGTATCAAACGAAAGGGGACTTCGATATATTTCGATAAATTTATCGATAACTGAAGCAGCTAATTTATCAATTACATAATGATCCGGCCGATTTCCGGTGAAAAATACGGTGCAGTGAAATAACGCCCACTCAAAAAGGAAATTACGCCAATGGGCCTTATTTCCTTTTTAAAAAGGAAATAAAGCCCATGGGTGTTATCACCTTTTGCTGATGGGTGTTATTTCCTTTTTCGAAGAGAAATAAAGCCCACGGGCGTTAAAAACGAATTAAAACAAGCTGATTCAAGAATTAAGTATATGGTTTTCTTTATTTCAATAAATTTTAACATATTTGTTATGTTTTTATAAGGCGGGGTGCAATAGCGCCTTGTGAAATAAGCCCTGTAAGGCCTTATTACACTATTATTATTACTTTCATTTTTTTTAATGAAACAATAATATTCTAATTCTTTTTGTATTTTATTGAATAGTTACACACAAATTTCACGTTAACCAAAGTGGGAAACGTGGCACGCGGAAGGACATCACCGTGGCGGTAGCCACGGCTATGGCACACACCCGGAGTTGGAATGGCGTAGCCCAGGGTTATTTTTTGAAGCGCGGTAGAAGGCCGCCTACGCGGAAAGGTGTGCTGCACTTAAAAATCGTTAATCGGGCCTCCTATAATCCGAAGGGGGAAAAGCAATATTTTGTTTCTGTGAAAAGTTATTAGTGAAAAACCGAAAATTGACCGGGGTCAGATCCCCATCCACGTTTTTTATGTGCAGGACACCTTTCCGCGTAGGCGGCCTTCGGCCGCGCTTTAAAAAATAACCCTGGGCTACGCCATTCCAACTCCGGGTGTGTGCCATGGGCGTTATTTCCTTTTTGAATGGGAAATAACGTCCATGGGCGTTATTTCCTTGGACGTTATTTCACTGCACCGAAAAATACAAGTAACTATAAGTTAGCTACTGTACGTACCAGGCCATCATAATGCAACAACAAACTACTCTATTTAACTATGGATCGATTTTTTTATTAGTTCAAATGTTTATTTGATTTATTACTTCTTTTCTTTTGTGCAATACAAAAAAAAAATAACAAAACCTTTACGAAAATTTATATGCCGGTTTACAAATATGTATACAAATTTACATACATATTTGAGCATAACAGGTGTACATATGTATGTATGTACATACCTTTGTACAGTTGGCGCAAAGCTAGTTATGCTCATATGTATGAATGTTTGATTTTGTCAAAAATTAAAGAAAAAACACAAAACAAAAGCAAAAACAATAAGAGCAAAATGTAAATATATATGTTTGCTACTTACACTATGTATGAATGTATGTTGCAGCACCTCAGCGATGAAAGGCCTTCCAGCGTTGTTGTTGTTGCTATATCTTGGGCGAAACTATTGCTTTGTCTTTGCTTTTTGATTGCAGATGATTTCTTTAGTGTAACCAAATGCACATCGATCACTTACAGTGACACAAAATTTTATGCTATAGTTGCAAATTTTTAACTTTTTCGAGTAAAAAGTTTTTTTTTTTTTTTTTTTTGGAGATTTGTGTTACTTTCAAAACATTTGAACTAATGTCTTTCCATTAAATCAACAATTTTTTTTTTTTTTTCTTTGTCTTTAAGCTACTTTTCATACACCTTTTATACAATTTAAGGTTTTCCTTTTTTTTTTTTTCTTTGTCTTTAAGCTACTTTTCATACACCTTTTATACAATTTAAGGTTTTCCTTTTTTTTTTTTTTTTTTGTCAGGCGTTTTTTTTTCTAAACTTTATTATCTTTAGTTTTACGAAAACTTTATTAAATTTAAATGTTAGATTATATCCTTTTCTTTTTTCTTTCAGAAACTTAATGTTGACGTATTACGGATTCTTTCTAATTTAGTTTAAGTAGTGTTTTTTTTTTTCTTCTAAACCAGCGTAACTACCCCCCAAATCGTTAATTAATTACATTAGTTTAAGTTTATTATAACACTGATATTTTTTTTTAGCTTGGTTGTTTTAGGCACACTGTACACTCTTGTCACTATATGTAGATGGTGGCAGGAGATGAGGCCGGCTACTTTCCTGCGCGCCTGGTTTGTGGCGGGAATGACAGGTTTCGGGAAAAATCCCTTTGTGGAGGTTAGGGACTGTAGATTCACTCCTCGGGTGTTTATTGTGCAGGATGAGTCTGATGAAAGTCAGGTGGTCACATGGACTACTTTGGAAGATCACAATGATCCTGAACAAAAAGATCCCACACCCCCTCCTATGGATTTTGGACACGTCTGGAGGTTATGGGTGTGTTTGAAGCAAGTTATTCCAACAGTTCGCTGAAGACACACTTTTATTAAGTGGAGAAACTGGAGGTTATGGAGACACCGGTATCACAAAAAAACTTATGGACCTGTCCGTTTACTTACGGGTGTGAAGATAAAAACAGCAAAGAAGCTAACTGTAGCCGTTCAGGCTCTTTTATACCTTCTGGACTCTACCTTCCGGCTTTTGTTTTTGACATTTCCCTAACTTCGTTTTAGAACTAAATAATGTCACAGAAATGCGTGTTTTTATCCATTGACATAAAACTAATACAGAGTGTCATTGATGATGGAATTTTGCATTTTCCTAACCACTGAGTCTTATATGACTCACTCAGGCACTTTTCCCCATTTCGGAGTTTTGAACAGAGGTATCTCTGTAAAAACCTAGCCATGGTTATTTACCTTTCAGCAAATAATAGATAATTTGCAGTTTTGAATACAGGCAATCAAATAAATATGATAACTCGGCAATAAAGTCATGCAGTCATGTTCACGCATGCGAGAATTTTTATTTCACTAGGGGGATAGGTACACGCAAAAAGATATTGTGGTACAAGCGACCATTTCACCATTTTGGTATAAAAATTGTACAATTAGTGTCTTCATAGGACATACTCGAACAAATGTGACCAATTTATTCCATTTAAAAGAGACTAAACATGATCCAACTATGGAAGGTCGTGGCATGAGACAGCTGATTAAAAAGTTTTTTCTTTAATTTTCACATTATGCCCATTTTTCAGAGTAATTTTGACAGTACGCACATTACACAAATTACGTACGCACGGGTGTATGTCACCATGCGATCACCTCTTTTTTTGCTTCATGAGACTAAAAAAGTAGTAGTCTACTACAATAAAATATTGGAAAAGCATATTTTATAAGCAGAAAGTGTATTTTTCATACTAAGAATGAAGTTAGTTATATAGAATAAAATATTTTGATAGCAACACCAGAAGAGGAAGTTTCAAAAATAGAAGAGAAAAAAGAAAATTATCGAAATCCATGCAAAGAAATGTAAAGCTGGAATTATTAGCTTTCAAATGTTGTTGAAAATAATCTGTAGCCTTACTACAAGCCGAAATCTAATCACTTCAGTTGGTGCATGTTTTCATTACCTTATGAAAAATTTCAGCAGTATCTATATATTAATAGGCTAACACTCTCCCCATAGTAATTTTCGCAACCCAACTTCATATAGTATTTATAGATAGATCCCTATAAAATTTATATTGCCATCTTGGTATGGACTATGTCTACTGTCTTTGTTTATTTGTTATTAAACAAAAAAGAAGCCTACAACTTTCCAAAACTCTCCAGCTATTTTGTAATCTCCAACAGCACAACATATATAAAAGCTTTTACCAAAGCTACAGTACCTGACTGTTTCATTGTACGCTAGATGGACGCGCGCCTTGCGCAAGAATTTCACCACTACCCTCAGCGACATCTACAACCCAGTAGATAAAGTCTCTGATTCACAACAGAAATGATATACATGATACAGTAGTGGCGCAGGTGGTAAGGGTGCCGGCTCTGATGCGTGCGTTAACACGATCAAGCACGGTTCAGTCCTTTCGTGGCATCAGTCCGTCCAATGAGAGCATTGAAATCTCCAACACAGAAACTCCCAAGGATTGTGAGGATTAACCGATGCAATATATATATTTTTGATATCTAAAATTTTTTCCATCTTTTATTAAGAAAATACCTTTATTTTACGCGTTTTTATAATGTTTCTTCAACTCTCAAACTAAGCTTATCAACATGTATCTTAAATCGCATATGCAGTGCTGGAGGATCGATATTAACCTCATCTAATAATTGGTCTAGGTCGTGACGTAATACGCTCCAAAGACAGTTTACATAACATGGTTCGAGTTCTTAGTAAGCAAGCTAAAGGATTGAGAATATGTCATTTAAATACGCAAAGTCTATTCGATAAAATTGATGAGTTCAGAAACATTTTTGAAAACTCAGACATAGATATTGTGTGTGCCTCTGAAACATGGTTTTCGTCGATGCAAAGCAATACTTTAGTCAAAGTAGATGGATATCAACTATTTCGTGCTGATAGAAGCAGTCGTGGCGGAGGCGTCGCAATCTATATTAAAATTAGCCTATCCTGTAAACTGAAGTGTGTATCGGCTGATAGTGATTCTATTGAATATGTGTTCGTTGAAGTGTCTTCAAATTTCGACAAAGTACTAGTCGGTTGTGCCTATAGACACAATTTAATTTATTGAAGATTGGCCAGAAAAATATTACCAATTGTCTCATTTAGAGCAAAGCTGGAAGTAGACGCTGGAAAGTATATGTAGTTGCTGGCGTCATTTTAAATAATTTTCCTTGCTTTAAAAGAATTAAAAAAAGAAAGAACAATTCCCATTTTTGTCTTCACCGAGAATCCCGAGAATCGAAGTCAGGTGTCCTGCAAGTAGTATACATTTATACCCATTTTGGTATAAAAATTGTACAATTAGTGTCTTCATAGGACATGCTCGAATTTTCAAAAATTGAAGAGAAAAAAGAAAAATATCAAAATCCATGCAAAGAAATGTAAAGCAGGAGTTATTGGCTTTCAAATGTTGTTGAAAATAATCTGTAGCCTTACTACAAGCCGAAATCTAATCACTTCAGTTGGTTCATGTTTACATTACCTTATGAAAAATTTCAGCAGTATCTATATATTAAAGGCTTACACTCTTTCCATAGTAATTTTCGCAACCCAACTTTATATAGTATTTATAGATAGATCTCTATAAAAGTTATATTGCCTTCTTGGTATGGACTATTTCTACTGTACTCTCCAGCTATTTTGTAATCTCCAACAGCACAACATATATAAAAGCTTTTACCAAAACCCAAAACTACAGTATCTGACTGTTTCATTATACGCTAGATGGACCAGTGCGCGCCTTGCGCAAGAATTTCACCACTACCCTCAGCGACATCTACAACCCAGTAGATAAAGTCTCTGATTCACAACAGAAATGATATACATGAACTCTGTTCGAAGACGTCAAAAGTTTCGTGACTGCTAAATTTCTTTAAATTATTTATTGGTTTTAACCCAATTTTATACCATTAAAAACGCTTTACTACCTAGTTGCTCGCTAAATTCAAATAGTGTGTTTCTCCGGCTAATCTATGCAAGTAAAGACTATATTACGAGTATAAGAAAGGTATTAAGCATGAGCTGAGTGTGATAGGTGAAAGAGTGACACTTTTAGAGACTGCTTGTGAGCGAGTTAAGTCTCTCGAAGCTGAAATTACCGCCGTGAAACTCAGATTGGATAAGCATGATGAAGACTCAGCCGCATGTGATGCTCGCGTGGTGGGTATACCCTACGAGGAAGGTGAGAATTTGCAAAGCATGTTTTATCATCTATGCTTTGTGCTTAAACTGCAACCACCGCCAATATATAATATTTATCGGACACGGAAACTGCAACATACGGCTACAGATCCTGCTGTTATAATTAAGTTTAAAGCGCCAACAGATAGAACTAAACTTCTAAAAGCGGTTGCTATTTTTAGACGAGTCAATGAACGTCCTCTTCAATTGCACCAGGTTGGAATTAATTCAAGTACGCCAATATACTTTAACGAGTCGCTAAGCAAACTGAACCATCGAGTTCTTAAATCTGCGTTGCGTATGAAGAAGCGTGAGGAATTGATGGATGTGTTTACTAGGCGCGGCAAAGTGTTTGCAAAGTGCGCTCCTGGCTCAACTGCGCATCTGGTTAAATCCACGCAAGACTTACAGAACCTGGTTAAGCATGGGCCTGACTGCGAGGTTCAGTCCTTTCGTGGCATCAGTCCGTCCAATGAGAGCATTGAAATCTCCAACACAGAAACTCCCAAGGATTGTGAGGATTAACCGATGCAATATATATATTTTTGATATCTAAAATTTTTTCCATCTTTTATTAAGAAAATACCTTTATTTTACGCGTTTTTATAATGTTTCTTCAACTCTCAAACTAAGCTTATCAACTTGTATCTTAAATCGCATATGCAGTGCTGGAGGATCGATATTAACCTCATCTAATGATTGGTCTAGGTCGTGACGTAATACGCTCCAAAGACAGTTTACATAACATGGTTCGAGTTCTTAGTAAGCAAGCTAAAGGATTGAGAATATGTCATTTAAATACGCAAAGTCTATTCGATAAAATTGATGAGTTCAGAAACATTTTTGAAAACTCAGACATAGATATTGTGTGTGCCTCTGAAACATGGTTTTCGTCGATGCAAAGCAATACTTTAGTCAAAGTAGATGGATATCAACTATTTCGTGCTGATAGAAGCAGTCGTGGCGGAGGCGTCGCAATCTATATTAAAATTAGCCTATCCTGTAAACTGAAGTGTGTATCGGCTGATAGTGATTCTATTGAATATGTGTTCGTTGAAGTGTCATCAAATTTCGACAAAGTACTAGTCGGTTGTGCCTATAGGCCAAACCGTAACGTTAGCTTTAAAGAATTCATCGATTTTCTTCAACCTATGGTTGTGGGCTATCAAAATATCGTACGCTGAATATGGAATCCCTTGGCGTATTTCCCCCCAACGATACTGTAGCATTACATAAACACATCGCCCTTTTATTTTCATTGTCATGAGCACATAAAAAATGTATAAGCAAATATGAATGTATACAAACAAATTAGTTACATTGAACTCAGCGGGAGTTTATACAAATGATGCACATGCCGCACATAACGAGGATATTGTTACACTTGTGTGGACGGTCAAAGACACCGCCAAAGATAGTAGCAATGACCAACTGAACACAACGTCGTTTGTCAATGCGACTGACATATTTATATATTTATTGCAACCATATGTAGACTTAGCATATTTTAGAGTTATGCATTTTAGTTTGTATGTATTAGTAGTATATACATAAGTATATGTATTTTAGTTCGTAAATAACTTGTAAGTATTAGTGTAAGAATTTTGTATAAAAGAAAGAACATTTCAATAAAGAAATCAATTGATTCTATACACTGAACAACGGCTCTTCGTTTAGCCTTAGTTATAGATATCAGTTTGTTACATGGCGATCCTGCCTGGGCGGAAACACCAGCAAACGTATCTTACCATAACAGACAAGCAGACATTATTTTTAAGTAATCATGTATATTAGAAATTTGGTAGGCACGCCTTTGCGGCCGCTTAGCCAAGAGCAATTTGATTTGCTTAGGAATTTTTTTTAATAGGCACACGTTGCTTAAATTAAAGAATTTTTTAATAAGAAACAATTTAAAAAAAACAAGTAAGGAAGTCTAAGTTCGGGTGAACCGAACATTTAATACCCAGCGTTAGTTTCCAGAAAAAGGGGGCGGGTTTTTCGGGGGGCGGGGATTTCGCCCATTTTAAAAACCAATCTATTCCCAGCCTAAACAATAGCGAATTTGGTGGGCGCGACTACGGCCCTTGCTTATAAAGCATTAACCGCTTACATGAGCCAAAAGTACTCAATCAATCTTTTCAATGGTGATACCATGTCCTATATATAACTTTGGAAAAGAAGGCGTGCCATGCCCATAACTTTTAACGTATTTTGTGAAATTTTCCGATGTACGGATATATGTGTCCATTAATCAATATTTACATAATTTTAAAACAGTGGGTGGTGGCACGCCCACGGATTTTATTATGTTGTTTGTCCCTATTTGAAGATCAGTTTTCATTGCAGATCTTTATGATACTTTCACAGTGGCTTGTTAATAGTGAAATGTTGATATTTTGTTTATTCACTTGTAGGCGGTGCCACGCCCATTTTCCAAAATATTACCAAAAAACCTTTAAACAACACTAATAACAGCATCAAGTGAATGAGTGTACTAAATTTTAGCATTATATCTTTATCAGTTAAACAGATATTGCATATTCCGGTTTCCTAACTCTCGTTTAGAGAACTTTAGTCCAAAAGTGGGCGTGGTCGTTCACCGATTTTTCTTATTTTCTATAGTAGTACTCTACATAAACATAAGATGCCTGGTACCTAGTTTCGTAAATCTATCTCACACCGTTCTGAAGTTATTAGCAGTCGAATTTGAAAATTGCGTGACTCATAAGTGGGCGGTGGCACGCCCACTTTCCAAAATTTTGCAAAAATAATGTAAAGAATATGAAAATTGATGTATGTACCAAATTATATTATTATAGCGGTATCACTTAATTAGATATGGACTTTTCAATATTTCCACCTCCTTTCAATATAACTTTTATGAAAAAGTAGGCGTGGTCGCTAAGCGATTTCGTTTATTTTCTATATCTGAATTTAACACAACAATAGTATGCCCTCTACAAAATTTCGTTGTACTAGCATAAACTGTGCTGAAGTTATTGAGAGTCAAAATTTGAAAATTTCTTCAAATATATGTGGGCGGTGCCACCCCCCTTTTAAAAAAATTTGATAAAATCGGCCTTAGAACATCTAAATCAATACATATTGCAAATTTTATCATTGTAGCTGCTTCTGATATTGAATTAACCCGTTTTATACGTTTTTCGAAATTTTCGATATCGAAAAAGGGGCGTGGTTATGGTCCGATTTTACCCATTTTCAATAGCAATCTATTCTGAACCCAAATAAGTACGAATGCCGAATTTGGTGAAGATATCTCATTATTTGCTCAAGTTATCGTGTTAACGGACAGACGGACGGACAGACGGACGGACGGACGGACGGACGGACGGACATGGCTCAATCAAATTTTTTTTCGACCCTGATGATATTGATATATGGAAGTCTATATCTATCTCGATTCCTTTATACCTGTACAACCAACCGTTATCCCAACAAAGTTATAATACCCTTGTACTAGTACTAGTACGCTGGGTATAAAAAATTTTTTAAAGGTTAACGTTACAAGAAAATAACAATTAATTTTGTATGCAAGAAATTCCTACACCCGTAATAGTCCATAAAAGGAAACGAGGTGGTAGACAGGTTAGGAAGCGAAAAGAAATATCTGAAGCTTTTAGGCTACTTAACTTAACCGTAGACATTAACGATAGGCAAAAATTAAAAGATACCATAAAAATGTTAAGAAATAACTTGCAAATAAAATATTTTTTTTTAAATAAAAAACAAACAAGCTGAGTAATTTGGAGTGGTAAAGTAAAGCAAAATATTATTAAATTTTAAATTTTTATTATGGATAGTGCCTTGCCCGACTATCTTGACTACGACAAAATAAATTATATCGTTGATAATTTAGAACGCGAAGACGCAAACGAAGTACGTAGGTCAAGATCTCGTAGCAAGGGAAGTAATAGAAATAATCTAAACTGGTTAAAACAATTTTGGCTTCAAATAGGAATGGGTAGAAAACCCACAATGAAAGATGCATTATACCCTTCTACATTAGCAGAAGAACAAATAAGAATGCTCAATCTAACAGAGCGAAATTAAGCTTATAGACTAAGATATCGAAAATATTCCTCATGAATTAAATACACCTTAAAAGGAAAAATTTTAATCCAATTTTTTTAAAAGTGGCATGGTGGAAAGTTGCACTCAACGGTATACTGATAGGAATAGCAGGGTACGAGGTAGGTAAAGAAAGTTCAGCAGATCAAAAATCTGAAAATCGATTAGTCAAATACGAACCACATTTTATTATTAAACAGAAAGAAGAGATCACCGATAAATGGTTGACAATTTTTGGTTGTTTAGCTACATGTTTAATTGTCGCAATTGCAATTTTAATCAAAAATTATATTAACAAGTAAGGAAGTCTAAGTTCGGGTGAACCGAACATTTAATACCCAGCGTTAGTTTCCAGAAAAAGGGGGCGGGTTTTTCGGGGGGCGGGGATTTCGCCCATTTTAAAAACCAATCTATTCCCAGCCTAAACAATAGCGAATTTGGTGGGCGCGACTACGGCCCTTGCTTATAAAGCATTAACCGCTTACATGAGCCAAAAGTACTCAATCAATCTTTTCAATGGTGATACCATGTCCTATATATAACTTTGGAAAAGAAGGCGTGCCATGCCCATAACTTTTAACGTATTTTGTGAAATTTTCCGATGTACGGATATATGTGTCCATTAATCAATATTTACATAATTTTAAAACAGTGGGTGGTGGCACGCCCACGGATTTTATTATGTTGTTTGTCCCTATTTGAAGATCAGTTTTCATTGCAGATCTTTATGATACTTTCACAGTGGCTTGTTAATAGTGAAATGTTGATATTTTGTTTATTCACTTGTAGGCGGTGCCACGCCCATTTTCCAAAATATTACCAAAAAACCTTTAAACAACACTAATAACAGCATCAAGTGAATGAGTGTACTAAATTTTAGCATTATATCTTTATCAGTTAAACAGATATTGCATATTCCGGTTTCCTAACTCTCGTTTAGAGAACTTTAGTCCAAAAGTGGGCGTGGTCGTTCACCGATTTTTCTTATTTTCTATAGTAGTACTCTACATAAACATAAGATGCCTGGTACCTAGTTTCGTAAATCTATCTCACACCGTTCTGAAGTTATTAGCAGTCGAATTTGAAAATTGCGTGACTCATAAGTGGGCGGTGGCACGCCCACTTTCCAAAATTTTGCAAAAATAATGTAAAGAATATGAAAATTGATGTATGTACCAAATTATATTATTATAGCGGTATCACTTAATTAGATATGGACTTTTCAATATTTCCACCTCCTTTCAATATAACTTTTATGAAAAAGTAGGCGTGGTCGCTAAGCGATTTCGTTTATTTTCTATATCTGAATTTAACACAACAATAGTATGCCCTCTACAAAATTTCGTTGTACTAGCATAAACTGTGCTGAAGTTATTGAGAGTCAAAATTTGAAAATTTCTTCAAATATATGTGGGCGGTGCCACCCCCCTTTTAAAAAAATTTGATAAAATCGGCCTTAGAACATCTAAATCAATACATATTGCAAATTTTATCATTGTAGCTGCTTCTGATATTGAATTAACCCGTTTTATACGTTTTTCGAAATTTTCGATATCGAAAAAGGGGCGTGGTTATGGTCCGATTTTACCCATTTTCAATAGCAATCTATTCTGAACCCAAATAAGTACGAATGCCGAATTTGGTGAAGATATCTCATTATTTGCTCAAGTTATCGTGTTAACGGACAGACGGACGGACAGACGGACGGACGGACGGACATGGCTCAATCAAATTTTTTTTCGACCCTGATGATATTGATATATGGAAGTCTATATCTATCTCGATTCCTTTATACCTGTACAACCAACCGTTATCCCAACAAAGTTATAATACCCTTGTACTAGTACTAGTACGCTGGGTATAAAAATAAATTGAGACGATTGAACAATGTACAACAACGCGTTTAAGCGCAAAAATTGTAAACTAAGATATGAATAAATTGCAAGAAATATATGATACCCTATATGAAGAAAAACTAAAATCTGATAAATCTTACAAATGAATTACGTCATTATATCATTTTTATGAATTATACTATATCTCATTCTGAATTATATTATATTATTCACCTTAAGATATAAACACACCCTTAGCTTAAGTATGAAATATGGAATCATTTGGGACGTGTGGCAACCCCGCGTAAATCACCCCACACCAATTCGCCGCATGAAAAAACAGCTGATGTGGGGGCGGCCATCATTTTTTATTATTCCAATTGTTCTACCTTTTTTGCAATCACATCGGCTTTGCCAAGTTTCTAAATAGTTTACAAATTCTCTTTCTTTTAATATATATATATACATATTGTGAACCAAAACCATAAATATAAGTTTGAAAGTGTTTACTATGGTGTTCTACTGGTTTTAGTGGCGCTTTGAAATAAATATACAATACGCCCCTTTGAAAAGTGCGAATAAATAATAACTTTTGTTGCCGGTTACTACAATTCTTGTCCGTGATCAGTGGCTTTTACACACATATACGTATATATACCCGTTCGCAACATAAATTAAAGCGCCTGGTTCCTACAATGTGAAATCAATACAATAATAAGGAAGCTACACCAGTAATCCTGTACCACAGGAGGACGCTCAGCATATTTGGACAAGCACGAAACATTGAAAGCAAAGGCTCGAGGGGCAACCGAGACAAGCACTCTAATTACGACTGTGAGTATTACAAAGTTAAAAATGGTCCTTCTTCGCCATTGAAGAAACCAGCCCCTGCTCATATATATTAATTTTCCCGCCAATTATATATATATATAAATCTCGTTGAACCCAAATTAGTTACGGCGAAATTTCACACACATACAGTGTAAGAAATAACACGAAAATCTATTTCTATAAATATATATATAAAATTCGAACTAACATTTGTTGAGTGCGGACGTGTTTTTCACCCCCTCTCGTGTTCTTATTTTATTTATTTGGTTTTCATTCCTACCACTTATTATTTGTGAAATGGACAGTTTCTGTGCTAAGTGTGATAAAAGTTTGTCACGCGGTGACACTCATGTTGTGCCTTGTGGTGGCGAAGGCAATTTGGCCGCATACGATGTGGACTTGCTAATAAAGAATCGCAACATAAGGTATTTCTGTGTGGATTGCTTGGGTTCGTTTGACAGGCTTTGCAGGGCCTACGATACTGTGTTGGCCTCACATAAAGCTAGCCTGGAGACTGCTTTGATAGCCATCGACATGAAATTCAAAGATATATTTGCCGAAATTGCTATAATTAAAAGTGATATTGAAAATCATCTCAACTCCGACATAAACAAAAACAATGAAAAGTGTATGGAAGTGATGACATGGCGTTAATACATTAAAGAATGCTGTTGACTCTATGTTTTAACATCTGATCTGACTTACGCCCAGCGTTCATCTACGCCAGCTGTCGCTGTAAACGAATGTCATGCTGCTTGTACGAATGCTAATGCTACTGTTAACGGCAATGCCAATGCTGAATTGAACGCTGCTGTTAAAGCCAGTGGGGCTAACATTACAAAGTCTCGTAAGAGTAAGACTGTACGGAACGGTAACCTCGGGTGTACCTCAGGGTAGCCATCTGCATTGCTTTTTACGCTGTTCATAAATGACTTACCTAAGGTTATCTTACATTCTCGAGTTCTTATGTACGCAGATGACGTTAAAATCTGTTACACTTATCTGCCATCGGACTCGTCCTGTCTCGACCGCTTGCAGGTCGACTTGGACTTATTTCAAAGTTGGTGTACAGCAAACTTACTTGTTTTGAATTGCTCTAAGTGTAATTAAATGACATTTCACCGTGTGAAACCAGTTATAACATCTTATATGCTAAACGCGTTACCTTTGGAGCGTATATCTGTTGCAAAAGATCTGGGTGTAATATTTGACCCCAAATTGAGTTTTACTACTCATATTTCATCTACTTTAAACAAAGCAAATGGGGTACTTGGGTTTATAAAGCGGTGGGCTAAAGAGTTTGATGACCCTTATTTCATCAGGATTCTTTACACCTCATTAGTACGTCCAATTCTGGAGTATTGCTCCTGTGTTTGGTCTCCGAGCTATCAAAATCACATTAACCGGATCGAGTCGGTCCAGAAACAGTTTTTAATTTTTGCATTGCGAGGTCTCAATTGGGATTCGAGTCTTCACCTACCACCGTATAGAAATAGACTTCTCCTTATTAGATTGCCAGCGCTAGAAGACCGTAGAATATTACTCGGCGTAATGTTCATTACAAATTAATTATCGGAGAGTTTGACTCTCCCGACCTGGCTAGCAGACTCCATTTTGCAGTTCCTGTTAGGACTTCCAGACATTTTGTGCCCTTCCATTTGCCTCTTTGCAGGCCAAATTTTGCCAGAAATAACCCCATGCGAATTTGGTGTTTCGATAGGTAGAGCACCTATCGAACGATGTTTACTCAGGCAGAATCGCCTTGAGTGTATTATATAAAAAAAGTAGTATCTTAGGTAGAAGCACCTTAAGATTGGTTATATAAAAAAAGAGTATCTTAGGTAGAAGCACCTTAAGATTGTATGCATCAAAAGAATTGAATCCGTTTCTGCATGATGTTCTTTATTTTACTACGGCTTTTATACAATAAAAATGCTTACACTAGCAATAATATCTTAAGCTATAACTATAAGGAAAAAGTGCATAATTGACAATAAGTGAAGTAAATTAATGATTGGTAATAATTATTGAATTTGTGCTTATGTTGCGTATTTTGGTTTATTGTGTAATTTTTGTTTACGTATGGAAATATGTAGGTCAGTATTTTTTATTCTTGTTTATTTATTATATTATTAATGTTTAGGTTGCACTATATGTGCGCGTGTTTGAACTTAAATATATATATACATACATATGTATTAACATTCTCCGCCGCGTTGAGTGGTTAGCGAAAACTTGACTTCAAACTTCTGAGATATGTATCCGTGGCATTGGCTGCGGGGGCGATGGCGATATGTCGAACTTGTTGCATTTGTTTTTAATCCGTTCGATCAGGAGACATATGGTTATGCATAATGACACTAGCAATGCCGCTATGGTTATGTATGACTGGTGAAGCGAAGAGTGCCCTTCTTTGGTAGGAAGATATTTGATGTCTTGGAGTCGTTTTTGAATGCTGGTGATTTGTTCTAATTGCGACTCGAAATCGATATTTGGTTGTAGAAGTTGCTTGACATTGTTGGGGTTCCCGATGGTAGTTAGATTCCCAAATGACGCATAGGATGTATGTAAGGAGGTGACACTGGTTTCGTGTCCATGAATAGTTAGATACCTTCCTTTGATGATACAACTTGGTTCAATAGCCAGAATGCCAGATGCGTTGATATGCACATTAATAATATCGTTGCCGCAAACTGCAGTCATTTCCATAGGTTTGGTTGTTGAGTATACCCACCGGTTATTAGTGTTCATAGCAATAATGGATATGTTGCCTTGAACTTGACTGAAATTGCAGTTTGGCGATGTTCTATTATTGAAGAGGGCAACTTCACAGGAGTAGCTGTCGGATTCTCGGGCGAACCAAACTTGTAGGGACGGACAGAGATACAGATCGTTCATGATTGTGATGCACTTATTGAAATGGGGGCTATTCAACACCACATATTCATCTCGGTGATCATTTACAGCCAAATACTCAATGTTTGTTTGTATGACGATCGTCGTGTTTTCTGCCTGCGTAGGAATGGGAATGACCTTATACAGCTCAAAACGTTCATGGTTGACTAACGGTATATCAGCGATGAAGATGATTTTTCCATTTGTTACTGCACCCTTTAGTTCCATAACCTTGTATAACTCTACTAAGTCGTCGTCGTCAACTGGTAGGGTGCGTCCAGTGGGAAGGTGTCCCTTGATTCTGGTGATTTCTGACCTTAACTGCCTTGGAGTGAGAATAAGTGGGCTTAAATTTCCGTGGTTGGTGTGGGTGAGGGCAGCTACTAGGTCAGTTTCGATTCGTTGCAAGTCTGAAGCGAGCTTATTGAGTTGAATTGCTAAAGACATGATGTGTTGTCCTTGTCTTAACTTCGAATTTTCATCTTCAATAGAATTTAAGTCACTGTATATTCTTTGCGTAAGTTGCGACAAGCGTGTTTTTGTATTGATTTCGCTCTCCCTGAGGACGTTGATTGTAGAATCAATCACGGAGGTTTGATTTTTGACCAGAACCTGTACGAAGTTTTCATTTTCCTTAACGTCGGCTATAATTTGAGACATATGCTCTGCGTAATCTGAATACAAGACCCCAAAAAGAGCATGAGCCACATTGCCAATTACGTTTATGGCTCCTCTTCGCCTTCGTTTCATTGATAAAAGGTCAGATTCCTGAATTAGGTTGTCCCAGGTATGTCGAAGTTGTTGTGACATAGAGTCACAAGACTCGCTGGCTACTGATCGGTTGCAGGATCTTGCCAGTGATGCTATTCCGTCTTCCAGAACCTTGTTTCTTTCCCAGAGGGGTGCGAGATCGTAATATATGATAAACCTCCAGGTATCTGTCACCAGCTTTGTTGATCCTATACCTTCGAAATACAGCCCGGGGTTGCTTGGGAATTCCATAATCTTGATGGGAGAGGCTAATATCAGAGGCAGCAATAGGAGTGAGATAAAAACTGTACTGAACAGTCCTTGCGAGCTATATGAGACAATCTTTCTTTTTCGTTGGCTTGTGCTGTTGTCTTCCTTCGATGGATGTTGTCTTTTTTGTGCTGGAGCTGGGTTGGACTCATCATATTCAGCGCACTCGAGTTGGGTATCGTTGAGTAACGGTGCAAGTCTGTGTATAGGCCTTTTGAATGTAGCTCTCGCTGTTTTTACGTCGCATACCCGAACTAGTCCATCGTCTCCCTTGTAGATCCGTGTAATTCTGCCCAACGGCCATTGTAAAACTGGAATGTTGTCTTCTTTAAGAATAACAAGCATGCCTTCATTCACGTTGGGTGAGGCCGATTTCCACTTTCCTCTTTGCTGTAACTCCTGTAGGTAGTTTTGTGTCCATTCCTTCCAAAAGTTATGTTTAATTTCGGAGGTTAATTTCCACCTACCGCCCAGGGACATTTTTGTTGGTTTAGCATTGACATCCACAGCTGATGTTAGTGCTTCTCCTACCAGAAAGTGACCTGGAGTTAGTGCGTTGAAATCATCATAACTAGGCGATAGTGGGACTAGTGGTCTGGAATTTAAAATGGCTTCTATTTCCACAATGACTGTTTCTAACTCTTCATACGTTAGCGATGCTGCTGACACACTTCTTACTAAATGATGTTTGGCGGATTTGACGGCTGCCTCCCAAAGTCCCCCGAAGTGGGGAGCTCTTGGTGGGATGAATTTGAAATTGATGGATTTATCACTGCATACTCGGATTATTTTTTCTTGGGCTGATTGAGAGTAGATAGACTCCTTAAGCTCAGCCAGTTTGTTGCTTGCCCCAACAAAATTCGTGGCGTTGTCAGAATATAATGTTTGACAATGTCCTCTTCTGCTAATAAACCGTCTTAGTGCTCCTATAAAGGCCTCTGTTGATAAATTCGAAACAACCTCCATGTGGATGGCCTTTGTAACAAAACAGCAAAAGACGGCAACATAAGCCTTGTCAGGTCGTTTGCCCCTAATCTTGTGGTGAATCCAAATTGGTCCAAAGTAGTCCACTCCCGCTGTTATGAACGGTCGTGCTGGTGTCACCCTGGAAGCGGGTAGATTTCCCATTAGTTGCTTAAAAAGAATTGGGCTTGCTCTGGTGCACCGTATGCATTTGTGTACGATGCTTCGTGCAACTGACTTTCCGTTTGTGATCCAGAAGTTTGTTCTTGTCGCGGCTAACAAAGCCTGTGGGCCACAATGGCGGTTTTCTTCGTGAATCATGGTGACCAGAAGTTTTACTATGTCGTGATTGTGAGGAAGTATGGCAGGATGTTTTGTTTTGAATGGTAGCGTGGCTAGGACAATTTGGAAGTCTGTCCAAAAGAAATTCTCGTTATTTTGAAGCCGTAGGTCCTGTTTCACCTTGCTTGTCAGCTCTGCACCTAACACGGCCGCACAGAGCTCCAATTGTGGCAAGGTTTGTTTTTTTATTGGCGCCACTCTTGACTTAGAACAGATCAACCTGGTTGTTATGGTACTATCGGTATATGTTGACCGAATGTAGATTGCAGCTCCGTAGGCACGTTCTGATGCATCGACAAAGGTGTGAATTTCAATTGATGTTGTTCTTTTATGGTTGAACACAAAACGGTCGACCTTGATCTCATTAACCGCTTCTATGCTTGATCGGAAGTCATTCCATTGCCTTTGAAGATGTGCGGGTAATTCGTCATCCCATGTGAGTGGTAGTTGCCATAATTCTTGTAGAAATATTTTTGCCGTTACTACCACTGGACCAAAAAGCCCTAGTGGATCGAAGATTTTTGCGAGTTCTGAGCTTACTACTCTTTTGGTAATGCCCTTTGCGGGAGATGATACCCTTTGTGCTCGTCCGCACAATTGATCGGACCTTGGTAGCCAGATAAGCCCAAGAGTTTTTATTATACAAGTTGCTGACTCTTCAAGGTTTAGGTTAATCTCGTGGTCTTCTGGTGGAATTCCACTTAGCAGTTGCGGATGGTTTGAGCACCACTTTCGTAGTTTAAACCCAGCCCCCTTCAGCATTGAGTCAACTTGCTGCTGCGACTCTATCGCGTTGTTTAGGGTGTCTGCCCCACTGATGCAATCATCAACGTAGAAATCATCGTGCAGTACTGCGGCTCCAAGCGGATACTTTATGGTGTTTTGGTTGGCTAGGTACTGCAGGCATTTTGTTGCTAAGTATGGTGCTGAGGAGGTTCCATACGTTACTGTTTTCAAGCGGTAACATTTTATATCTTGGTCCTTGTGGAATCTCCAAAGGATCAGCTGGAATGGTTGATCCGCATCGTCGACTAGGATTTGTCGATACATTTTTTCAATATCTGCTGTAAAGACATACTTATGCATTCGGAAGCGTAGCAAAATGGAGAATAGCTCGCTCTGAACAGTCGGACCGGCGTGAAGAATATCGTTAAGTGATGAGCCACTAGATGTTTTGGCTGATGCATCGAAGACAACCCGTAGTTTCGTAGTAGAACTTTCAGGTTTCAGAACACAATGGTGCGGTAATACGTAGTGGCAGTCTGGAATGTTTTTCTCCAGGATTTCTTCCATATGACCCAGGGACTCGTATTCCAGCATAAACTTGTTGTACTCTTGTCTAAGGTGAGAGTTGTTCTCCAAACGTCTTTCTAATGCCAAAAAACGATTAAATGCCATTGACCTTGAGTTTCCAAGGACTGAAGGATTCTCGGAAAACGGTAGACGAACGATGAATCGTCCTTCCTTATTTCTTTTTACGTTATGGGTAAAGTGGCTCTCACATCGTTTATCAGCCAGAGACATACATCGAGTTGAAGTATCGTTTGTATCGTCAAGCTTCCAAAATTTTTCAATTAATTCATTGGTGGTTTGATCTTCAGAGGTTAGGACTGCACACGTAGCACTGTTGCTATTGTATTCCTGAAGTCTTCCTGTAACGATCCATCCGAGTCTCGTTCGTTGTAGCGTTGGAAGTTCATTGCTGAGTTTAATTTGCTGGGCGCACATGAGTTGATGATAAAACTCTGCCCCAATCAGTAGATCAATTTTGGCTGTTGCGTTGAAGTATGGATCAGCCAGTTGAATTCCATCTGGAATGTCCCATCCTGATGTCTCGAATGACGTTGTAGGTTGTGGGGATACAATATTTGGAAGCACGAAGGCTTCAATCCTTGTTGAATAGCCGCCTGTCATTGACGTGAGTTCGAGGTTTATGCGTCTTGATACATTTCGAATTTTGCGGCCTATCCCTTCAATGCAAAGTGATGATGGGGAAGCATTCAAAGAAAGCTTATTGAGCACCTTCTCTGTTATTAAATTTACTTGCGACCCAGAATCCAGTAAGGCTCGAAAAACGCCCACGCGTCCATTGCTTCCAGTCAATTGTACTCTTGCTGTTGCTAGTAGTATATAATGATTGTCGGACATCTGCTGGTTTGCTGATGCTACGATTGGACTGTTTGAGTTTTTATTACTCTTTATTGGAGAGGGATCGTGTTTTTGTATCTTTTGATTGATCTGGGGCTCAGTCGCACTTGCTGGCGGCTTATCTCTTGCTAGTTCCAAATGTAGCAATGTGTTGTGCTTCTTTGTGCACTTTGAGCAAGAACGTGATGTACATTCCCTGCTCCGATGATCTGGTTTGAAACAGTTGACGCACAACCTCTTCTTCTGAGTCCACTGTAGCCTTTCAGCCGGTGCCATTTTGAGGAACTTCGCACAGTAGTACATGGCATGTTCTCCTGATCCGCACACTTTACAGCCTGTTGTCGAAGCGATTGTCGATGTCTTTGCCCTGTCTCTTCCTGGACCAGTTTCTATGGCCTTTCCACGAGTTTCCAATGCTTGGAACCGGTGCTCTATGAATGTAAGCAGCTCGGTTACATTTATCAGCCTCTTGTTATCGTTGAGGGATTGTTCAAACAGGGTTTCAGTGGACGGGTCCAATTTCATTAATAGTATATGCACTATTATAGCATCCCATTGTTCTACTGGAATTCCCTGTGCCTTTAACCCATGGATGCATTCCTTAGCGAGGTCGTGTAGACACTTAAGGGCTTGCGATGTTTCATTCTTTATTTTTGGATGAGACAGTAGATTGTTCAGCAATGAGGTCACAATGAGCCTTTTATTGTCGTACCTATTTATCAGCAGGTTCCATGCGGTTTCATAGTTTGCCGTTGAGATAGGCAAATGCTTAATGAGATTCTTTGGTTCATCTGACAAATGAGTGGTTAGATAGAACATTTTTTGGACTTCGCTCATTTGTGCATTGTGTATTAGTTGCATATAGAGGTCCTTGAAGGCTACCCAATGTAGGTAGCTGCCATTGAACCTTGGAATTTGGATTTTTGGTAGTCGTACCAAGTGTTGCTCATTTGCGTTCGTAGTCGGCGTCATATTTGGGTTGATAGAAGCAGTGCGCTGCTGCAGGTTAGAGAGGGTATTGTGTGCTTGAGCCTCTAATTCGTAATACGCATCTTGAGTGTATCCGTCGATGTCCTCACTAGTGGTCGATTGCCATAATAACTCGTTGTTAGTGGACATCTCGTTCATGTATTTGGTTATGAGCGATGCCTTAGCCTGGTAATACGGCTCAGGATGCTCCTTCTCAAAATTTTCCTTAAACTCGTCGATATTTCGGCTTAAGGCTCGCATTAATGCCTTTTGGTTTCGAATTAACTTATTAATCGTTGCATCATGTGGTTCCTGCTCGTTGACTTTGCCTGCTGGGTTTTTCATGAGTGCCCCATCATGATCTTCCTTCCGATGAATGTCTGTCGCCTTCAACAGCTTCAGCATTTCGGATTCAAAAATATTCCTGTGCTCCAACGTCTTATTCGAAATGTGCAGATACAGGTGCGTAAAATATTGGTGGGTCAATGGTAGATCAGAGAGACATCTTATCTTATTGTCGATGCTCTCAAACTTCGACCACGAATCTTCAAGGCGTTGGAGACGTTCCTCATAGTACTTGTGAGTCTTCCTTGAGCTGGAATCTTTCTTGACATTGCGAATTAGGGTTTCAATCTCAGTCGCCAAACTCTGCTGGTACGCGACAAGCTCCTCGAACGTGGCCATGGTGCTGGTCAAAGATTAGCAACGATAGGGATTGTATGGACTATGATGTATAGACCAATGGATTGATTGGTGGTGTGATCCTGTGCCTTGTTACAGGATCAATTTGTTTGGTAGCTTCACGGCAATGTACTGTTGCCGGTGAGTGTATGTTTTAGTGACGTCCTTGATGCAGGGTCACCAGTTTACCACTACGATGTGAGTGATTGAATTGACGAAAATGGCTCGTATGGTGTGATCCTTGATGCAGGGCCACACAATTACCACTCTGAGGTGGTTGATTGACGACAATGATTCGTCCTTAGATGTTGCGTCTTCTAGTGTGATCCTGGTCCTTGTTGCCGGATCACGTCGGGGTCACCAAAAATGTTTCGATAGGTAGAGCACCTATCGAACGATGTTTACTCAGGCAGAATCGCCTTGAGTGTATTATATAAAAAAAGTAGTATCTTAGGTAGAAGCACCTTAAGATTGGTTATATAAAAAAAGAGTATCTTAGGTAGAAGCACCTTAAGATTGTATGCATCAAAAGAATTGAATCCGTTTCTGCATGATGTTCTTTATTTTACTACGGCTTTTATACAATAAAAATGCTTACACTAGCAATAATATCTTAAGCTATAACTATAAGGAAAAAGTGCATAATTGACAATAAGTGAAGTAAATTAATGATTGGTAATAATTATTGAATTTGTGCTTATGTTGCGTATTTTGGTTTATTGTGTAATTTTTGTTTACGTATGGAAATATGTAGGTCAGTATTTTTTATTCTTGTTTATTTATTATATTATTAATGTTTAGGTTGCACTATATGTGCGCGTGTTTGAACTTAAATATATATATACATACATATGTATTAACATTTGGTGCTCACGTTATAATGAGTTGTACAACTGTATCAGTTTCGAATTTTCAACTGCCGCCCTGCATACCGCCATATCTACTCTTGATCTTAGCCTGATATTTTAATATTTTCTTTTTGTTATTTAATGTGATATTATATATATATTATATGTTAACTAAATGTATATAATTTTTGTTCATTACTTTAATTTTGGCTTTGTATACGTTCTTCTATATTTTATCCCTTTATACTCAATAGTCGATCGCTAAATGTTTTGAGTCGACTTTAAACTTAAATAAATAAAAAAAAATAAAAATATATACGTTCAAAGACAGTGGGCCTAAACGCAAAAGTTTCCTCTCAAATAAAATATTTTAAATTTCACTGGTTATTAAAACCATTCCTCACAAATTTAGTAAATTTCAATTTTGGGTCAAACGTAAAATAATAAGCACCGTAAATTAGTGTTGCAAATCCCGAAAAAGTAATTTATAAAATTATAAATTACCGCCCATTAATTATATCCATTTATACGTATATAACTACCGTGTACAACGCGTATATCCCCTTTTGAGACCAATACATCCCCTGAACAGTGGTACAAGACTACTAAAATCCCAAACAAAATTTTTTTTTGCGTAAATAAAAGCAACAGTCCCAATAGAATCTTCCAAAATTGCTACCGTAAAGTTAAGCAAATCTCAATTTAGAATGAGTACCGTGGCTGGAAATAAATTTATATCTGAAACAGATATTTTTACGGATTACTGTACTCGGTTCCGCGCAACCCCCATTCAAGATAATACCGAGTCAAGGAATTGAGTAAACCCGCGCCTCAAGTGCCAACCCAGCCCCCCTCAAAGTCCTCCCATATGAACCTGAAAGTCCCCCCATGTGATACAGAAATTTTCTATGGAGGGTATGATCAATGGCCGTCCTTCCGTGACATGTTCACAGCGGTGTATATCAACCACTCCAAACTCTCCAGCGCCCAAAAACTGTATAAAAGACTAAAGGTAAGGCAGGCCAAATAGTAGAAAAATTTCCCCTAAATGACGACAATTTTGCCCTAGCATGGGAAGCTCTCAAGTCACGATATGAGAACAAAAGAGTCCTGGTCGATAATCAAATCCGAATTCTCATGAATCTAAAAGCAATTCAGTCGGAAAATAGTGAGGATATCCAAAAATTACAATCCTCAGTTAATAACGCCCTCCAAATACTAGCGACACAGCAAGTCCAAACCTCCAGTTGGGATCCCATTTTAATATATCTGGTAACGTCAAAGTTACCAGAAAATACAGTTGCCCTGTGGGAGCAATCATTAAGCTCCAGAAGAGACCTTCCGAACTCTGTCCAAATGTACCAGTTTCTGACTACTCGCTACGAGATAGTGGAGAGGGTGGATCAATGGCGCCCAGCCAAATCCACCCTCCACAAACTTCTCAAGGCCATACCCCAGTCAGAACACCCCCCCGTTCAGGCAGTCTCAACCCCAAACCCACAGCAACAGCCCCCCAACACATACAAAATACCACGCCACAGAGCAGCAACGATTTTATACCTGCAAATTATGCAAACAACAAACTCATACCCTACAAAGCTGTTTGCGGTATAAAAAGTTGCCAATCTCTGAACGCAGAAAATTCGTAAGACACAATAATATCTGCGAAAATTGTTTAGCCCAAACCCATTTCTTGAAAGACTGCCAAAGCACGAGAACGTGCATGCACTGCCGAGGCCGACATAACACCACTCTTCACGACACAGCTTCTCCCAGTACGAGTTCTGGAATTCACAGAACTTGATCTCAGGTAGCCACAATAGAAGCCAGCAATCCAAGGCTTCAAGACGTGAACCAGGCGGCACCCCATGAAAGCGATCCCTCTACACCCAACACATCCCAAGTACAATCATTCCATGCTGAAAATGATAGCAAAATCATACTCACTACAGCAATTGTCTTGGTAGAACATAGAGGGGACCTATTCAAGCTTCGAGCCTTAGTCGATCAAGGCTCCGAAAGAAGCTTCATATCCGCCAAAGCTCAAGCAAAACTCCGGCTTCCCTATACAGACTCCCTATTTGAAATCTCGGGTATGGGAGGCGGAGTGGTACAAACATCAAATAAGCTGTGCTCGTTGACGCTAGTCTCAAATGACAGGAAAGTAAAAATAAAAGCCCAGGCCCCGTCTAACTAGGCAACTTCCAACCCTCAGGCTGAATGAAAGCCAAATGCGAAAATGGTCCCATCTCGAACTAGCAGACCAGAACACAAAAAACCCCTCTCAAATCGATCTGGTATTGGATAGTGATCTTGTCCCTCAAATAATGCTTAATGGCATAGAAAAGATCTCTCCCAGCCTGCTAGCACAAAATACCATCTTTGGATGGATAATAAGTGGCCAAACTCCCGAAAAGGTTGGAGCGCATTCCTCCCAAGCGTGGGAAATAACCAACAGTCAGTTGAATGATCAACTTAGACAGTTCTGGGAAATCGAAGAGATACCCAGAACCCCAGTGGAAACTCCCGAAGACCAAATGTGCGAAGAATTCTACAAAAGCACAACCACTCGAATAGATAAAGGTCGATATATGGTTCGGCTTCCCTTCAAACCCACCTTTCCGAACGATATCGACCTAGGCCAATCCCGTACTGCAGCCTTACGACAGTTCCACGGCATGGAACGTACACTCTTAAATAAGGGCGATCTCAAGCAGCAGTACGACAAGGTACTCGAAGAATACCTGTCCTTAGGCCACATGGAAGAATGCAGCCCAAATGAGATAGAATCTCAAGGGAAATACTGCTCTTTCTATCTCCCTCGCCATGGGGTCGTCAGACCAGACAAAAAGACAACAAAAGTCAGAGTTGTATTTAATGCTTCCAAGAAGTCAGGGTCCGGTCACTCCCTCAATGATACCCTATGCACCGGCCCAACCCTCCAACCCGATCTCCGACTTATGTTGTTGAAATGGAGAACATATAAATATGTGTTTAATGGCGATGTGGAAAAAATGTACCGCCAGATCCTCCTACACCCCGATGTCCAAGACTACCACCTGATAATATTCCGAACCCCCGAAACCAGTCCAATAAAGGACTTCAAGTTAAAAACGGTCACCTTTGGAGTTAACTGCTCTCCCTTCCTGGCTATTCGCACTCTGCACGAGCTGTCGAAAGACATAGCCGTCTCTCAACCACGCGCAGCCCCAATACTAAAGTCCGAGACGTATGTAGACGATATTTTATCCGGCAGCCATGATCTCCCATCAGCCGAGCAATCCCTACATGAGACCATTGATGCACTCAACTCAGCCGGCTTCCCATTAAAAAAGATCACGGCAAACCATCCGGACATTTTCAGGCAAATTCCCAAGGCGAACTTACTTGACACCGACTTCCTCGAATTCGAGAAAAGTAGTACCGCCAAAACTCTTCAATTCAATGGAATGCGCTCTCGGATACAGTCTCTTATACTGTGGATTCAGATCCAGAATCAACGGCAGCCACCAAGCGAGGGATTCTCTCCGCTATTGCAAAACTTTTCGACCCCGCAGGGTGGCTGACGCCAGTCATGTTACAGGCAAAAATATTGATGCAAGAGTTGTGGCTGGACGGGACTGATTGGGATGAACGAGTCAAACCGATCCGTCTCGTAAAATGGACGCAATTCGCAATTCGAGACACCGCAAGCCGTCAACCCGCATACGTCGCTCCGCCTGTAGCGGAGGTATCTCCACCACAACGCCGCCAGGAGGCGCGCCGCCGAATAGCGAGTCATCGTCGTCGCACCCAACAGCAGCCTCCAAAGGCCAACGGTCGTGCTCCCATCGCCCGTCAACCACCACGACCAACCAGCGTCGGCGATCTCACCATCCGATGCACCGCAACCGGCTTGCGCACCTCTACCTACAAAAATAAGGTCGGACGAATCCTCATCCAAGAGGCCGTTCGAGCCCTGCAGGAGCTACAGCATACACTAGGCGCTTAGTACGCCTAGGGGAGGCAGAATGTTTACGCGACTTAGGTAGCCAGACGTCCCAATTCCAAAACTATAATAAAACCCCTTACCCTGAATTGTACATATATAATTACCGTCATTGAATTACGTCATTATATCATTTTTATGAATTATACTATATCTCATTCTGAATTATATTATACACCTCAAGATATAAACACACCCTTAGCTTAAGTATGAAATATGGAATCATTTGGGACGTGTGGCAACCCTGCGTAAATCACCCCACACCAATTCGCAGCATGAAAAAACAGCTGATGTGGGGGCGGCCATCATTTTTTATTATTCCAATTGTTCTACCTTTTTTGCAATCACATCGGCTTTGCCAAGTTTCTAAATAGTTTACAAATTCTCTTTCTTTTAATATATATATATACATATTGTGAACCAAAACCATAAATATAAGTTTGAAAGTGTTTACTATGGTGTTCTACTGGTTTTAGTGGCGCTTTGAAATAAATATACAATACGCCCCTTTGAAAAGTGCGAATAAATAATAACTTTTGTTGCCGGTTACTACAATTCTTGTCCGCGATCAGTGGCTTTTACACACATATACGTATATATATCCTTTCTCAACATAAATTAAAGCGCCTGGTTCCTACAATATGAAATCAATACAATAATAAGGAAGCTACACCAGCATATTTGGACAAGCACGAAACATTGAAAGCAAAGGCTCGCGGGGCAACCGAGACAAGCACTCTAATTACGACTGTGAGTATTACAAAGTTAAACATGGTCCTTCTTCGCCATTGAAGAAACCAGCCCCTGCTCATATATATATATAATATTCTTTAATTATAATCTCTAAATTTATTATTGGTTCCCGCCAAAACCCCTAATTTTCCCGCCAATTATATATATATATATAAATCTCGTTGAACCCAAATTAGTTACGGCGAAATTTCACACACATACAGTGTAAGAAATAACACGAAAATCTATTTCTATAAATATATATATAAAATTCGAACTGACATTTGTTGAGTGCGGACGTGTTTTTCACCCCCTCTCGTGTTCTTATTTTATTTATTTGCTTTTCATTCCTACCACTTATTATTTGTGAAATGGACAGTTTCTGTGCTAAGTGTGATAAAAGTTTGTCACGAGGTGACACTCATGTTGTGCCTTGTGGTGGCCTTTGCAATAATTTATTCCACCGCACTTGCTGCGAAGGCAATATGGCCGCATACGATGTGAACTGAGTTATCGGTGATTGCCCAAAAAAACTTAACATTACCCTATAATATGGGTATCAAACGAAAGGGGAGGGCCCCAGGTTTCATTTGGGCTTCGATATATTTCGATAAATTTATCGATAACTGAGTTATCGGTGAAAATGTTATTGCACAAAAACCTTAAAATTGCCCTACAATATGGGTATCAAACGAAAGGGGATGGCCCCAGGTTTCATTTGGGCTTCCATATATTTCGATAAATTTATCGATAACTGAGTTATCGGTGAAAATGTTATTGCACAAAAACCTTAAAATTGCCCTACAATATGGGTATCAAACGAATGGGGATGGTCCCGGGTTTCATTTTTACTTCAATATATTTCAATAAATTTATCTTTAATTTAGTTATCGGTGAGAATGTGATTGCCCTAAAACCCTAAAATTTACCTACAATATGGTATCAAACCAACTTTTGAATGTCCATTCATCCTTACACAATTAGTCAAAAAGCATTTAGTGTCAAAATTAAATAAAAATGTCAAAAAATTTGGTGTCATTTCATTACACCATTTACATTTTTGAGTGAATATATTTGAAATAAATAAACTACAAATTGTGTCAATTTCCAATAAATAAACTGTGTCAAGTGAATATAAGTGAATATTTTTAACAAATAACCGACTAATTGCAGAAAATATAAAAATATCATAATGTAAGTAAAAATTCAAAAAAGAAAAAAATGTGGTAGTCATGTAATAAGCTTTTTTATAAATTCTCAATAAAACTAAAGTGAAGTAGCACAGGTTTAATTTCGCCTTTGCTATACTCCAAGCTTGCGTAAAATACCTGCTAAATCCCCTTCTTAGCAAAATCCACTTTTTCATGCGGTTCGAAGGAGTAAACGATTCTGCAGTTGACAAACAAAAGACAAAAAGTAAAGTAAAATAAAATAAAGTAAAATAAAATAAAATGCTTTTTTTAAAGCTTTTTTGATTAATTTGCTTAGAAACTTACACCCTTTCAACACTTTTTTATGCTAATTTAACCGCTAATTTTGAAATGCCAACGAACACCGCAAAAGAAAATGTTTGAAAACCGTTTTTCAATACTCTTTTTTTCAAAATTTTAGCAATATTCGAATTAGGTAAATTCTTCAGTAGGCAATAATCTATATATATAAAATAGGATGTATGTACGTACATATGTATGTATGTATGTATGTATGTTATAGACTCCGGAACTACAGCGCCGATTTTGTTAATATTTACAGGATAGCTCAGTAGGAGTCCGAAGAGTGTTTATGTAAAGTTTTATTCCGAGAAGTGGACCAGGGACCGAAATATTCCAAACTTTTTTATTTATGGTGCGATTTTCTTCAAATTTGGTACAAAGGTAGACTTTTACTTTTGTTAAAATTTGAGGTTAAATTTTTTCGGGAAAGTGGACCAGGGGTCGAAATATTTCAAACTTTTTTTTTTATGGTGCGATTTTCTTCAAATTTGGTACAAAGGTAGTATTTTACTTTTGCTAAAATTTGGGGTAATTTTTTTCCGGGAAGTGGACCAGGGACCGAAATATTCCAAACTTTTTTATTTATGGTGCGATTTTCTTCAAATTTGGTACAAAGGTAGTATTTTACTTTTGCTAAAATTTGGGGTAATTTTTTTCCGGGAAGTGGACCAGGGACCGAAATATTCCAAACTTTTTTATTTATCATGCGATTTTTTCCCTAAATTTGGGCAGAACAACGTCTGACGGGTCCTTCTAGTACGTATATACATCCTTTCGCAACATAAATTACAGCGCCTGGTTCCTACAATATGAAATCAATACAATAATAAGGAAGTTACACCAGTAATCCTGTACCACAGGAGGACGGTCAGCATATTTGGACAAGCACGAAACATTGAAAGCAAAGGCTCGCGGGGCAACCGAGACAAGCACTCTAATTACGACTGCGAGTATTACAAGGTTAAACATGGTCCTTCTTCGCCATTGAAGAAACCAGCCAATGCTCATATATATATATAATATTCTAAAATTATAATCTCTAAATTTATTATTGGTTCCCGCCAAAACCCCTAATTTTCCCGCCAATTATATCTTAAATTCAATTCACACAGTGTTCGTACAGATACAGTAGATTTTTTAAATACTTAATAATTGTTATCTGTTATTGACCATTATTTTGTTTCTTCAGGTCAATTCTATAACAATTAAAAAAGACTTAAGCTATACATAAATCTTGAAAATCCGGAAATATTTCCCAAAATTTTCCCTCACACAAACCTTCTCTTATGCTATGTTTCCACCAAACCAAACACCGTGTTTAAAAGGGTTTGGGTTATGTAGAAATGTCAAGTTTTCCACTGATAGTTTGCCGGAAAATGGGTTTACACCCACTAAACAATTTATTATGATCGTCGTTCCGATTTAGTGGGTGTAAACCCATTTTCCGGTAAACTCTCAGTAGAAAAACTTGACATTTCTACATAACCCAAACCCTTTTAAACACGGTGTTTGGTTTGGTGGAAACACCGCGTTACCAATTACGAAGAACTGAAAAAAAACTTGAGTCAAATCTGTCCAGCCGTTCTCATTTTTTTCCTATCATTTTTGAATTGATTAATATGAAATAAGAAATTAATAATATAATTATGTGATAATACTTACATGTACATATGTATATATTTTAATTAAATATTTTTGAACAATGAAGCAATTGTATAAAATACGAATAACGGGGTTTCACAAAATGCGTTCACTACAAAATATGTACATATATGGATTTGATTTTTACTTATCCCTCAGCAACACGAAAACGTATATATGTACATATGAATGTTAATTTTGTTTTTATTTAAAGCGTCATACATACATACATATGTATGTATGTACGAAGCGAAGTACCGCTACCGAGCGCTCGCTTAACTTAAATCGATTCATTTGGTTGACAGCGAACAAACACACAAACAGCTTTTTTTAGAAAAGGTGCTCCTATTGTTTAAACAATTTTGGTTAAATTATATGAATCAACTATTTTTTTTGATGCAGAACGAAAGTAAATATTTCAAAGTTTAACTTCAAGTAAGTTTCATTCTAATCGGTGGATCCGTTTATGATTTGTGGCTGTGTAAACAAAAAAATTTATGGTTTTTTACCGATTTCCACTCCCCCTTGAGATATAAGGTATCCTATCTTTCAAGTTGGATCAAACTGTAGATGCTGTGCAAATTTCATTAAAATCGGTTGAGTAGTTTAGGAGCTCACCCTGATTGAACATGTGACACGTGATTTTTATATATTAATAATCTAAGAAATTTCATTTTTGATTTTGATGTAAAGATAAATGGAAAATTTTTGAAAAAAATGGAGAATAAAATTTGTAACGATCACGTCAAGATCGCATAATTCAATTTAAATATAATTTAAATTTTTACAAATTTATAATTGGCGCCCGAGCAGGGACCTGCCGTAAATTTTATAAACCTCCATCATAAAGGACTATAATATCCAATTTGAAGGCAAAATAAGGATCGGCAGATTGTGGTTAAAAAAAAACCTTTAAAAGAAATACAATCTTGAAAGGAATCAAACATTTTTTATATCCTAAAAACTGCATTGCTGAAAAATTCCTGTAAGGAAAACAACAAGATAAATGCAACAAAAAGGAAAAGCTGCAATCAAATCTGAAAAAGTAGGAAGCTACAATAACAACAACAATTACAACTAAAGGAAAGGAAGAGCAAACACAAAATAAAGCAATTACAACAACAACAATTAAGAATCTACAACTACTACAAAATAACAACAATAAAGAAGTTATAACTACATCAAAATAACAACACTAAAGAAGCTACAACAAATACCTACTAAAAAGTTACAAAAACTATGGGGAAACCAACAAAGAGACGGATGCTATAACCTTAATTTTCTCAACTACAACCAACATTACTTTCGATCTTGAGTTTATGCATGGGTTTGATATTTTTTTTATATAAAACAACTAAACAACTGTAAGTATTAATCAAAGTTGATAGGTATGTTTTAATTTCAGACCATTTAATTAATATTTTGTGAAAAGATTCCGTGTTTAAAAGATTGAAATGATTTAAGCTTATCATTTAAGTTGCTTTACTATTGAGTTAAATTTCTTTTGCGTAAAACGTGTCTTTACTGGTGAATTAAATTTGGATTTTCAACAACCTTATTTTAAATAGTAAATTCAAGTTTTTATAGAAATAATTCTATCACGGTTTCTATTCAATAATTTTGATTTGTTTCCTCTAAGTTTGATAAAAACAAGAATATGAGTGTATCTAGGGAAGAGGTTATTGCTATAGTTAATTCAGCAAATACTATAGCTAAGCAAGAGCTTTCTTAGCAAGACAGGATTTGGATTAGCATTAAAATGTTTAGAAGTACCCACTGTAGAGTCCATTTCCCCAGTTACAATAAATCCTTCAGTTGAATCGGGAAATTGTAGTCTCGATTTAATTAAATCTTTATCTGAGTTTAGTGGCGACGCTTCTTGCTATCCGGCTTGGCTTTCTGCTGCTAATTTTGCAATTAAATATTATAAAGAAGGGTCTGAAAAGTACTATGTCGCAATGGGAATCCTTAGAAATAAAATTACAGGCTCAGCCAATTCGACATTGTCTTCTTTTAATACCATTATTAACTTTAAAGCTATCATGTCTAGACTTGACCAAACTTATTCTGATAAGCGACCTGTTTATGTTTTGGAAAATGAAATGAGTAGGTATTCTTAGACAGGGAAGGCTTTCGATTTCGGAGTATTATGACAAGGTAGAGGAACAGTTAACCTTGATAATAAATAAACAGATAATGACTTACACAGAAAATGATGAGGTAATAGATGTACTTTGTGAAAAAACAAGGGAAAATGCATTGCGTGTTTTTATTTCGGGACTTCGTAGACCTTTGTGTGATATTCTGTTCTCGTCAAAGCCGAAAGATCTCCCGTCGGCTTTGGCTATTGCTCAGGAATTAGAAACTAATCATAAGCGTTATGATTTTGCAAATACGTTTGCCATTGGCAATTTTACAAAGCCAAGTAAACTTCAATTAGAAATGGCTCAATACAAAATTCCAAAAGAAAATCATTTCCCCAAGGCAAACTTTAATAATCAATCAGCTCCAATGGAAGTCGATCCTGGTTCATCCTTTTTCAGAAATAGGACTTCCTTTCAAAATAAACAGCATCAACATAGCCGAGATATAAATTTGGATCATCGACAACAGGAGCTACCTCAACGGGGAGTGCCTTTTAAGCGTCATCGAGAACAATCAGGTTCCTTCCACAACCCGCAACAGAAAACTCAACGTGTAAATCATATGTCGGAAAACAAGGATATAGGCGACTGTAATGGCAGTGTTATTGATGATGATAACTATTACGCTGAACATTCAGCCGAAGTTTACGATTGCGAGGATGAGATTAATTGTTTAAACTGAAATCGCTCCTGCCATTCATTACGAAAAAGACATCGAATGGTCAGGAGCTACGCATACTAATTGACACTGGTACTTCCAAAAATTACATAAAGGATTTTTCTTTTCTTCGTGGAGTTAAGTTAATGGAAAAAGCATTTTATCTTAAATCAATATATGGAATTAATATAATTAATAAATTTTGTTTAATTAGTGTACTTAATAATACATCAACTTTTTATTTATTGAAAAGTTTAAGAACATTTGATGCAATAATTGGGTATGATTTCCTTAAAGAAATCGACGCAAGTATTGACATAAAAGCTGGATTTCTATATTACCGTGATGGTAAAATAGAGTTCCAACATCAACATTGTAATCAAGTTAATATAATAACTATTGAAGACGATTATGTTCCTGGTCATATGACATTTGACATACAATACGAATGTTGAAGCTGCTATTCGCACTTTTACCGAAGAGCCAATTTTTAGTAGAAGTTACCCCTATCCAATGTCAGCTGCAGAGTTTATTAATATGGAAATAGGTGATTTGTTGAGAGACGGTATAATTCGTAAATCGTGTTCTCCTTATAATTCACCAATACATGTAGTAACTAAAAAGGGACTAGATGAGAACGGAAGCCAAAAGTTACGTATGGTGATTGATTTTCGTAAAATTAATGACAAAACAATAGCGGATAGATATCCTATACCTGATATATCAGTTATATTGGCAAACTTAGGGAAATCGCGTTTCTTTTCAGCTTTAGATTTGAAATCTGGTTTTCACCAAATAAATTTATGCGAAAAAGATCGGCAAAAGACAGCTTTTAATGTTAATAATGGAAAATACGAGTTTTGTCGTTTACCGTTCGGCTTAAAAAACGCACCTAGTATTTTTCAAAGCGCAATAGATGACGTTCTGCGTGAAGAGATAGGCAAAACTTGTCACGTGTATATCGCCGATATTATTATTTTCTCACCGGATGAAGAGACGCATATCAGACATGTGGACAAAATTTTAAAATTATTAGAAAAGAGCGGAATGAGGGTTTCCTCTGAGAAGTCGAAGTTTTTCAAAACAGATGTTGAGTTTCTGGGGTTCCTAGTTACTCAGAATGGGATCCAAACTTGTCCGAGTAAAGTTAATGACATAATTAATTATAAAACTCCAGAGACATTACGTGGTTTGCGCTCTTTTCTCGGCCTTGCGGGTTATTACCGTAGGTTTGTCAGGGATTATGCAGCAATCGTGAAGCCATTAACAAAATATCTGCGTGGAGAAAATGGTCACGTTGATTCGAAAAAATCTAAAACCGTTAAAATCAAGTTTGATTCAGAAGCAATGTCTGCTTTTATAAAAATTAAAAAAATACTTGCATCAGAAGATGTTATTTTGCGATACCCAGATTTCAATCGTCCCTTTGAGCTAACAACTGATGCATCATCAAATGCTTTAGGCGCTATATTATCACAAGATAATCGGCCGATAACGATGATTTCACCACACTTTCCTCAACGGAACAACAAATGAGCGTGAAATGCTTGCAATTGTGTGGGCACTAAAAACTCTTCGACACTATCTATATGGCGTAAAAGATTTAAAAATTTTTACTGACCATCAGCGCCTGATATTTTCTATTTCAGAAAAGAATCCGAATACAAAAATGAAGAGATGGCGTGCTTTCATTGAAGAGTTTTCGCCAACTTTTTATTATAAGCCTGGTAAAGAGAATAAAGTTGCTGATGCGCTCTCTCGGCAATTTATTAATAATCATAGCACTTCACTAGAAACACTACATAGTGAAGAATCATATACTGAGGTGATTAAGACAGTCAAATGTCCCGTAAATCAATTTAAAAACCAGCTTGTTTTGTCAAAAGGTCAATCATTAGTTATTGATAATTTATTACAATGTTTAAAAGATGTTATTATTTCAAATATAACCAATGCAATACATTGTGATCTTCGAACATTAGCAGAAATTCAAAATCCTATAGTTTCTTCATTTCCTGGTGTCAAATTTAGACATACTGAATTGTTAGTAATTGATTTAGTTAATAGAAATGACCAGCTTGAAACTGCTAGTACGGAGCATAATCGCGCTCATCGATGTTTATTAGAAAATTTTAAACAAATTTCAAGTGAATATTTTTTTCCAGATATAAAAAAGGTATTAAAATCAATTATTGCAAGTTGTAAAATATGTTTAGAGAAAAAGTATCAGCGTAAGCCATCTAATTTAGAAATTGGAAAAACACCAATTCCAAATTATCCAGGAGAAAGCCTTCATCTTGATATTTTCATAACGGATAAACAATATTTCTTAACATGTATCGACAAGTTTTCAAAATTTGCAATTGTTAAACCTATTGCATCACGATCAACATTGGATATTAAAGCTGCTCTGCTTGAGATATTAATAATCTTTCAAAATACAAAAATAATTGTGTCTGATAACGAAAAAGGGTTTCAATCAAGTATAATTAGTTCTTTATTAAGGGATAATTATTCAATAGAACAATTTTTTATTCCTACGCTACACAGCGAAACCAACGGACAAGTTGAACGGTTTCATTCATATGTAGGTGTATTAAGGCTCAACAAGAGTTAAGTGAGACTGTAGATCTTGTATTATTAGCAACGCATAAATACAATAGTATTCATTCTGCAATAAATGCTAGACCAATAAACGTTTTTCAAAATTTTTCAGCTCAGGAGTTGAATGTTGTTAGGAAAAGATTGGTTCAGTCACAGGAAAAAGTATTAGAACGATTTAACAAAAATAAAAAAATGAAATCATATGAAGCTGGAGAAAAAGTTTATATTAAAAGAAATAAAAGATTGGGAAACAAATTTAATAAAGTTTTTATAGAAAAGGTTGTTGAAAAAGACTTGGGAACCACGGTTTTAATCGAAGGAAAAAAAATTCATAAAAGCAACCTAAGATGAATTATACTTTTTTTGTTTAGCTTGTGAATGTTGAAATGTAAACCATAACAGTTTTGATTGATTATTCGTAGTTGTTTAAAAGATATTACTTATTTCTTTGTTTGATGTTTAAATATGAATATGAAATATGTTACGCTTAAGTTTTTGAATATTGATAAATTTTTGTTTATTTAAAATTGTAATACCTTAAACGGGGACGTTTCATATTTAAAAGGGGGAGTAGTTAAGCTATGTCTTTTTTAATTGTTATAGAATTGACCTGAAGAAACAAAATAATGGTCAATAACAGATAACAATTATTAAGTATTTAAAAAATCTACTGTATCTGTACGAACACTGTGTGAATTGAATTTAATAATCTAAGAAATTTCATTTTTGATTTTGATGTAAAGATAAATGGAAAATTTTTGAAAAAAATGGAGAATAAAATTTGTAACGATCACGTCAAGATCGCATAGTTCAATTAAAATATAATTTAAATTTTTACAAATTTATAATTTATATATACATATATACGTTCAACGACAGTGGGCCTAAACGCAAAAGTTTCCTCTCAAATAAAATATTTTAAATTTCACTGGTTATTAAAACCATTCCTCACAAATTTAGTAAATTTCAATTTTGGGTCAAACGTAAAATAATAAGCACCGTAAATTAGTGTTGCAAATCCCGAAAAAGTAATTGATAAAATTATAAATTACCGCCCATTAATTATATCCATTTATACGTATATAACTACCATGTATAACGCGTATATCCCCTTTTGAGACCAATACATCCCCTGAACAGTGGTACAAGACTACTAAAATCCCAAACAAAATTTTTTTTGCGTAAATAAAAGCAACAGTCTCAATAGAATCTTCCAAAATTGCTACCGTAAAGTTAAGCAAATCTCAATTTAGAATGACTACCGTGGCTGAAAATAAATTTATATCTGAAACAGATATTTTTACGGATTACTGTACTCGGTTCCGCGCAACCCCCATTCAAGATAATACCGAGTCAGCCCTAAAATTAAAAGACAAAAATATCGAGATATTTTAGTCTAGAGTACAGAGTGCCTTTGACGTGGTAGTATAATCAGACGACCAGGACCTTCCCGATGATTTTAAATCTGCCTCTTTCGGTAAATACCGAGCCTGCCTAATAGCATATGAGGAGACAAAGGCTCAAATAGGCGATCAACTCCAACTCAAGGAATTGAGTAAACCCGCGCCTCAAGTGCCAACCCAACCCCCCTCAGAGTCCTGCCATATGAACCTGAAAGACCCCCCATGTGATACAGAAATTTTCTATGGAGGGTATGATCAATGGCCGTCCTTCCGTGACATGTTCACAGCGGTGTATATCAACCACTCCAAACTCTCCAGCGCCCAAAAACTGTATCACCTCCGTCAAAAGACTAAGTGACGACAATTTTGCCCTAGCATGGGAAGCTCTCAATAATCAAATCCGAATTCTCGTGAATCTAAGAGCAATTCAGTCAGAAAATAGTGAGGATATCCAAAAATTACAATCCTCAGTTAATAACGCCCTCCAAATACTAGCGACACAGCAAGTCGAAACCTCCAGTTGGGATCCCATTTAAATATATCTGGTAATCTGCCAATCTCAGAACGCAGAAAATTCGTAAGACACAAGAATATCTGAGAAAATTGTTTAGCCCAAACCCATTTCTTGAAAGACTGCCAAAGCACGAGAACGTGCATGCACTGCCGAGGCCGACATAACACCACTCTTCACGACACAGCTTCTCCCAGTACGAGTTCTGGAATTCACAGAACTAGATCTCAGGTAGCCACAATAGAAGCCAGCAATCCAAGGCTTCAAGACGTGAACCAGGCGGCACCCCATGAAAGCGATCCCTCTACACCCAACACATCCCAAGTACAATCATTCCATGCTGAAAATGATAGCAAAATTTTGACGGACTTTTCCTTTAAGCCGGGGTTAAGCTCAGTCCGTCCAGGGCTCCTGTGGATTAGAGAAATCCCTAACGTCTCCTTTTAAAGAGAAAAACCCTGGTTTTCGTTTAAAATATAAAATTCAGTTTATTAATTAGAATTCAATCTCTTATACTAAGATAGCGGAGTTAGCAAACCACCGCTTATCTTCTAGACGGCGGAGGTAGGAAACCACCGTCGTATATAACTTAAATATTCCTGTGCTCTTAAAGACTGCGGAGGTAGAAAACCACCACTAATCTTCGGAAATAATCTAGTAAAAGCTGCGGAGGTGGGAAACCACCACTAACTTTCGGACAGCGGAGGTAGGAAACCACCACTGTATATAATCTTGAAAACTCGTGAGCTTGCAAATCCCAGGTGTTCCTTCACTGTTGAACAAGGCGTCAACAAGCTACTATGCCTACCTAACGTCTGAATCTTATTGGCAAAATGCTCTTCTTTTATACTATTTTGAGCACAGGCGGACAGTTATTTTACAATAAAAATCCTTAATGTATGCTAATATCCTATTTACATGATTTGTATGTAAATATATATTACATCGATATAACTACACATTATGTTCTAAGTCCCTAACAGCATTTGCTACGTGCTCGCTTGCACCCGGAATGCCCCCATTGTGATCAGCTGCCCACTTGCACTCCATCGATCAGCTGGACATGCTATTGACATCAATATGTATGCTGGCTGTTTTGCTGAACTCCCACCGCCTATTGTCTTTGCTATGCTAGCAATGCATTTTCCATTTCTTCTTTGTGCGATGTCCGCTCGCATTACCCGTGTCGGTAGCCTATGTGCTTATTGTGTAGATATGTATGTATGTTGGTTTGTTAGCAAAGCACCGCTGCCTTGAGTTGGCTGACCGACCCTTTTCATGCTGGAATGCCGGTTGCTTGCAATTGTTTGTGTGCTATTTTGTTACTTGGAACTAAAATATGGGTTGGTTAGCGGCTCATCTAATTTTTTACAAAATTAGTTAAAGTGTGTATTAGGGTGTTCCAAAAAAATGTGCAAATTAGCGCATCCAAAAATATATATATTTGTGACAATTTATACCGCGGAATTCATGTGGTATAATGGTTGGTTATTTATATATATAAATACGTATGTAAATGTGTACAGTAGGGTGTTCAAAAATATATTCTTTTTTTTTATAAATTCAAAAATTCAAAAATTCAAAGTAACTCCATTGTAAAGTCGGGACGAGTGGGTTCGCGTGTGGGGCTCCAAAACCGGTGGTTTTGGGGTCCTCACACTCTCCCCTCACCTGCCGCGACGAGAGTTATCGTCATCAATCCAGTTCTGGTGATTCTCACCCGATAACTTCGACCCTCGATGTTCCGGTGGAACGTCTTCTTCCATCGCCTGCTTTGCTCTGCTTCGCTGTGCGCCTGAAAATCTCGCACCAAGTCTGCTGGGAGGGGGTCTACTCCCGACCTGTTCACCCACGTGACCCTCGTGTCTGTTGTTGCTGTCGTTGTTGTCGTTGCTGCGTTGCGTAGCCATTGCTCGATTTCGCAGACGATATCGTTGTTGTTGTTTTCGTTGTTGTTGTTGTTTTCGTTGTTGTTGTCATTGCCGCCATGCTTGGAGCCAGTCACTATATCGCTGCCGGTGATGCTTAGCACGTCGCTCATTTCGGTGCGTGCGTGGTCCTCGTTCGCGTCGCATATGGCTTCGTGTATACGTACGACTTTCATTGCGTCGCGCGGATTCGGTGGTGCGCTCTCTTTGGCTGGGTCGCCTGCTTCTGGACGATCGCTGCCTTCGGTGGCATCGCATCTGTATACCTTGGCCGGGGGTAGGTTTGCCGCTTCTTCTTCTTCCTCTTGTGGTGTCTCAAAGACATTGTAACGGCGGAGACGTATTTTGAGGCGCTTTGTATACTCAATGTACCCCTGGCCCGGTGCTTCTTCCTCCTCCTCTCTCACTGAGACCACATAAAAATTTGGGTGCCTCCAGCGGTCGTAGGCGTCTTCTTCGGCTTCGGGGATGTCGTCCGGTACCAGCGGCCCATGATCCGCCTCGCCTTGCATTGGGCTCGGGCTCCGAATTTGGCTACCCTGGTCGCCATATGTCTCCACCGAGCCACACTCCGACACCGTCTCATACTCAGGGCTCCGGATGGACTCGCCCTCGCTCATATGGCCAAACTCTTCGGTGCCTTGGCTGTCGCCCTCGCCCAATTCCTCGACATAGCGCTCCTCATCTGACCCTACGCTGGCCAGGTCGTTGTCGCTCGAATCCTCGTCGCTGATGACCACCACTTCGTGCTCGTCTTCGTTGCGCACCCGCTCACTCGCTCCGTCTCCATTTCGCCTGATCCACAGGCGGAGGGACCCATCTTTGGCGTTTTCGCTTGTGTATTCGCTTAACTCGCGGTTGTCCATGATTAACTACTTTTGATCTATTTGTTCGTTGGCGCCTCCTATTTATACCTGTCCTCGCCTCCGTCTTCTAACTGTTGTTTTCCAGCAGCATTGTCTTTGCGGTTCCCCTTTGTTTTGTTCTTGCAGAATAATTCCACTTCTTCATATGCTCCAGCGCGCTTTGTTTGTGTTGTTCTGCTTATGTGCCAATTTCTTCGTTTTTGTTATATGCCTTATGTACGTATGTATGGACGTGTATAAATGTATACATTTCTATTGCTTAGGTGTGATGCTCCATTGGGGTAGTGTGCGCTGCCTGCTATTTTTGTGTGCGCCTGGTACTTGTTCCTGGTGCTTGATGCCTGTTTGTTAAGGGTTTGTGCTTGATGTGATGTACGCAATGGTGCTAGTTTGATGTATCCAATGTTTCTTTCCTCTATAAAGTGATCTCTCGCGATCTGGGCCTTGTTCTAAAATGGAGTGTGATACAAAATTCGGTTATTCGATTATAGCACTGGCTGGCTATGTTGTTGGCGTAATTCATCGCCATCTGGATCCCGGTATCCATTGTTGGGGCTTGTCCTTGTGCTTGTGTTGTCTGCCATGTTCTCTGGTCACTGTTTACTACCTGTTGCTCGCCGCTTACCCTTGTGTGTTCTACTCTTGGACCGTTTGGAACTGGATTGGCCAGTGCTAGCGATCCACATATCGCTACTGTGTTGCAATCCGTATGTTCTTCCGAGATTTCGACGGTTTGGGTTCTTGTAACGCGTGGTGTTGTTGTTGCTATTATGGCCAGTTGCTCTCTTCTATTGACCGCTGATGGGGGTGCTAGTTGTTGTGTTGCTATCGTCGTCGGACGCCTCGCTTGTTCCCCGGTGGGAACTTCGGTGAAGCCCCCAGTCGGGGCTTGGCGGGACGCCCTAGACTTACCACCCTCGGGAGATGAATTTACTCGTGTCTCTGCTGCCGGACTTGCTTATTCGCCTGACGCCTGATGATATGGTTTCAACTCGCTCACGTGTGCCGTTCTCCTTTTGCCATTATGCACCTTATCTAGCTCGACGATTACCTGGGATACGAAGTTCGTTACACGATGAGGCCCACTGTACCTGGGTGCTAACTTTGCTGCGAAATTGTCCACTGCCTTGGAAAGTTGATGCTCCTTGACTAGTACTAAATCACCAACGGCCGGTTGCCACTGCCTTCTACGTAAGTTATAGTGCTTTGCTTGCTCCGCGGACGCCTGCTGTTGTCTTCTACGTACCATTTGATAGACCTCCCTCATCTTCGCCATCTTTTCACTGAGAGCTACCTTTTCTTCGCCTGTGCCAAATGTTTGCTCATCGTAGAGTTCGTTGGGGATCCTTGGTTCCCTACCCTGGACTACGAATGCTGGACTGTAGCCTGTTGACTAGCATACGCTCGTGTTCAGTGCTAGTGTCATCTCTGGCAGCAACTCATCCCATACTTTGTGCTCTTTCCCAGTAAATTGCGCTATTATCCTCTTGATGTTACGATTCGCCCTCTCCGTCGGATTCTCTTGCGGTGTATATGGTGCCGTTAGCTGGTGCTTGATGCCAGCTTCTTGTAAAAACTTCTTGAAATGCCTGCTTGTGAACTGCGCTCCATTGTCTGTGATTAGGATATTTGGCGCGCCAAATCCTCTCCCTCATTCCTCTTATCAGATTCTCCGTTGTCGCCTTTCGAATGGCGACGACCTCTACCCATTTTGAAAATTTGTCTACCAGAACTAATGCCATCGTATTTCCGTGCTTCGAGCGAGGAAGTGGTCCAACGAAATCTGCGCAAACAGTAGCAAAGGGTTCTTCAGAAATCTGCGTGAGCATCTTACCTGCAGCTTGTTGCTGACTGGGCTTGTAGACTTGGCAGGCGTGTCATTGTTGTACGTATTTTCTTACGTCTCTGAACATCCCAGGCCAGTAGTACCTCATCATTGCACGCGCGATGGATTTCCTTATTCCCATGTGCCCTGCACTCGGTGTGTCGTGTACCTCGTTGAGCACTCTCTTCCTCTCTGATGTCGGCACACATAGCTTCCACGGTATCGCATCCTCGCCATCCATTTGACCTCCAATTCTTCTATATAACCGACCTTACTCTACCACGTAATCGGGAAATTTCTCCGGCTCCTTCCTCACTTCGGCCATTTTTGCGGTGTACCATTTACATGTAATAATTTCCTCCTGCATACTACCCAATTGTTCTTCCAGCGGCTGCCTCGATAGTGCGTCTGCGACCACGTTCATTTTGCCTTTTCTATACTGTACATCGAATGAATATTGTTGTAGTTTGAGCGCCCATCTCGCGATCCGACCCGATGGACTTTCGATCGCATTCAACCATTTTAACGCCAAGTGATCAGTGATGACTGTAAAATTGTACCCTTCGAGATATGGCCTCATCTTTCTAATGGCCCACACGATGGCCAGACACTCCTTCTCTGTTGCGGAGTAGTTGATTTCGGCTTTGTTCAGCCGCCGGCTCGCGTATGCGATCACCCGCTCTTCGTGGTCCAGCCCCTGGGTGAGAACCGCACCAAGACAATAATCGCTCGCGTCTGTCTGCAATCGGAACCTCTTCGTGAAATCTGGGCATGCCAATGCTGGTGCTTGTATTAGTGCGCTTTTCAACGCTTCGAACGCCGCCTGCTGTTCCTCGCCCCATTTCCACCTCGTTCCTTTCTTCAACATTGTAGTTAGCTTCTGTGCCACTCGTGAGAAGTCCGGTACGAACCTTCGGTACCACGAAGCTACTCCCAGGAATCGCCTTAACTCGCGTATGTTCTGTGGTGGTGTTAGCTCCTCGATGGCCGCAATTTTGTCTGGGTCCGTATGGATGCCTTCTTCACTGACCACGTGACCTAAATATTTCAAACTTTTCTTAAAAAACTCACATTTTTCCGGGTTAATTTTCAAATTGGCTCGTCTCAATCTGTCGAAAACTTCTTTTAGGTGGGCGGTATGTTCTTCTAGTGTCGTGCTGGTGATTATTATGTCGTCCAGGTAGGCAAACGCGTGTGGTTCCAATTCTGGGCCAATTACTTGATCAAGTGCTCTCTGGAATGTGGCTGGAGCAGAGTGTAATCCAAACGGCATCACTTTCCACTGGTACAATCCTCGTCCGGGCACCGTAAATGCTGTGAACTGCTTGCTACTTTCTTCCATCGGGATTTGCCAATAACCGTTTTTGAGGTCCAAGCTGCTTATAAACCGTGCGCTGCGTAATCTATCTAAAATGTGTTGTTTTCGGGGTAATGGGTAGGCATCTGGTACTGAGTGGGCGTTAAGTTGTCGATAATCGACGCAGAGTCTCCATTTGCCGTTCTTCTTTCGGACCAGAACTATCGGCGCGCTGTGTGGACTACGTGATGGCTCGATGTACTCCTTCTCTAAGAGCTCGTCTATCTCCTTGTTTATAATCTCTTGCATCTTTGGATTCTTTGGAAAGTATCGTTGTTTTATTGGCCGATCATCGCGCATTACTATCTTGTGGGTGGCCACGTTCGCCAGGCCGGACATTTCTTCAAAAATCTGTAACTCGTGTTTGAGAAAGTTACTCACCGCCTCGTCCGTGCTCTCCTCCGCTACTGGAACTTCTTTTCCACGCCTCGCTGTCTTCTCGCCACATTTGCTCTCCGCTCGGTCTATCATGGTCGTACATGTCACCTCGGTCTGCTTCTGCTCATCCACTTGCAACACTAATGTTTCCCCGCCACACTTCAGCTCCAATCTCGACTTTGCCAAAAGTCCGTGCCGATCACCACGCTGTCGACTAGCCCAGGCAAAACTAGCAACTCACTCACATGACCTTGTTCGCCCAACTTGATCTCTGCGTCTACTGCTTGCCGTACCCTCTGCGATCTACCATCACCCATTACCACTCGTGTCTCCACCTGCCTAAATCTGCGCGTGTCCAACCTCGATGCTACCTGTTCGTTCACGAAGCTCCTTGTAGCTCCCGCATCGATCGATGCCATCATCTCGTGTCCTTCTAGTGTTATTGCAGCCAAGATTCGACCTTGGGTCTACCTAAGTATGTCTGTTGGGTACGAGGCTTTGTTGTTGGAGACACCACCCCTCGCTATTAATGGGGTCTCTGGCCATTTAACGACTGTCTTCTGCAGCAGTCACGCGTCAGCACACCTGGTCGGCCACACTGCCAACAAAATTCGCGTCGTTTGTTGCGGCATCCATATGCAAAATGACCGCTCTCCCCGCATCTCCTGCACGCGCTTCTTGGGTCTATGGTCGCTTGTTGTGGTCTATTTGCGCTGCCTTGTGCCCCGGTGGTCTCCTGCCTTTGATGTTCACGCTCGCCCGCTTGCATGAAGTGGTACCTCTCCTCTGGTCGCCTCGGCGTAAATGTTTTGGCTGTTGGTCGCAGTGGCTCTTTTTCTGGCGCAATGTTGTCGTAGTCCTCGACCAGGCTCACGAATCCTTCCAGGCTGGTGAATTAGCTCCTCTTAACGTACAGCTGGTACTCTCGCCGGGAATTTCTATACATCCTGTCCGGCTTCTTCTCGTCCGTATAGTCGGCGTGCCGCATTAGCCCCTGTAGCGATAGTACATAACCTTTAAATGCCTCACCTGGTCGTTGGACTCGCTGCCGGATTTCGTCGTCTAAATTCTCAAAATACCGAGAACTTAGGAAGAACTTCAGGAAGTCCCTTTTGAAGGCTTCCCATTCTTGCCAGTGCCTGTTGTTGTTGCGGTACCATACTAGCGCCTTATCCTTCAGGAGCTCCGGTAGCGCTTTTGGGATGGAGTTGCGACCAACTTCATAACTGTCGGCCAGCTCCTCCACCCGTTCAATAAAAGATAGCGGGTCCTTGCCGCCGTCGTATTTTAGGCCCCACTTACGTACTCGGTCCATTATATTCGCGTGTGATGATGGCTGGTACATTACGTATGGTTGCTGCTGCGTGGCTGCCTCGTGCGTTTGTGACTCAGCCGGATTCTTCGTATCCATTGTTCTACTTGCGGCTGAGACGCCACTGCCGCCTGGTAAGCCGAGTTGGTCGCCAGGCCTTGGAGTTGTCGGTCTCGGGTGTTGGAGCGCTAGCTCGTTGAAGCGAGCCTCGAGATCTGACTCGCTACCTTTCGATTGGATGAAGCTTGCCAAGCGCCTCCGTAGCTCATCCACCGTCCCAGTGCTCTCCAATTCAAATTCTGTGGCGTATTTTACCAGCTCCTCCCGGCTGAGGTAATATACCCACGTAACTTTCGCCATTGTCTTTATTTTGTTTCTTCACGTAATTGTTGGGTGACTTCTGTGTGTTCACCGCTGTATCCTTTGTGATTACCCTCGTGTTTTTAATTATCCTTGCGTGCTTTAATTAATAACGGAGTACTCGTATTCTAGAGTCCCTGCTCGGGCTCCATTTGTGACGGACTTTTCCTTTAAGCCGGGGTTAAGCTCAGTCCGTCCAGGGCTCCTGTGGATTAGAGAAATCCCTAACGTCTCCTTTTAAAGAGAAAAACCCTGGTTTTCGTTTAAAATATAAAATTCAGTTTATTAATTAGAATTCAATCTCTTATACTAAGGTAGCGGAGTTAGCAAACCACCGCTTATCTTCTAGACGGCGGAGGTAGGAAACCACCGTCGTATATAACTTATATATTCCTGTGCTCTTAAAGACTGCGGAGGTAGGAAACCACCACTAATCTTCGGAAATAATCTAGTAAAAGCTGCGGAGGTGGGAAACCACCACTAACTTTCGGACAGCGGAGGTAGGAAACCACCCCTGTATATAATCTTGAAAACTCGCGAGTTTGCAAATCCCAGGAGTTCCTTCACTGTTGAACAAGGCGTCAACAAGCTACTATGCCTACCTAACGTCTGAATCTTATTGGCAAAATGCTCTTCTTTTATACTATTTTGAGCACAGGCGGACAGTTATTTTACAATAAAAATCCTTAATGTATGCTAATATCCTATTTACATGATTTGTATGTAAATATATATTACATCGATATAACTACACATTATGTTCTAAGTCCCTAACAGCATTTGCTACGTGCTCGCTTGCACCCGGAATGCCCCCATTGTGATCAGCTGCCCACTTGCACTCCATCGATCAGCTGGACATGCTATTGACATCAATATGTATGCTGGCTGTTTTGCTGAACTCCCACCGCCTATTGTCTTTGCTATGCTAGCAATGCATTTTCCATTTCTTCTTTGTGCGATGTCCGCTCGCATTACCCGTGTCAGTAGCCTATGTGCTTATTGTGTATATATGTATGTATGTTGGTTTGTTAGCAAAGCACCGCTGCCTTGAGTTGGCTGACCGACCCTTTTCATGCTGGAATGCCGGTTGCTTGCAATTGTTTGTGTGCTATTTTTTTACTTGGAACTAAAATATGGGTTGGTTAGCGGCTCATCTAATTTTTTACAAAATTAGTTAAAGTGTGTATTAGGGTGTTCCAAAATATGTGTAAATTAGCGCATTTAAAAATATATATATTTGTGACAATTTATACCGCGGAATTCATGTGGTATAATGGTTGGTTATTTATATATATAAATACGTATGCAAATGTGTACAGTAGGGTGTTCAAAAATATATTCTTTTTTTTTTTATAAATTCAAAAATTCAAAAATTCAAAGTAACTCCATTGTAAAGTCGGGACGAGTGGGTTCGCGTGTGGGGCTCCAAAACCGTTGGTTTTGGGGTCCTCAAAAAATCATACTCCCTACAGCAATTGCCTTGGTAGAACATAGAGGGGACCTATTCAAGCTTCGAGCCTTAGTCGATCAAGGCTCCGAAAGAAGCTTCATATCCGCCAAAGCTCAAGCAAAACTCCGGCTTCCCTATACCCACTCCCTATTTGAAATCTCGGGTATGGGAGGCGGAGTGGTACAAACATCAAATAAGCTGTGCTCGTTGACCCTAGTCTCAAATGACAGGAAAGTAAAAATAAAAGCCCAGGCAATAGTGCCACCCCGTCTAACTAGGCAACTTCCAACCCTCACGCTGAATGAAAGCCAATTGCGAAAATGGTCCCATCTCGAACTAGCAGACCAGGACACCCAAAACCCCTCTCAAATCGATCTGGTATTGGGTAGTGATCTTATCCCGGGAGTGCCACAAAATCCACAAAAAAAAAAATCCAAAATCACAAAATCCACAGCTAAAAAAAAACCACAAAATCAAAATCCCCAAATACGAAATCCACACGTTTTCTTAAAAGCAGTATCACAAAATCCACAATTTTTTTAATCAACTATTTATAGCAGTGGTCGGCATTCTCATACATGCAAACAATTCATTTCGTGAATGTGTGTGTCACACATATAGGCGAGCACAATTATACAAATTTGCTCATAGTTCAGGCCCAGGCATGTAGTGGGACAATTGTCCGTATAATTGAGAACCAAATTCACACAGATTATTAATGCTCTTTGCTTGCTTCGCTTGTGTGAGCGCACTGATAAACGAAGTGCTGTTGTTTATTTCTGTTCAGTGTCTTACTATCAAGCAACAGCTTATGCGGAAGTATTTCACTAAATGAATGAATGTAAATTTTTCATGATAACATATGCGTACATCAAATGAAAAAACATAAAAGTTTGCTTTGGCTAAAAGCATTGATCAACATACATGAAATAATTATATTCATCACATTGTGTAATAATATTTATTTCTTGCGCGATAACAAAAATGATGCGCACCACCTTGCTTCTTTCTTAGCTAGCGACGCACTGAACACAAACAAACGACAGCATTTCAGTGGTGCGCTCTCACTAACACTACCTCAATTGCAAAATTGCCTAGGCCTGTCATAGTTCCGCTTTACGCATATATATGTTTTTACGTGGGTGCCTATCTACGATGGCTGCTCGAACGGGCAAAAATATAAACAACTGAAAGAAATAAAAAAGACCGTACCTAGTTCATCTTAGCAACTAAAAATAATGCTAATGTTAAAAAAAATACTAATTTCCATTTTAATAATAACAATTTTATTTGGTGTTTATTACCAAAGATGTTCAGCATCATATTTAAAACTATGATAAAAAGACTAGAAAGGCACAAAAAAAATTCCCTCATGAAAATATATACTATTACTCGTGGCCATAATTGCGTCGGAAAAAATACAGAGATCAATCAAACATACATACATATGTAGGCACCCACGTAATACAAAAAAATCGATGCGCATAAACGACAAAGCCCTTGCTTGCATGAAAGTTGGATAGCAACTGATCATATTTTCGGATTTGTGTTGCTAGCTCTCGCTACTGCGCTCGCATGTACGTGTGAAACGCTCTTGCCCAGCTCAGTGAGCCATGGGCCGCCGACCACTGATTTATAGTCATATGCATACATACATATGTATGTGCACATATAAGGCAATATAAACATATAGACATGAATTAATAATGGATTTAAAGAAACAATAAATATATGTATGTATGTAGGTATGTATGTATATTGTAGCAAAAACAAATACTTTAAGTTGCAAACAGCCACCGACGTGTCTGACGGACGGTGACGGTGGACGTACGTGAGCAAATTTGCGATTTTTTATGAACGTTGGTCTTACGTAGAAACATTCAATACAGTGTTACCGTTCCTCAGTTTGCATGTATGCTTACCCAAACCTCTACTTTTGGATTTGTAATTTTTCATTATGTAAAATGTCTAAAACAATATTAAATAACTACATATAGTATATTTATTTATAAACTTTTACATTTCTCAAAATTTTTGAGATATTTCGACAATATTTAAAATTTTTTTGGGTACTTTTGTAAAATAATTGCAAACGGCCCAAACTCAACATGCAAATAGTTGAATAGGCAACACTGTGTGGCGAAGAGCGATCAGCTGCCACGTTTCCTACGTAAAAATCAGAAATTTTTTGGTTTTGACGTAGCGACGTGCGTAAAACGTACGTCACGAACGTCGGTGAAAAATCGCCTACACGCAATTCTCATAAGGTAGATCGTGTCAGCTGACACGTCGTCCGTTTTTCCGTCGGTGGCTGTTTGCAGCATTAGCCCTAAGGAGTTATATGTACGCGACAAAATTCAGCATTGTATTGTTTGGATTTAAAGAAACAATAAATATATGTATGTATGTAGGTATGTATGTATATTGTAGCAAAAACAAATACTTTAGCGCTAAAGGAGTTATATGTACGCGACAAAATTCAGCATTGTATTGGTGTGGGGCAAAGCACAGGTTTTAAGTTTGTTAGTTTTATCTCATTTGGGCTGCATTCTTCCATGTGGCCTAAGGACAGGTATTCTTCGAGTACCTTGTCGTACTGCTGCTTGAGATCGCCCTTATTTAAGAGTGTACGTTCCATGCCGTGGAACTGTCGTAAGGCTGCAGTACGGGATTGGCCTAGGTCGATATCGTTCGGAAAGGTGGGTTTGAAGGGAAGCCGAACCATATATCGACCGTTATCTATTCGAGTCCTTAGGCCACATGGAATAATGCAGCCCAAATGAGATAGAATCTCAAGGGAAATACTGCTCTTTCTATCTCCCTCACCATGCGGTCGTCAGACCAGACAAAAAGACAACAAAAGTCAGAGTTGTATTTAATGCTTCCAAGAAGTCAGGGTCCGGTCACTCCCTCAATGATACCCTATGCACCGGCCCAACCCTCCAACCCGATCTCCGACTTATGTTGTTGAAATGGAGAACATATAAATATGTGTTTAATGGCGATGTGGAAAAAATGTACCGCCAGATCCTCCTACACCCCGATGACCAAGACTACCACCGGATAATATTCCGAACCCCCGAACGTAAGGAGACTCCGTTTAAATGGAATTGCTCACTTTTGAAAGGGCCGAACACGCTAAGCCCCTACTAAATATTCTGTTTAGGTTTCGCGAAGGAGCGGTGGCTGTGGCTGCAGACATTCGCGAAATGTTTTCGCAAGTGCTCATAAAAGAACAAGATCAACACGCCCAAAGGTTTTTATGGCGTGAAGGAGACACCCACCGACCAGTTGAGCACTATATCATGAAATCAATGGTTTTTGGTGCCATTTGCTCGCCTTGTATAGCAGAGTACATAAAAAATAAGAATGCCGAAGATTTCCGAACTCAGTATCCCGACGCAGTGACGCTATAATCAACAGTCACTATGTTGATGATTTCGTAGCCAGCTTTATGAATGTAAAAGACGCAGAGAGGGTTTGCAGGGAAGTTAAGTCGATTCATGCGGAAGGAGGCTTCCAGCTAAGGTCGTTTGTATCAAACGCTAGAGAAATTGAAATTGGGTTAAACGACGAACCTGAATCTATGTCACTATGTATAAGCCTCCAAAGCCAAACTGCATCCGAAAAGATTCTGGAAATGTATTGGAATAAAGCGACATACTCATTCGAATTTCAATTTAAATTTTGCCAAGTACCTAAATTAGTATGGGAAGGAGAACGCATACCGACCAAACGTGAGCTGCTCAGCATCGTTATGTCAGTTTTTGACCCATTTGGATTTCTCGCCGATTTTCTTCTCTTTGCAAAAATGCTGATTCAGGAGGTTTGGAAAAGTCGCATAGATTGGGATACAGCGTTGCCAAAGGACCTCCACCAAAAATGGTTCGCTTGGTGTTCAGAGTTCCAGGACATTGCTGAGGTAAAAATCAAACGTTGGTATTCGCCGCACTTACAATCACAAGTTTCGATTCAGTTGCATGTGGTTGTTGACGCTAGCCAAGTCGGCTTTGCTGCAGTGGCATGTTTCCGCATTAGCAGCTCAGAAAATAATGATGTAGCCTTTGTAGCTGGAAAAACTAGAGTCGCACCGCAGAAGCTGCTTTGGCATCAATATGGGTCTTCTGGTCTCTTCCGGTAAGCATGTTGCGCTATCTATACGCCCGCGAATTCTCATGATGCCTTCATCATCTACATATGGCGACAAGCCGTGAATGCTGCTTTGTTTGTTGATCTGCTGGGACTTCTCCAATGCTTCAAACTCTTTGCTAAATGCGTCACGCTGCGCTTTGCTGATGATAAATGTTTCTGCTTTGTTGAGCTCGGATGATGTTAATGTTGTACTATGGTGCGCGGTAATCTTACTCGCGCGCTTACAGCTCCGAAACATGTCGGCGGCACGTAGGACCCAGGCTATCACTCGTTTTAACTTCAGAAAACATGAAAAACGATTAAAGTCTAATATATTTGTCTGCCCAATATGCATGACCCGGCGAGGTTGTACTTCCTCCTCCAGACAATCTGGTGCGGAAATGTTCAATTTGCTTGGCCAGTATTCGGGTGGGTTTCGCAAAATTTCAGGACCTCGAAGCCATGGGCCATCGGTCCTTAGTTTTGGCGGCCATTGAGGACGCGTAGCGATGTCTGCGGTATTTGCCTCGGTAGGTATACAACGCCATTGTGCTGGAGCTGATGACGATAATATTTCTGTGATTCGATGCCCAACATATGGTTTAAATTGTCTTTCCTTTGAGTTTACCCACTGCAACAGAGTCTGGGAAACTGACCAAAATGTGGTTGCATCAAGAGGAATGCTGTGACCTAGACATACGAGTTTGCCTAGTCGCACTCCCACGTGCCGCCGATATGTTTCGGAGCTGTAAGCGCGCGAGTAAGATTACCGCGCACCATAGTACAACATTAACATCATCCGAGGTCAACAAAGCAGAAACATTTATCATCAGCAAAGCGCAGCGTGACGCATTTAGCAAAGAGTTTGAAGCATTGGAGAAGTCCTAGCAGATCAACAAACAAAGCAGCATTCACGGCTTGTCGCCATATGTAGATGATGAAGGCATCATGAGAATTCGCGGGCGTATAGATAGCGCAACATGCTTACCGGAAGAGACCAGAAGACCCATATTGATGCCACAGCAACATATCGTATCCCTGTTAATCATGCGACTATATCACGAGAAGTTTCACCACCACAAGGCAAGAAATTGCTCAAAACGGTCCAACGCAACTGCATTCGTTGTCGCGTTGATAAAGCCAAACCAGTGACACCAATGATGGGCCAGCTGCCTGAGGACCGAGTTACTCCACACGTTAGAGCTTTCACGTATAGCGGTGTAGATTTATTCGGACCGTTCAACGTTGCCATAGGCCGCCGTAGATAAAAGAGATGGGGAGTTATTTTTACGTGCCTTACGACTAGAGCGGCTCATTTGGAGCTCGCACATGACCTCTCGACTGATGAATTTCTGTTGTGTCTGCGTAACTTTGTTAACCGCCTTGAGACCCCAGTGCGACTACGAAGCGACAACGGCACAAATTTTATAGGCGCACAGAAGGAACTCAAAGAGTCAGAACGGATCTTAGATTTCGAGCGACTCGCAAACGATGCCGCCAACCGAAATATTGAATGGAAGTTCAATTGCCCAGACAACCACAGTTCCGGAGGATGCTGGGAAGGCTGATCCAGATAATTAAAAGGCTCCTGTCCAAGATTCTACGCGAGGAGGCTCCCAGGGAGGAGACACTACGCAGCGTACTAATAGAAATCGAGAACATTTTAAATTCGAGGCCACTCACCGAAGTCCCATTGGATGCAGAGAATCAGGACCCGATAACGCCGAATTATTTTTTGGTGGGATGCGCCAACTCGACACAAACACCCCAGCCAGCAGACATAAATATTTGCCTCAGAAAGCAGTGGCGCATAGCACAAAGTCTCAAAGATCGGTTCTGGAAGCAATGGGTACGTCATTACTTGCCGCAACTACTAGTGCGTCAAAAGTGGCACGATGAAGTCAGGCCCCTACAGGTTGATGACTTGGTTCTTATTTGTGACGTTTCCTCGGCACGTAACCACTGGCAGGGCGCGTCATTAAAGTATTTCCAACCAAAGACGGACAGACACGATTTGCTGACGTAAAGACAGTAGGAAGAGTACTGCGTCGACCGGCCACTAAATTAGCAGTCCTCCGTTTAGATGGTGAGTCCCTAGATGATTCACGGCGGGGTGGGGTGTAGTGTTACCCTGTGACTCATGTTTCATTCGCATCATTCCACCTGTTCGTTGCTGTATCCCTTGCACATTCCTCCATTCGCCATTTTCAATTGAGTTATAAAGTTACACCGAAGAGGATAACAGCGCCGATAGACACAAAAAACTAATTTGGAAACAAGCCGCGTGCCATCTAAGCCAACAAATTTGTAGAGTAAAATTAATTCGTTTATTGTAAAGAAAGCATAAATTGCTGAAATTAATGTTAAATCGCAATTGTTCGCGTAAGGTAAAATCGTATAATTCGTTTAATCGTGTGTGGCCACTCTCGCGTTCCGTGTAAGTAAATATACATGTAATAAATAATTTGTACGCGCAAATTAAATCGTGCGCCAGCTTGAGCTAAGCGCAGCACCATCGACAAGACATCAATCCTCCAGCCTGACGAGTCAGCATAGGGGCCAACAACTACATACATTGGTATCCAGAGGACGACAACCACCAAATTGTAACATACAAATTTATTTCTGTCGAATACTTCGTATTATTAACTACCAATAAACCAAACTCATTTAATATTCAGCATAAAGGTACGTAGTCATTTCATTTAAAACATTACAACTAATTTCATTATTTTTGTATGAAAGAATGTGCAAAAAAACAATAACAATACTGCAACTCAAAGTTAAGAACTTTGTGGAAAATTCATGAAAATTCAAGAAAGCTCGAAAAATTTTCATAAAAATTTGTAACTTTCAACCGTTCAATTAAAGTAAACAAAGATAGCAATCTTAAGCCGCTAGAAGAAATACTCGATTTTTGGCAATTTTTTTTCTAGCCAAGTGCATTATCTTCCATACAAATTTATAAGCGCAATATTTTTATATTGAAGAAAATGCTCTTGGTCGGCTTTTGACAATTGAAACTGCATACTCGAAAAACATCAAAAAAAATTTACGAGAAATTTCGATGAAATTTTGTCGAGATTTCTTAAATTTCCATGAATTTTCCACAATCTTTTTAACTTTGATTTGCAGAATTTTCATTATGTATTTACACATACTTTCATTCAAAAATAATGAAATTAGTCTAAAGAAATAAATTTTACTGGAAATTCCAAAAAAACCCTTTGAACGCAGACATACTGGTCAAGGTGTATGACCAAATTTGGTTTAGAATTAAATTTACGCCGGTTGTCATAGAAATGCGCCTAATAAAAATTAATTAAATTTTATACCGAAAATGTTAACAATTGTTTATGTTGTTTTAAAAAATGTTAGGACTCGAACCGATCAGTGCGCAATGCTCTACCTACTGAGCTACGGCGCACTCATGAATTTTGTGCGAAAAGTGCACATATTCGCGTCTATACCACTTTTGTTGTATTTTTGTTTATCCCGGTTATGGAATTTATTACCAAAAAGTTTTAAAAATTGTGTAAACCAATGAGTGGTTTAAAATTTAGGCTCAAATTTTTAGCTGTGTAGAAAGAGGAAAATTTCAAATAAATAAAAGTATAAATATGTAAGATGTGAAAATATAAATATGTGTGTATTTACAGGTAATTATTATTTACTGACACTTTGGCCAAACCCCCCCCCCCCGACATTTTTTTCTGGCTACGCGCCTGTACACCAGTAATCCTGTACCACAGGAGGACGCTCAGCATATTTGGACAAGCACGAAACATTGAAAGCAAAGGTTCGCAGGGCAACCGAGACAAGCACTCTAATTACGACTGTGAGTATTACAAAGTTAAACAAAGATAATTTTAGAAGCTCTAAATAGCATAGGACAGGTGATCAAAGCAGTAAATAACATACTTACCAAGGAACACCAAGTAGAGTCTTACCAATTTTTCTCTGCCGTAAGGGACAAACTAGTATCTTCTTTAGCAAGATACACAGTGGCGGATCCACGGGGGGCTTGGATCCACGGGGGGCTTGAGGAAAGTAGGTCGATAAAAATATAGGTCTGCTGAGGAGGATTTTCATTTTAAATTGGCATTATGACAAATAAATATTGTAACTTGTTTATTTCGAATGACAATATTAAGTCTTATTTATAAGCTAATTAAGGTAAGTGGCTATAATTCCGTGGTAGTACCTTATTCCGTGGTATTTCGATTTTTTATGCCAAATAAGGAATTAGAAGAAATTTTAGTTAAACTAAAAATGCAATTATAAAGATCTATCTTTAAGAGATACAAATCGATATACTTTTTTGTTTTCTAGGCTATATTTATTTTATATCAAAAGTTGTTAGTCTAGATAAAAAGTGTTTTGTATGACGGTGTCTTAAGCAAAAGGAGTCCAATGAAAATTCTTAAGGCTGTAAAATTTTAACCGTATACTTTTGTTTCATAATTATTACATTTAGGTGCTCAATGAACATTTATTAACTATTTTTTATAACCACCATATACATTGAAATAGTTTTTTTTACTTTTAATTCATTATTTCTGATCCACGGAATTAGGTACACATTTCGTTTTTCAATGTACGTAATTCCGTGGGTACCACGGAATTAGGGTAATTTAACACTTTTTTTTCTTTATTATAGTAAAATTTTTATAAGGAACCCTACTCCAAAAAGTCGTTTAATCATTAAATAAAGCCCCAAAGAAGATCTTGACGTAATTCCGTGGTATAATTTTATTCACCTGTTCGTGAATATATGACCTGGAAAAATCTGTGGCACACAATATTTTAACGAAATGTTAACATTATTGAATTTTTATTAATTCGATATTTTCTAATAAAGACTAAAAATATGATGAAGCTTTTAAGTTCCCCACCGTTATTTTGAATGCATATTTGTAATAAAAAATAGAAATAAATATAAAATTATTGATTTGCCCTTTAAGTCGCTACCACGGATTTATGTACCACTAAATTGTACAATGTCCCTTATTCCGTGGTATGCTACGCATTTACGTTGCAGTAGCTAGACGAAAAGAGCTGTTTGTCGGTGGCGCGATAAAAACGCATTTTATTTAAAATACATGCATAATTTTATTTTATAAAAAATGGCAAAAGTTGGTTGAATTGAATTAATGTTTACCTTTATGCTGATTTTTTTAAAAGCTTTAACTATTTTTGAATTGTTGAGTTATATTTTTTTTATTAAACCAAACATAAAAAACAAAAAAAAAAAATTAAAAAAAACAAAAAAAATAAAAGGACAAAAAAGAAAACAAAGCAAAAAAACATTGAATGCAATTTTTTTACTTCATTATTGAATACAGTTTTATTTATTTTTTTTATACATATGTTGTTTTGTTTTTTTATATACATGTTTTGTTACAGAAACAGAAAACACACAGACAAAAAAATTAAAAAAACACGAAGGAAACAAAAATGAAACAAAACAAACAAAATATATAAAAAGGAAGAAAAAAATACTGAATAAAATTTTTAAACTTCAATTTTTTTTTTAATTTTCATTTATTGTTTCTTTTGTATTTTTCGGCCTTTGAAGTTAATGATTATATTTATTATTGAGCTCTAGGCCACCCAGATATATATGATGAAAAACTCTTAAATTTGTTTAAATCATATATTTATTTTTTTAATCAATATTTCGACCTCAATTTGAAGTCATCCTCAGGATCTGCAAAGTATAAACATTTAAACCGACAAAATCCACAAAACATTTTCATACACTTACACTATAGACTGCACCTTATCGACTAATTTAACAATTATAAAAGAACAAAGTGGAAAGTCATATACTGAAAAATGTAAACAATTTAAAAAACAGTAATGATCAACAAAATTTTACTAACAACAATACATGAAAATATGTCAAGTGAACCGTGCTTAAATAATGTTGTTGTTATTGACACTCTCTATGCTTTGTGTCTCTTCTTTCCTATCAGCTCGCGGTATGCTGGAGCGCACTGAGAAGTGTCGCTCTTGAAATTTATTCGTATGTCGCTAGGTGTGTTGATGATATATAGCATCTCCAAAATATAGCGCTTTTTATAATTTGTTTCTTGTTGTAGTATGGCTGGGTGTCTTTGATGGGGGTGTCACGCTTTTGCACTAACCGGCGTCACCCCAAACCGTCGACTCGTAGGTGTTATTGCACCCTCCCTCCCTCATGTAGGGGCGGAGCCTCCTCGTGGTGACACCTGGTAACGCTTCGGCGGCTAATTCGAGCGGCGACCCTTTCCCCCCCTCCCTAACGCCGTTCTTCCCTTCTCTTTCGAACTCTCCTTCTTGTCTCCTCTCCTTTCTAAATGGGCCGGATCAAGGTGTTATACGACCCGTGCCGAGGATCAGCCTGGCTGGGGGCCCTTAAATAGCCCAGTCGCTAACGGAGTGCATCGAATACCGGGCGACCTTCGATGCTAACCAGCCTTACCCGGGCATTGCGGATCTCTGCCCGGGTGGACCTTCCCCTTTCTCCGCTACTCGTGGGTTTGAAGCATGGAAGATTTAACTAAAACAATAATTAACAGGGAGGGCGGCTCTCCTCTAAAGAAGCCGTCTGGAGCTTGCTCCGCCAAGGCTCCGGCTCAGCCGGGTCTTAAAATAGCTGAGAGAACTCCTCAGCGATTCGTTGCCGCAGCGGCAGCTAGGCAGGTTAGGGCTGAGAGTTTATCCAGCCCGTTTGGTCCAAGGGCCGGCACCCCTTATGGGGGGGGTTCTGACCAGGAGGCCATCTGTGCAACCCCCGCCCTTCCCCTGGCCTCCACCAGCAGGCTTGCCACCCAGCTACTAGCGTCTGGTGGGTCAGCTGCTGAGGGTCTTAGGGATGTGGGGGGGGTCAGCTATGGGGCCAAGGGCCAAACAAATCACGGCAGGGCTGAAAGTAAATCCGGCCCTGTCAGTCCGAAGGCCGGTACCTCTCGGGGAGGGGTCACTGATCGGGCGGCCCTCAGGGCAGCTACCGCCCATCCCACAGCCTCCACCAGCAGGGCTGCCACTCAGCGTCAAGCGTCTGGCGGGTCGGTTGCTGGGGGCTCTAAGGGTGCGGGGGTTGCTGCTTCTAGGGCTGGGGGCATAAAAAGCCCAACCATCAGGAGAAGCGTTGGGCAGCCCGGGTCCTGCGCAGGAACGCCACCTCACCGATAAGGGAGGGGGATGTTTCTGCGGAGGTCTGGGCTAAAGCTCAACGGGATCTTGCGCGGGCGAGAAAACTGTTCCCGGATTTTAAGCCGGACTGGGTCGAGAGTGAGGGAACCTCGAAGCGCCAGAGATCAATGGAGGAATCCAATCCCACGGCACCGAAAAGGGCCAAGACACAGGGTGGCTGGACGCGCTCTTTTGCCGAAATCGCCAAAGGTCGGCGGATCATTGGCGTGATCGACGAAAGCAGCGAAGACGGCAGGATCCCGAAGCAGCAGTGGAAGTGGGTTGAAGCTGCGCTTGCTACTGTGGCCGTTAAGGTCCTCAAGGATAACCCTGGTCCACCGCCATCGTACACCGATGCAGGGTGGTTCCAGGGCAATGTGAAGCTCATCGCCTGTGATGACTCCAGGTCGGCGGAGTTATACCAAGCCGCCGTTATGAGGCTAGGTGAGGTGTATCCGGGCGCGCGTCTTAAAGTGGTGGAGGCGCTCGACATCCCCTCACGTCCAAGGGCGAGAGTCTGGGTTCCAGTGACGCCATCGGACCCAGCGGATATCCTGGAGCTGCTCCAGGTGTACAACCCCGCCCTGCCGACTAAAAACTGGAAAGTGGTCAACGTCGAGAAATCCGAACGTGCCACTATGCAAGTAGTATTGCTGCTCGACAGCGCTAGCGTCGAAGCGCTTGCTAAGCAAGACTTTCGGGTGAGCTACGGCTTTAAGAACGTCAACTTAAAGGTCTATAAGGCCGACGTGGAAGCTCTCGTCAGCACAGAATCTCGAACGGAGGCGGTTGAACCCCCCAGTGAGGATGAGATGGAGGTCGACGCGGGCGAAGAACCCAGTGGCTACGTTTCGTCGGGCTCGGACGGTAGCTTGGCTCTCAGGAAGCTTTACTCCGAGAGTCAGCTTCTGAGTGATGGCGATTCTGACGCGACGCTCACGGAGGAGAGCGCAAATAAACTGTGATGCGGGTCCTCCAGATTAACCTGCATCACTGCAAAGCAGCATCAGCTGCACTTCTACTGCACCTGTCTTCAGGTGCGGTAGACATCGTTCTAGTCCAGGAGCCTTGGATCACTGGCAATAGGATCTGTGGCTTGGGGACGCCAGCTTTTAAGCTCTACAGCGCAAAAGATAAGGGTAAGCCTCGCACTTGTATAATATCTAAGTCTACTCTTAATGTTTTTCTTCTTCCCAATTTTAGTGATGGAGATCTGACAGCGGTTAGCGTCGAGATGCTGGGTAGGAGCCTCTTGTTCGCTTCCTTCTACCTAGCACATGATCACCAGGGCTCTCTGCCACCTATTAATTTCAAAAATTTCGTCAGCACAGTAAATCCACGGAATGATACGATTATACTTGGAGGCGATGCCAACGCTCACCATGCCCAGTGGGGCAGCAGTGACACAAATGACCGGGGTGAGTCTTTATATAACTATCTTTTAGGTACTAATTTAAGTATTTGTAACAGGGGAAACGACCCCACTTTCGTTACAAGGAACCGCAAGGAGGTCCTTGACATAACCCTGGTCACGGATTCTTTCAGTGACAAGATTGTTTCATGGAGAGTTCTAAAAGAGCACTCCTTTTCTGACCATAGGTATATAAGCTTCTCTATATCAGATGCGCACACTAGTCCAAAGTATATTCAAAATTTTGGAAGAACAAACTGGGGCTACTATAAGAAGATCCTGGGTAAAAATCTACCCAAGGAGGTGAGAATCCCGGATAACGAAGGGGAGCTGGAATTACTCGTAAATAATTTCAGTGATATATGTAGGACTGCTCTTGATAGGGCCTGCCCGACTAGGAAAGTTAGAGAAACGCCCAAACCACCGTGGTGGTCGTCTGATCTCGACAAGCTCAGGAAGTCTTGTAGGGCGTCTTTCAATAAAGCAAAGCATGATGGGCTGCTTATAAAGCGAATCTAAATTCCTATAAAAAAGCAATCCGAAAGGAAAAGCGATCTTCTTGGATAGATTTCTGTGGTAAAATCGAATCTACATCCGCGGCCTCTCGTTTAAGGAGGGTTCTATCGAAATCCCCTACTCAGCTAAGTTACGTCCAAAAACCAGATGGGCAATGGACGAACTCTACTGCGGAAACCATAAATTTGCTTATGGATACTCACTTCCCGACATGCGCGGGCGTGTCCACAAATATTGTTACCGGCGGGCTACCTACGGACCGGCTAATAAGCGAAATTACTGATGATAGGAAGTTAGACTGGGCTCTCTCGACCTTTAAGCCCTACAAGTCGCCGGGCCCGGACGGAATTATTCCGGCTCAACTGCAGTATACTGCCGAAATTGTAAAGCCCTGGATTAAAGGGATGTTTGTTGGCTGTCTCAGGCTAAATTATATTCCAGCATCGTGGAGAGAGGTCAACGTGGTCTTTATCCCCAAAGCAGGGAAGTCTTCACACTCGAAACCAAACGATTATAGGCCTATAAGCTTATCTTCCTTTCTGCTTAAGGCGTTAGAAAGACTCCTAGAGGACTATATCAGGAGGAGGATTGAACCGTCGTCTCTTTCGCATGCTCAGCATGCCTATACTAAAGGCAGGTCGACCGACACTGCCTTGCATTCACTGGTATCCGGTATTGAAAGGTCACTCGACCTCAAAGAATACACTCTAGTGGCTTTTCTAGATATAGCGGGTGCCTTCAACAACGTACTTCCGGGGGCCATTCTCTCGGCGCTGACGGAATTGGGGGTTGATGCGTGCCTGGTGCATTTTATCCACAATCTGCTTACACGCAGGCAGATTGTAACGGAGCTTGGTGGAAGCGTGATCCGCAGACCCGTCAGCAGAGGCACCCCGCAGGGAGGCGTTCTCTCTCCGCTACTCTGGGTGGTTACCGTCAACCAGTTGCTACGTCTCATGGAATCAGAAGGTCACCAGGTGATCGCGTATGCAGATGACATCTGCGTCACTATGCGGGGAAAATTTCCGCAAACTCTCTGCAACCTAATGGAAGGAGCACTATGTAAAGTATCACACTGGGCCACGGCCACAGGTTTGGAAGTCAATCCGGATAAAACCGAGCTAGTCCTCTTCACGAGAAGGTACAAAGTACCAGATCTAACCCCGCCAAGAATTGGGGGTACCCACTTAGCGTTCAGCGATAAAGTCAAGTATCTGGGAATCGTTCTCGACAGGAAGCTGTTATGGAGTGATAATATCATGGAGCGAGCCAGAAAGGCATCAGCGGCGCTGTTCGCCTGTAAGAGGGCTATTGGTACCTCCTGGGGGTTCTCCCCTAAGGTGGTGTATTGGATATACACAGCCATTGTGCGCCCGATTCTTCTTTATGGTGTATTGGTCTGGTGGCCGGCACTAGCTAAAAGCACCTACCTTAACATGCTTCAAAAGGTGCAACGAAGCTCGGAGCTCTGCATCACCGGGGCTCTCGGCTCCACTCCGACTGAAGCACTAAACACAATGTTGCAGCTGCCACCTCTTGACCTGGTGGCAAAGGAATTTGCGGTCATCACCGCTCTACGCATAAAGGAAACAGGTCTCTGGTCAGGTAGATCTAGTGGACACGCAACAATCCTGGGCTCAAACGCCCCGGTCCCAATACCAGTACGGACTGACTACTGTACGCCAAAGAACGTTTTCGATAAAAACTATGTAGTATTTATACCATCGAGACAGGCGTGGAATACCAGACAACATACAGTCCCGGGTGCCACCAAAATATTCACGGATGGTTCTAAGCTGGACGGGAAGGTGGGAGCTGGCTTCTTTTCACCGGATCTGGGTTTAGAGGTCTCTTTCCGCCTTCCTGATTACTGTAGTGTGTACCAAGCGGAAATGCTGGCAATACACAGGGCTGTGAATCATCTCGGGTCTATGCCCAAGGATGGCAAACGGGTTTTTATTTTCTCAGACAGCCAGGCCGCTCTTAAGGCCTTGGACTCATTCGTCGACAACACAAAGTCGGTCACTGAATGCCGCAGATCTCTTAATGAGATGGCTCAGCACTTCAGTATCAGCCTTATATGGGTACCTGGGCACAGGGATATTGAAGGCAACTGCAGAGCAGATGAGTTGGCCAGAAGAGGCACCTCCAATCACATTCTTCCGGAAAATGATTCGGTAGGCATGCCTATGGCCACCTTCAAGCTTCGTGCAAACACATGCACTATTAGGAAGGCAAATGGAGCCTGGTCAGTCATCCCATCGTGTGAGACGTCCAGGCTTACGTGGCCCTGTTATGACAAGGGGCGTACAAGGGCGCTTCTGACTCTACATAAATCAGTCCTATCATCCCTAGTTAGGGTCCTGACAGGGCATTGCTTAATAGGCACGCACGGTGCAAGAATGGGGGTAGCGACATTCGACTACTGTCGCAGCTGTAGACATACCGAAGAGGAGGAGAGTGTCCAACACCTCCTCTGCCAGTGTCCAGCACTTGGCAGGCGTAGGTTGGCCATCCTGGGGAAACCCTTCCTACTTGACCTTGCTGAAGTCTCTAGCTTTGAAGTTAAAGCTTTAGCGAAATTCATTGCTTCCACTAGGTGGTTTGACCCGCTTTAGGCAGGGAAGGGGTCTTTTTCGGGACCGTATGGGGTATTACAATGGGCCCATTGGTGGCCTAAGTAGTGAGCAGTTACCTTAGGGTCTCAGCTCAGCCCTCGCAACCTAACCTAACCTAACCTATGGCTACGTTATCTAAGTTGGGAGAGTGTCCAGTGGTTATGCAGTGTTGTGATAGAGCCGTTTTGTTGTCATTAGAGTGGTCACGATTTTTGATGTTTGATTTATGAGCGGAAATCCTTGTCTTTAGTTTCGATTTAGTTGTACCCACATATACTTTATTGCATACGTGGGACCCGTCCCCGTTACAATTGATTTGATAAATTAAGTCCGATTTCTCTAGTTTTACTATTTTGCTTTTCGTGTTGCTAAATAATTGTTGTAGTGTGTTAGTGTATTTAAATGCTATTTGAAACTTTTCTTTGTCATATATATTTGAGTGTTTCATCCGGTTTGATAGGCCTGGTACGAATATGGCAGTCTTATATATTTTGTTAGTGTTATTCCTGTTGATGATCTGTTTAGTGTAATATTCATGTATATATCCGTTGACTAAGTGGGTGGGAAACTCATTGTCCGAAAGAATCCTTTTTATTATGCCGATATTTTTCTTATGGTAAATCCCGTCGCTAATTGAAAGTACTTTTCGTATAAAATTTTTTGCCGTGTTAACTATCGTTGTCTTCGCATGTTTGGAATTAAAATTTATTAACCTTCCGGATGCAGTAGGCTTTTTATACCAGTCAAAGGTTAAGTGATTATCCTTTTTAACCACCATCGTGTCCAAGAAAGGCAACTGGCCATTTTTTTCGATTTCGCAAGTAAATTTAATTGATTTGTGGTATGAATTTAGAATGGCCAACATTTCATTAATGGCATCAGTCTTAGCTATAGCGAATAAATCATCCACATATTTTGTGAGCAGCCGCGGTTTTTGTGATGAGTCTTCTAAAAATTTTTGTAACAATTCTTCCATAACTATGTCAGCTATGACCGGTGAAGCTGGGGAGCCCATTGGCATACCTGATCTCTGCTCGTAAATTTTATTGTTATATTTGAAATAACGATTTTCTTTGATGCAGAAGTGCACCACACTAAGGAAAAGTTCTTTATTAAGGGTTGTATGGGGACTAATTTGATCCCATTTCGTGGCTATTATTTCAATGGCATGATCTACCGGGATACTCGGGAACAAAGACACAACATCAAACGATACCAGGGTCTCATCGTCGAACACGTACGTTTCTTTAATTTTATTTTTGAACTCGATCGAGTCTTTGACATTGAACTTGGACGTTTTAGTAATGTTTTTGAGTACATTGACAACATATTTACATAAACTATACGACGGGGAGTTAATTGACGAACATTAAAGTTTATACTTTTTCGCTTCTTTTAAAAGGTTTTTTTTGTTTTTTTAAAATGCATATGCTTTGAGCTCTAAAACAAACTAAAAATTTAATTCAGTTATACTTTTTTGTTTGTATAAATAAATAACATATAAATAAAAAAATTTAATTCAATATAATTTTTTTTTTTTTATTAGGCGAAGTTCTTGAGAACTTTAACAATCTATTAATAAAATTCCTTTTAGTAAAAATAAAGCCAAAAACTTTCATTTTATAGTTTTTAGTTTTATACTTTTTTTTATAATTTTTATTTTATTTTTTTTGTTTGTTTTTTTAGTATTTTTTACTAAAATAAGTTCTTAAGAACTTTAAGAACCCATACAGAAAATAGTAATATAAATGAAAATGATTATATTTATTATTGAGCTCTAGGCCACCCAGATATATATGATGAAAAACTCTTAAATTTGTTTAAATCATATATTTATTTTTTTAATCAATATTTCGACCTCAATTTGAAGTCATCCTCAGGATCTGCAAAGTATAAACATTTAAACCGACAAAATCCACAAAACATTTTCATACACTTACACTATAGACTGCACCTTATCGACTAATTTAACAATTATAAAAGAACAAAGTGGAAAGTCATATACTGAAAAATGTAAACAATTTAAAAAACAGTAATGATCAACAAAATTTTACTAACAACAATACATGAAAATATGTCAAGTGAACCGTGCTTAAATAATGTTGTTGTTATTGACACTCTCTATGCTTTGTGTCTCTTCTTTCCTATCAGCTCGCGGTATGCTGGAGCGCACTGAGAAGTGTCGCTCTTGAAATTTATTCGTATGTCGCTAGGTGTGTTGATGATATATAGCATCTCCAAAATATAGCGCTTTTTATAATTTGTTTCTTGTTGTAGTATGGCTACGTTATCTAAGTTGGGAGAGCGTCCAGTGGTTATGCAGTGTTGTGATAGAGCCGTTTTGTTGTCATTAGAGTGGTCACGATTTTTGATGTTTGATTTATGAGCGGAAATCCTTGTCTTTAGTTTCGATTTAGTTGTACCCACATATACTTTATTGCATACGTGGGACCCGTCCCCGTTACAATTGATTTGATAAATTAAGTCCGATTTCTCTTGTTTTACTATTTTGCTTTTCGTGTTGCTAAATAATTGTTGTAGTGTGTTAGTGTATTTAAATGCTATTTGAAACTTTTCTTTGTCATATATATTTTAGTGTTTCATCCGGTTTGATAGGCCTGGTACGAATATGGCAGTCTTATATATTTTGTTAGTGTTATTCCTGTTGATGATCTGTTTAGTGTAATATTCATGTATATATCCGTTGACTAAGTGGGTGGGAAACTCATTGTCCGAAAGAATCCTTTTTATTATGCCGATATTTTTCTTATGGTAAATCCCGTCGCTAATTGAAAGTACTTTTCGTATAAAATTTTTTGCCGTGTTAACTATCGTTGTCTTCGCATGTTTGGAATTAAAATTTATTAACCTTCCGGATGCAGTGGGCTTTTTATACCAGTCAAAGGTTAAGGTTTTCATAAAAGCCGGTTAGCGCTTTATCGGAATTTAATCGGTGATTTGGCGAAAATTCGTTTTCACCATGCCCGGTTATCATGGATCAGCCGATTAAACACCGATTAACTTGATCGGCGATAGATGGCCGGTTAACTGCCGATTGAGCAAATTTTGACGTCTGTCAGCTGTGTAGAAAATAAAATTTGCGTGGATTTGTGTAATTGAAGTGCATCATAAATTTATTTCAAAGTTCCCTGTGTCATTCAGCAATATTATTAAACAAAATAAAAAAGCGGAAGCAATTGGTAAGTCCTTATATATTTATTACATACCAAAACGTTTTTGGTATTTGCATTTAATCAATATTATAGGTGAATTCGAGCATTCAATCACTGACGCAGTACTTCCAAAAAGGTATAATTTTAATCCAAAACTGAAGAGAATCGGCACGCTTTTTTTCTGAGATATGTCCCAGAATGGAATTAGAGCATATTCAAGAAAACTAGAATTTTTCACAAGTTACAGTTTAAAAATAATAGAGTTTTTCCTTTGACTATACCTGCAGTACTGCGGCAGTGATTGAATTCTCGAATTCACCTATAATATTGATTAAATGCAAATACCAAAAGCGTTTCGGTGTGTAATAAATATATAAGGACTTACCAACTCTCCAAAGAGGTTTTCACTAATAAGTTTGATTTATCCGGTGGTGGAGAAGAGGCTACGCGCAAAGGCAGCAGCTCCGGCGCTGTTATGGAATCTATGAAGAATCATGGTAAGGGCATCTACTCGGGTATCTTCTCGGGCAAATTGAATCCAGCTTTAGAAGATCGTTATGGACGTCCCAAACGCGATTTCTCTACAGTTAAACATATATTGAATGATTTGTTGAGCGCCACACCGCAGTATAGTCGTGGTGCGCGCATAAGCTTTGAGGCACCAAGCACATCAGCTTCGTCGGCCACAAGTGGTGTTGCTGGCACGTCGAGTACAGGTTAGTTAACATTTTTTGGCTTATAAAGTTTGACTTAGTAATCCATATTTCATTTACTTTCAGCTCACCGCGAAACACCATCATCATCATCCCCATCAGAGCAGAGCAAGCAAAGGCGTGAGGCAAGCAAATTGAAGGGCGCCCCATATGCCACACGTGGAGCTGTTGGTGCACCAACCACTAAAGCAGCGCAACTGCCACTAACGCCAGCAACTCATGGAAGTCGGACGCATCTCAGGCCAAGTATCACATAGCAAACAACATTTCGACCAGTTTCTGAATAACTTAAACAATTGTGTCAACAAGGAGCTTATAGATTCGGCAGCAATTGAATTCCTGCTAAATTTCAATACAAAGAACAATCGGAAAAAGCTGACGAAATCAATTTTTACAGTACAGAGGTATGTATTTTTCTTGCCTAAAAAGTATCACTTTTATAATGCATTTATATTCCTATTAAAGAACACGTTTGGATTTACTGCCCTTTCTTTCACGCTTTGTTGCCATTGTTAACCTATGCAATACTGATACCCACTATCGAATCAAAAATTAAAATTGTACGCTTCATTGGTGAAATGGTTAAGTTTGGACTATGCAAGACATTCGATGCTCTCAGCTGGTTAAAAATGCTATTACGCGACTTTCAGCATCATCAAATCGAAATAGCATGCGCTTTCATTGAAGTCGTACAATTGCCGTGACTCACGTCTGCTCACCAACGTGACAGTCATCCATGAATATATTCGCCATTTAATATTCGAGGAATTGTGTAAACAAAACATAAATGTTACGACGCATTAATTGGGATGATCCCACTGTAAGCAGTTATGCTATAAAATGCATGTCTAAAGCATATTTACTACGTTTTCCACTCATACGCTGTTTGGCGGATTTGAGCATGAGCTTATATCAGGAGCGTGCCTTAAAACAATGGTTATCGACAATGTATTCGAAGAAGAGGCAGGCAAAATCATAGAGACTTACAAACAATTTGAAAAACGTTCGCCGGAATGGATTATGGAACGGGTTGAATCAAGTCCACATCAGGTTTGTCTGAAATAGTTTTACCTTAACTCTTGATTCTGATTAAATATTTATTTTAGCTGGTTTCTGCTTTGACTAGCATTAAGCCCGTGAACAAAACCGATGCCGTAACACTGCTACAGAATTTTGGAAAATTGGAGAACCTCATAAATGCTAGCGAAGAACGACTATCGCTTGTAATTGGGCTGGGGCCTCGAAAAGCTGCAAAGCTTTACAAAACTCGGCATGAACATTTTCTTACCAAGTAAAAAAGTTATTAACTGGCAATTTATATTTATTGAATAAAATTATTTGCAAAAATGGAATATCTTCTAAGCTTACCTATTCTGTGATTGAATGTTGAATGATCTGAATTTGATATTGTTACTTATTGTTTCCATAGCTTAACACAGCTTCAATTAAACAAAATCCAATCGAATTTTCTGAACATTCTCTTCTGCTTTGTTATTTAACGAATAAATCAGAATATGTGAATTATATTGGATTATTGACTGTTTGCAACAGGACACTC